>CM046441.1:74831485-74888985 GCA_025506515.1 Flaveria trinervia | reverse complement strand
GTTGCAACAGACTCGGATGGGGTCCAATCCTTGAGATTGACCACAAGTATGGGATCCTTGCCGCCTGCCCCAGGTACTGGAGTCAGCTTCGTGCACAATGCTCGGGGTCTATGATAGACCTCAGGCCTAGTAACAAGCTTCGTGCATAATGTTCAGGGTATAGCATATGGCATTGATCCGGAATGAAAGAAAAGATGAATGTTGAATGTACTTGCCTCAGGTATGGAGTCAGCTTCATGCAAAATGTTCGGGGTCTATGATAGACCTCAGACCCAGTAACCAGCTTCGTGCACAATGTCAGGGATTGTACATGTCACAAGATGTAATGAATGAACAAAGCTAACGAACGTAGTGACGAAGATAATAATGATATTATCTGTATGTACGTATGATGCGTGATCACGAATGATGTAAAGTATAACATGTTTTGAAATAAAGTAAAGAACGGTTTTAACAGAAAAGTATGTTTTATTATAAAATTAGGACTCACTCAGCGTCGCTGACTTTTGTATGCATGATAGTTGGCTGGTATATGTTGATGCTGAGGAGTTGCAGGCATGGATGCATAAGCTACTGGGAGTGTTTGGAGGCTGGCATCCGTATTTTGACATGTCTTGTATTTTGAGATGAAAACAGATGTTGTAATTGACATGTTTTTAATTATAAATGAAAGTTTTAAATTCCGCTGCAAAAATTAATATATGTTTTCTAATGTTTTATGTGCAATGAACCACTAGCTGTAAGGTGCCCGGGAACAGGGCCTTACAAGTTGGTATCAAAGCAAAAGTTTAAGTGAATTGGGTAAATATTTTGAAAAACCTAATCTTAACTGAGAATGGGACTAAAAGGAAAATGGATGCCAGTCCTAGTAGCTACGTGCCTGCAGGTAAAGGTTTTATATAAACGTTTTATGTAAGTTAATGTTAACCGGCATTATGTGCGCATGTATGTGGCGTGTGTGCTAATTTGTAGATTTAGATACTGATGTAGTCGGGATAGGAAATGCTTGGGGTATGAAGAGTAAAGTAAGTGGCTAATCACAACTGGCCACTATAATTAAGGACTTACTATACTTGACATAAACTGAGTTATAACCTTGAATGACCGCGTTAGTGTTTGAATCTTATAGTGTGTTGGAAGATGGTTGGTGGTAGATCTTCGAAAGCTTCACAAGGTGGAGGTGGTGGTGGACGTGGTGCTGAACCACAGGTCACAAGAGGAAGGTCTAGGGCTAAAAGAGCAGCCCATGAGGAACTCGAGACTCCTCATCAGGAGGGCGGTGATGAGAACGCTAATCAGAGAGCCTCGATGAGAGAGGCAGTCATGGAGGAAGTGCATCAGGTTATGCAGACGATCCTACCGTCTGTGGTGACTGAAGTTATGAAGGTTGTTAGAGACAAGGAGAGACAGGAAGGGGGTAGGTCTTCGGGCGAAAGGATACGACCCGAGACTGAAACGGTTTTCTTCGATGACGAAGAGGATGAAGAGGAAGAGCCTGCGCCGGAGGCCGCACAAGGCTGTAATTCTGGGGCGTTTCAACGATGCCAGCCCCAACTTTTGATGGAAACGGCACTGCTGCTGCTGCCCACCGATGGGTGAGAGAGATGGCAGCTGTATTGAATATCAGCGAGTGCCGGGAGGATCAGAAGGTGAAGTTTGCTGCCCTTTCTTTGTGGACTCGGCTCTGTGCTGGTGGCACAATATAGTCCAAGCCGAGGGTAGCAGAGCTATTGGAAGGATGAGATGGCCGAAGTTGAAGAAGCTGGTAATTGAGGAATTCTGTCCTTATCATGAGATGGATAAAGTTGAAAGGGAATTCTTGCAACTGGAGGCGGGAACCCTGACACATCAACAATACACCACGAAGTTCAACGAGATGGCACGTCTGGTGCCGGATCAGGTGACACCTCTTTCGCGAAAGATCAAGAGGTATATTCAGGGCTTTCCGGCGGACATCCGTAGGCACATGATCGCTGCCCGACCAAGCACGTTTAGGTCGGAAGTTGATTTGGCGGGGAGGTTGTATGATGAAAGAACTATGGTGGTGGTGGTGGCTGAAGACGGAGATAAAGGTGATGGAGACCGAAACTAGAAGGGAAAGAGAACTGGACGAGGTGGTGACTCGATGAATAATAAACACGCCCGGGGGGATGACCTTCGTATAGTCACACCTGGTGCGGGGACGAAAAGATGTGGTAAATGCGGGATGGAGCCCTCGGGAGAATGCAAAGGGGGACCAAACACTTGCTTCAAGTGTGGGAAGCCTGGTCATGTGGCTAGAGAATGTGGAACTGTGAGATGTTACAATTGTGGAGAAATTGGCCACATAAGCAGAGATTGCAAGAAGCCGAGAGCGGAAGGTTCGGGAACGAAGAAGATCGGAGGAAGCTCCGGTACGAGGAAGGAGAACAGAGGGTGAAGGCTAGAGCCTTCGCTATGACCGGGAGGAGGCTAGGTCAGACTCTGAGGAAACGTCAGGTACGTTCTTACAAGTTTAGATTTATGCATCTATGCTTTAATTGTGATGCTAGTAGGAGTTTTGTTGCCGCTATTTTCTGTGATGTTGCACGTTAGGGGTAGGAAGATCGATGAGCCATCGATGTAAGAATTGCCATTAAGTCTACCAGGTTACCTAATGCGCTAGAGGATTGCGCGATAGAATTGAGAGAGAGCGCTTGTTCCTGCTAGGCTGCTCAAGACAGACATAGGTAGGTAGACAGGCATCTCCGGGTGAGTTGATCAGTAGTCTATGACTCAAACCCCAAGTGCTGCAGAAAGGTGGATTGCTCAACCGTGCGAAACTAGAGTTCGGTGACGACCTACGACAGTGAAGTATGAGGAAGGCTTCGACCAGGAAAGCAGATTGCTTGAATTGAAATCAAGTAAAGCCAATATTAAAGTGTGGAGGGTCATTCTCAGTTGTTGCTCAAGTAGGATAAGTGGCACATCGACTGGAGCTACCTGATGGGCTAAGTGGAATTCATCTGATGTTCCATGCATCTTGTCTAAGAAGGAGCTCAACCGAAGAGGATATGATCATGCTACTAGAGAACACGGAGATGGATAGAGTATCCAACCACGAGGAGCAACTGGTGACCATTGCTAATGAGAAGGAGAGAATAGACTAAGGAGGATGATGGTTTCACTTGTGCGGGTGCAGTGAAGTCTGAAGGGATCTGAGTTTAAATGCAAGATCAAAGAAGAAGTAAGACAGTATTACCCGTAACTGTTCGAGAAGCGACAAGTTTCGGGGACGAAACCTCTTTAAGGGGGATAGACTTGTAACACCCCGAAATTTCTACTTAAACGAAAGGAAAAGAAAAGTAAATAGAAAGAATGGAAATTGTGCACAAGTGGAGGGGGATAAAGTGTACAAAGTACAAGTCTTATTATTTAAGATATTTAAGGGCATGGTTGCCCATATCAAGCAGAAAGCTGCTTGATCTCGGAAGAAGAAGAAGAGAGAGAGAGAGAGCCCGGTTCTAGAGAGAGAAAGAGGAAGAAGAAGCTGAAAAAGGTAAGTCTTCTCTTGTTTGAGCTCGGTTTCAGTTGGGTATTGAGTTCTTGACCGAAGTTCCGGTTGTTTAGAGTTTGTTTTCGGGATTCAAGAGCTGAATTGAAGGTGGGACTCGAACGGGAAGAGTGCTGCTCAAAAGCTGCTTAAGGTGAGTTTCTAGAACCCATCTTTTACTAATTTTTAACTGATTTGGGGCTATTATGCATACCAAGTGATGTTTTCAAGTAAAACCGTGGATTTACAGTTTATGTTCGAATGTTGTATGTATGTATGCATGTTATGGTGTTGATTATGGGTTAGAGATGATGTTTAGCATGCTTAGATGGCCTTAGTATGTTAGATCTATGTTTGGGTATGCTTAGAACGAGAATCGAGTGAAATTGGTGGCATGGAAAAGGTTTTAGAATGTCTGATGAACATGAACCCAGTGGTTCATGCGCCCAAACAGTTGTCCATGTGTCCAGCATGAGTGGCCAGACGCTAAGTGTTGGCCATACGCCCAAGGGTGGGTCATGCGCCTAAATAGTGGCCTATGCGCCCAACATGTTGGCCCATACGCCTAGTGTTGGCCATGCGCCCAAGGGTGGGTCATGCGCCTAAATAGTTTCCCATGCGCCCAGCATGTTGGCCCATGCGTCTAAGTGTTGGCCATGCGCCCAAGGGTGGGTCATGCGCCTAAATAATGCCCATGCGCCCAAGTGAAGAAAGGCTAAGTGTGGACCATGCGCCTAATTAGTGCTCATGCGTCCCAGAGATTGAAACGGCTAAGTATTCGCCATGCGCCTAGGCAGTGCCCATGCGCCCAAGTGCTTGAAACGACTAAGTGTTGGTGATGCGCCTGAACAGGGCAGAAACGCCCAAACAGTGCCCATGCGCCCAGACTATTTTATACTTAGAATTTTATGCTCATGCGCCTGGAAGGACCCATGCGCCCACTTTGGACTTGAGGTTTTCTAAGTGGTTTTTAAGGGGTATAATGGGAAGATAAGCCTGGTTATGATGTGATGACTTACGTTTGATGTGTGTTATGCATGTATGATGTGCCTGTATTGGTGATGATGTATGTTTATGTTTATGTGTGTTCCTTATTATGTATGTATGTCTTCCCTTGGCTTTGCATTGAACGTTAATGAATGTAATGAAAGTATTATGTAACGTAAAGTGGAAGATAATGAAAAGAGCAACGTAATGAATGAATGCGAGCATGAACGAGTGAATGAGAGAAAGGATGGCTTGCGAAAGAAAGAAAGGAGGTTCACGACTCACTGAGGGTCGTTAGCTCAACTGTGTGTGTATTATGCGTGCGATCTTGGCTTACTCATAAGGGGACATAGACACAGTGGGAGTTCAGTTTTGGTAACTGCTCCGATACGTGCGATGTGGTATTTACTATGTGCTATGTAGCGTGTGATTTTGGCTGCCTCATGTGGTTTTTATAGCGTGCGATCTTGGCTAACCCATGGATGGCATGCGATTTTGGCTAAACCTCGAGAGTTCTCACACACAGGGGGAGTCGGTCTTCGTGACCACTCCGATGGTGCGATTGGTGCGATATGTACGATAGACGGCATAAGGGTAGCGTGCCATTTTGGCTGCCTTATGTGGTTTTTATAGCGTGCGATGATAGCTAACCAATGAGATAGCGTGCGATTCTGGCTTCCTTATGTGTGCGATCCGTGTGATATGTACTTCGGGTACGATGAAGCGAAAGTGCGATAACAAACGAAAGAGATCCTTTTCGCGTATCCCGGTACTGTGTCAGTCTTCAAAAATGAGTCGGGGGTTTGTGTGTCAGGCCCCGACACAGTATCAGTCTTCAGACATGAGTCGGGGGTATTGCATGAGACAATATACAGATTTGCGTACTCCGGTACTGTGTCAGTCTTCGGACATGAGTCGGGGGTTTGTGAGCAGGCCCCGACACAGTATCAGTCATCGGACATGAGTCGGGAGTATTGCATATGATGAAAGTGACGGATGATGAGATCCGTGTCGCGTATCCCGGTACTGTGTCAGTCTTCGGACATGAGTCGGGGGTTTGTTTGTCAGGCCCAGCACAGTATCAGTCTTCGGACATGAGTCGGGGATATTGCATGAGACGAGATAATGAGGTGAGCGACTTGGTGTTACAACAGGCTCGGATGGGGTCCAATCCTTGAGATTGACCACATGTATGGGATCCTTGCCGCTTGCCCCAGGTACTGGAGTCAGCTTCGTGCATAATGTTTGGGGTCTATAATAGACCTCAGGCCTAGTAACCAGCTTCGTGCATAATGTTCGGGGTATAGCATATGGCATTGATCTGAAATGAAATGAAAAGATGAACGGTGAATGTACTTGCCTCAGGTACTAGAGTCAGCTTCGTGCATAATGTTCGGGGTCTATGATAGACCTAAGGCCCAGTAACCAGCTTTGTGCACAATGTTCGGGGTATTGTACATGTCACAAGATGTAATGAATCAACAAAGCTAAAGAACGTAGTGACGAAGATAATAATGATATTATCTGTATGTACGTATGATGCGTGATCACGAATGATGTAATGTATATCATGTTTTGAAATAAAGTAAAGAACAGTTTTAACAGAAAAGTATGTTTTATTATAAAATAAGGACTCACTCAGCGTCGCTGACTTTTGTATGCGTGATAGTTGGTAGGTATATGTTGATGCTAAGGAGTTGCAGGCATGGATGCATAAGCTACTGGGAGTGTTTGGAGGCTGGCATCTGTATTTTGACATGTCTTGTATTTTGAGATGAAAACTGATGTTGTAATTGACATGTTTTTAATTATAAATGAAAGTTTTAAATTCCGCTACAAAAATTAATATATGTTTTCTAATGTTTTATGTGCAATGAACCACCAGCTGTAAGGTGCCCGGGAACGGGGCCTTACAACAACACAAAACATGTTGTGTTTATGTGATATTTTGACATATTACGCATATTAAAAATGACTATATTACTATTTAAAATCCATGATCATGTTTGAAGACATAGTATAAATTACGATGTAAATAAATTGTGCAAATCAAAGTAATTCTTAAAAAAGAGAATGTTGTGTTATATAGAAAATAATTTTTCTGACTCTAAATATGAATAATTAAACGAAATTTGTATGAAAAATATGATATATCTAGGTTTTGAATAAATAAAACAAAAAAAAGGCATCATTAAACTATCTTTGTTCTAAATTGAATTTTATAGTAAAATTAGATTGACTTTTGATCATAATACACAAATATGGAAGAACAAATTTATTTTATATTGAAATTGAATTAAATTTTGATTGAATATAAATAAAAAAATCTAAAGAATAGATGAATAAAAGCAATTGAGATTTGAAAGAACATAAGAAAATATTTTGATGCTAATTATATGTTGTTAATTGTTAAAGACAACATTATCTTTACTAATTAGTTTTAATATTGCCATGTGTCAATTCTATATTGCTTCTTAGGATTTTTAGGTAATTGTTTTTTTTATTTGAACCAACCCCTACATATATATATATTTGTATATATATATATATGTATATTGTATATATATATGTATATGTGTATATATATGTATGTATATATATATATATGCATGTATAATATATAATGCATGTATGTATATATATATATATATATATATATGTATATATATATGTATGCATATATATATATATATATATATATGTATATAATGTATGTATATATATGTATGTATATATATGTATGTATATATATGTCCCATCTCGCCACACTGGTAACACTTCCCCGCTTTGCAATCCCTAGCATAGTGGCTCTCACCCCCACATTTAAACATTTTCCAGTCCCAATTCTACACTCCCCTGAATGACTTTTCACATATTTTCTACAAGCACCTCCTTCACCAGTATTTCCCTGTCTCCCGGACTGATCCTCAACCCTCATCCTCTTCTCTCCACTCCTGAAGTTATCACCTCCGAACCTCTTCCCATTTCCATTCTTGTGACCGTTCCATTTCTCCACCTTCTTTTGTACATGCATTGGGTCTCTCTCATCGTACAACCTCCCAGCTAAGTCCATCATAGACCTAAACGTGCCTGGTCTGGCTGCAATCATGTGCCTCTTGATATCAACAGAGGCAAACCCTGTATGTATCTTTTGATCTTCTTGGATGCAGGTGTCACCATGTCTGGCACAAGTCTTGCAAGTTCATTGAACTTGGAGGTATACTCTTGATGAGTCATGTTCTCAGCCTTCAAATACAAGAACTCCTTTTCAATCTTGTCTAATTTCCGATGGGGACAATACTCCTCCAGCACTAACTCCTTCAACTCAAACCACCTCATTTTGGTTATTGACCGCCTTCCTTCAGCCTGGAAAATATTGTCCCACTAGCACAACGCTGAGTCGACGAAAGAATGAGTGGCAAACTTAACCTTTTGATCTTCCCTGCACTCACTAATCTCCAGTACCGCTTCCATCTCTCTGACCCAACGATGAGCGGCAGTAGCATTGCCATTACCGTCAAAGGTCAGGGGCTGACACCTTTGAAATGCCCCATCGTTGCACCCCTTAGTCGTCTCTCTCTCAGACTCCTCATCACTGTCATCATCATGGACTACCACCTTAGGGTTTATGTCACACCCTCAAAATCCACGTGCGGAGTTTTACCGCGAGGCGTGTGAACAAACCAGGATCATAGTCAATAGTTACTCCAGAAACGACTCTATATGCCATAATTAAAATAAAACCAACCAAAGTATAAACTTTAAACTGTGCGGAAGCGTTTTGTAAAACAACCCAAAGAAATAAAATGTATACTATGGCCAAACATGCGCCAACACAAAAGAATAAATATTAACCATTAAAACAATAAAGATGTCTTGAAGACCGAGTCTTAGAATGCAAGTGGAACCATGTAGTGCTCCTAATGACAAGCAAGCTAATGACCCGAGAATAGCATACTAAAATGTCAACACAATGGTTGGTGAGTTCAAGAGTGATATTCAAACATAAACAGTTTAATAATAGAGATATAGAAGTAGTGCATTGTAACAGATAGCTAGTCCATTAACAATAAATATTAACTCATAGTGATTTCGCAATTAAAGCTAATTGTGTTACGTTGTTGCCTCCTGTCACGACTTAACAGGTCGTGACAATGTTCAATAGGAAAAATTGCATCCGGTTGACCTTGAGTCACACAGGTGGGGCTCGTCAGACCCAGTAGTACTATCCAAATTTCCCTGCTATTCAATATTAACAATTTGAAAGTGTGAGGACTTTTCCATGATATCAACACTATAATAATATTATACACAACTTGAATATATAAAGCGTTTATTGTTTACCAGTATGCTATCTCCCCCAAAAGAGATTAAGTAAAGAGTGGGGCATGAACTCACCTGGTATGCGTAATAGATACTTAGAGTTTTACTTGACAGACAGAGTGGACAGACAACCTTAGAGGTTACCTAGATCATATAAGTACATGAGTATGTGTAAACAGAGCACATGTGAAAACCTAAGTACACTACAACCAAGGAGTCAAGGTTTTGGAAAAACATACATGTTTGACCCAGTTGACCCGTTTGACCCGTTGGTGACATATGTGTTGTAAACCATTCAAGCAATCATACACATATATCATACATGATTAACATTCAAATGGATCATATGTATGCCATATTATCCAGGTGTATCACTTAGATCATCATACAACCAAGTATCATACAAGTCATGCGAATCTAGAACATTAACATGTCCACTAGTTATAACACAACTAACATGCCACACAAAGATCAAATCACGCACCACATGCCATGTGAAGCCACTCACGACTTCACATCCTAAACCCTGCCAATCCTACTAAGTAGGGGCCTCGGATTCGCACGCATGTATGATGATCATATTCACATTCATTAACCATGTTCCTTGCATTCAACATACACCACACCAATCAATTTCTAGTCCCAAACATGATGTCCTAACTACTAACCAACATCAACATCATACATGATCATCAAAGTCCAACATCACCCATGATTATCCAAGCATCCCATACAACTAATTTAACATGTTCTATCACATTAGAATTCATCCATGAACATACTAACATGCTCCTAACATCCCAAACATGTTCAAACTATCATCCTTCAAACTTTGTGCAAATAAAGTTTCCCTTTGGGAAAGTACATTCCAACATCCATCAAACACTCAATGTATTCATGAATTCATTACAATTACACCATCTCAAGCTCATAACAACATCTAGACATGATTAACAATACCTAGTCATCATAATCTATTAATCATCATGAACAAAAGTTTCCACTTTTGGCAAGATATGAACAACAACACTCATTCTAAGTTTTCTAGCATTCATATCAACAATCTAGCATCTAATTATCATCATGAACATATTAACAACATAAATCTATCATTAGATCATCATGTCATGGAAATAAAGTTACTATTATTAGTAACCTATGAACACCTATATCAATTCATCAATTCTTTGCAAGATCAATGTATCCTAACATACATACAACCTACTAATCATCATACATTTATCAAACAATCATCAATCATCCATAATCTCATCAATTTCGAATTAGGGTTTGCCTAAAATCTAAGTTCATGATCAATCCATTAAAAACATACAATTCATGCATAATCAACATTAAACAACATGTATTCAATCCAACTAACATACTAACATCATCAAATAACCTCAAATTCAACCCCATGAACATACATAATCGAATTAGGGTTCAGCCACCATGAAAAACCCACCAAAACTTGTAAAAATCTAACCTTTAAACGTGTAGTTGCTTGCAATTGATGATTCCAACGTGTTGTATGCCTTGTAATCGAACAAAACCGAGGCTTTGAGGCTTGTTCTTGGTCGAATTCGAAGTGGAGAGGTGTAGGGTGATGATTTGCGGCCGAATGGGGTGGGAGGCTAGGGTTTGGAGTTGTTTTGTTTAATTTAGTTTGCATAATTACCATATTAACTCTTGTGTTTTGGTATTTTATAAATACTAGACTCTAAACTCTTTGTAAAGTGTTTTTAACTTAATAATATAAAGATATAAACTAATGATAATCATCATATATTTTATCTTTATAAAAACACAAGATATACGAATAAATAGGCACGTTTCCACGTTACGCGATTAATTTCCTTATTAACATTTAAAACATGCAAACACATAAACATAATACCATAATCACATAATCAATTAGATTATCAATAATGTAACATTATTAATTATTATTAGGTCACCAACGTTAAACGACAACTAGTGTGGCTTACGACATGTGTATGCAAGACTCAACGGAACTAACGGAGTTTAATAACGGAAAATTACCGGATGTCACATTATCCCCATGTTGAAAGAATTTTCGTCCCGAAAATTGCGTTACATGGTGAGAGTGTTCCCTCACTGGTCTACTACATTGGCACACAGAAATCGAAATTGAGTGAGTTTTGGATGAGTTGTCACATCATCCCCATATTGAAAGAAATTTCGTCCCGAAATTTAAATCAATACCTTCGTCTGCTGGCATCGTCTTTTCGAATAGTTGAGGGTACTTAAGCTTCGTTTGATCTTCTCGCTCCCATGTGAATTCCGGTCCACGTCGCGAATTTCAACGGATTTTGACAATGGGTATCTTGCTTTGCTTAAGTGTTTTCACCTCACAGTCCATCACCTCGACTGGTTCTTCAATAAAACGCAATTGTTCATCCACTTGAACTTCTTCTAGTGGTACGACCATTGTTTCATCAGTTATGCACTTCTTTAGGTTTGATACGTGAAATACATCATGGATTCCACTTAGCGAATCAGGTAGGGCTAGTCGATAGGCCACTGGACCTATTCTTTCCACTATTTCAAATGGTCCAACGTACCTCGGATTTAGTTTCCCTCACTTACCAAACCGAACTACGCCTTTCCATGGTGAGACTTTCAACAAAACTTTGTCACCACCTGAAACTCTAAAGGTTTCCATCTCTTATCAACATAACTCTTTTGTCTGTCTCGCGCTGCAGCCATACGGTTTCGTATTTGCACAATCTTCTCGGTTGTCTCATGAATTAACTCGGGACCTGTTTGCTGACTGTCACCAATTTCTGCCCAGCAAACTGGTGATCTACATTTTCTCCCATACAACGCCTCGAAAGGTGCTGCCTGTATGCTAGTATGATAACTGTTGTTATAAGAAAACTCCACCAATGGCAGGTTAATTCCCAGTTATTCCCGAAGTCAATCACACAAGCACGTAGCATATCCTCCAACGTCTGTATGGTACGCTCACTCTGACCATCCGTCTGTGGGTGATATGCAGTAATCATATCCAATCGTGTACCTAAAGAGTTCTGCAATGATTGCCAGAAATGTGACGTGAAACGAGCGTCGCGGTTGGAATAATTGAGATCGGTACACCGTGTCTCGAAACGATCTCTTTAAGGTACAATCGAGTCAATTTCTCCATCTTATCTGTTTCCCTAATTGCAAGGAAGTGAGCAGACTTTGTCAATCGATCCACAATAACCCATATCGTGTCACAACCAGTATTAGTCTGGGGTAACTTAGTAATAAAATCCATGGCGATTTGTTTCCATTTCCACATTGGTATCTCAGGTTGTTGTAACAGTCCAGATGGTTTTTGATATTCCACTTTTACTTTCGAGCAGGTCAAACACTTGCTCACATACGTAGCTACATCCGCTTTCATGTTAGGCCACCAGTAGTGCGCCTTTAGATCATGATACATCTTGTCGGATCCAGGATGTATAGAATACTTAGATTTGTGTGCCTCGCTCATAACTAAATCTCTTAGATTTCCATAGACAGGCACCCAAAGTCTATCCATGAAATACCAAATTCCATCCTCTTTCACCACCAGCTATTTATCCATTCCCCTTAACGACTCAGAACCAACATTTTCTGCTTTTAAAGCTTCTATCTATGCCTCCTTAACTTGTTCGGGCAGTTGGGTACTGATAGTAAGCTGTAAAGCTCGCACCCGTTTGGGTTTAGCTGTTTCCTTCCTGCTTAAGGCATCGGCAACTACGTTCGCCTTTCTCGGATGGTACTTAATAGCGCAGTCATAGTTGTTTAGTAGTTCCACCCAACATCGTTGCCTCATATTCAACTCTTTTTGCTCGAAGATATGTTGAAGACTCTTGTGATCGATGTAGATAGTGCACTTGGTACCGTACAAGTAATGTCTCCAGATCTTTAAGGCAAAAACCACTACACCCAATTCTAAGTCTTGGGTGGTGTAGTTCTTCTCATGAACCTTTAGTTATCTTGAGGCGTAAGCTATCACCTTTTCTCGTTGTATCAAGACACACCCCAATCCCTGAATGGATGCATCGCAATACACCACGAAGTCATCTATTCCCTCTGGTAATGCTAATATCGGGGCAGTACAGAGTTTTTGTTTTAACAATTGAAAAGCTGATTCTTGGCTCTCACTCCATTTGTATGTCGTTCCTTTGTGAGTCAAGGCCGTGAGAGGTTGTGCGATCTTAGAAAATCCTTCTATGAATCGTCGGTAATATCCTGCTAATCCGAGAAATTGTCTTATCTCACTCGGCGTTTTGGGTGTAGTCCAATTCTTTATCGCCTCAATTTTGGCAGGATCAACATGTATCCCTTTCTCATTAACAATATGACCTAGGAATTGCACTTCTCGTATCCAAAAGTCACACTTTGAGAATTTGACATACAGCTGCTCATTTTTCAATAGTTCTAAGATCATTTGTAAGTGCTCTTCATGATCCTCCTTGGTCCTAGAATATATCAGTATATCATCAATAAACACAATGACGAATTAATCAAGATAGGGTTTGCACACGCAGTTCATGAGGTCCATGAACACAGCAGGTGCATTAGTCAACCCAAAAGACATGACCAAGAACTCATAATGACCATAACGAGTGCGAAACGCAGTCTTGGGAATGTCTTCTTCAAACTCTAAGTTGATGATAACCAGATCTTAAGTCAATCTTCGAATAATAGCTTGATCCCTGAAGCTGATCAAACAAGTCGTCGATACGAGGTAAAGGGTATCAGTTCTTGACTGTTACTTTGTTTAACTCTCTATAATCGATGCACATCCGGAATGTGCCATCCTTCTTTTTAACAAAAAGTACAGGAGCTCCCCAAGGTGATGTGCTAGGTCGAATAAGCCCTATCTAAAAGCTCCTGAAGTTGTGATGACAACTCTTGTAGCTCTAAAGCCCTTATCTAAAAGCTCCTGAAGCTGATCAAACAAGTTGTCGATACGAGGTAAAGGGTATCAGTTCTTGACTGTTACTTTGTTTAACTCTTGTTGCCATTACCATTTCTCCTTAGTTGTGGGTAGTTTCTCCTGTAATGCCCTTCTTTCCCACATTCAAAACAATCTTTGGGAGTTTCCTGAGGTTGTTGTGGCCTCCTTACTAGCTCACCACGACAATCCTTAGCAGCGTGTCCAATTTTTCCACAACGTTGACACTTGAAGTTATCACACCTTCCCACATGATGATAATTACACTGTGCACTTCGGATGTCTACCACCATAACCACTAGGTCCTTGATTATTTGCAGCCGTTTGGTTGAATTACGGTTATTGTCGAACCTCCGTTGTTGCTGAACTGGCTGTTGTTGCTGTTGAGGTTGAGGTTGACCGCTAGAAGATGATGATGCTTTGGTGTTGTTGGCATTATCCCACTTTCTTTTGTTGTCGGGCAGGCTTGCCACAGCACCCCGCTTGGGTAGACGTCCTTGCTCCACGGCTTGGTCAGTTAGCTTATGAGCTAACTGGATGGCTTGCTGAATTGTGGTTGGTTGGAAGCAGTTACCATACTTTGAATTTCGGGTACTAATCCCCTCATGTAATGCTCCACCCTTTTATGCACCTCATTCACCATTCCCGGGCATAAAGTTGCTAGCTCATGGGTTCTGGTGGTGTGGCCTCATTTTCCAAGCCCTGCATCTTTAGTTGCCAGAACTCCATCTCTAGCTTCTGCCTTCATTGCGAGGACAGTACTCCTCAAGTCATCATGTTTGAACTCACCCCATAGAAAGTCCTTCTCCATCGCTTGTCCTAGCATCTGGACTTGCGCGTTTCCACCAGACAGGCATGACCCTTCTAAGTCCCGGTGCAATACTTCACTTGATCAGCAGGTGGACATTGCATTGGAGAAACAAATTCAGTCTTTCTGAACCATCGTCAATCCTACAGCACCCTCAATACCGCTGTATTTATGTTGTTTACAATCCATAAGGACTTGTAGGTACACAACCGGGTCCCTGTTTTAACACCACACATTAAATCAGACATCCTACAGTTATGAAGGATATCAATTTATCTTTCTATCCATTGTTTACCTGCTGGCTGACACCTCCTGGGCAGCAGCCACTGCCACTGCCGCCTGAACTTGCTCATAATAGAGCAGCTATTCTGTGGGGGTCTGTTTAATACACCACCGCCCTGTTCTCCAGTGCCACGTCCACGGTCCGCTTCCACGACACGTCCACGTCCACGGGGCACCATTTCTTTCACTTTCCATTTCACAATACAATATGAGTAACATCAAAGACATTATCTCATTGAATCACAGTAACAGTAATAAAAGAAAAAAAAAAAATTAATGAATCATCATAACCACAACAGTCATAACAAAAATGATAACCAACGTAACAAATTGTATGAGATCACAATTCTTTATCAATGTCAAAAAAAAAAAAAAAAAATTTTTTTTTAAGTTTGTCGTTCGTAGTGGGGAACACAACCCTTCCCACATAGTTTCAAAAGAAAAACACTCACTACTCTAAGTATATAAAGAAGTCAAGCGACCAACATCTGACCCATCACTATCATCCTCTGAGACAGGATCAGTGATCACAAGTTTGATGTATCAGAATATAAAGCAGCGGAATACAAACACGAATTAGACAAATTGTAGCAAGCAACGATATTTGTGAGCATTAAGATCGCATACGGTTATAGGGAGAGAATATGAATTTCTGATTTCTAGGAATGTTTATAGATGTAGAATATTTCTAATCAAATCAATCATCATTCCATTCAATTACTCATTCACTCAAGATTACAATAGGTTGTCACTCCTTATATAGAGTGCAACAGTCACTGCTGTTATCACGGAAAGTGACAACTGGCAGATCCAATACAGAAATAACTAATTCTTAACAAACTACTGAAATGTTCACAACTACTGAGAACATATCAGCAAGTTAAGTACAAAATATAAAACTACTGAAACTACAACGACTGAAGAACAAGCTCTTCAGTCGTTTTACAAAACTACTGAAACATAGAAATAAAACTACTGATATCACAACTACTGAAGAAGTACTCTTCAGCAGTTGTGACAAACTACTGAGGCTTCAGTACTTGATCTTCAGACTTTGACCTTCAGGTGTTTCATCAGCTGATGACTTCAGTAGATATCATCAGCTGATGTCTTCAGTCTTTGTCTTCAGACTTTGTACATCAGTTGTTGATCTTCAGCACTTGTGAACTCTTCAGCTGTTGTTCTTCAGTACTTTGGTCTTTCAGCTTCAGCACTTGTGTTCTTCAGCTGTTGTACTTCAGCACTTTGGTTCTTCAGCTGTTAAGGTCTTCAGCACTTGATCTTCAGCTGTTGAAGTCTTCAGCACTTGTCAAACTACTGATGAGGCTTTCAGCAGTTGTTGTGATACCGTGTGGGACTTAGAGGTTTTCTGATCTTGGCTCATTGGTTCTTTTGGTCCAACAAACTCCCCCTGAACCAATGCAGCCAAAACCTCTAACTTATATACTCCCACTTATTGATGGCAAAAATGTTGGTCTTTTTCCTTCTTGATCAGTAGAGAAGATGACCCATGTACGCTCCGGCCTGGGAAGAAATCTCAATATTTGTTTGGCAGAGTATGAATGGGAACTCTGTTTTGGGAACTGGACACAGAGTTGTTATCCCATTCATGAGATTTACTTCCCCATAATGAGTCTGTATGACTCACGAACATAGGCCTCAAGGAGAACAATTTGTTCCTCTTGAGAGAGTTCTTCAGCTCCTCCTTCGAAGAAGAACTCTGGACCATAGTACTCTGATAAGTACTTCATGGTCCTGCCATTTTTCAGCTCCACCGTAGTTACCTCCCTATATACAAATTCATCAGGATGGTTGCCTTCAAGGAGTAACTGGAGCTCATTCTTTTGGATGTCTTCAAGCTTTTTATATAACAACCCCTTCTTAATCATCTTGTTTTCTAGTAAGGCTTGAGGTGTCTTCTTTGCTTGGTGAGCTTTCTTGAATTCATCAATGATTTCCCAAGGTGAGACTACAACGGCCAACATGATGGTAGATTCTATTGTTTTTCGTACTTGGCCGTTGTATCTGTGTGGGATAGTTCTTTTATGGATTCTAGAACTCACCCTGGGGTCTGGCCATACTCTCACTCTCTCCTTCTGATACTGAAAGGTGTGCCTGAGAGTGTACAGCCTTTGAGCATGCCCTTTCATGGCTTGAATAGATGATGACTGAGGAAATTCCTTGTCAACCATCTTCAACAGTTGCTCATCGTGCTGTTTCTCTGCTGTTCTTCTTCTCTATCTTGACTCTGACCATTTCCCTTTGAGAGTCAGGTGTGATCATGGATTGACTTCGGGTTTTGGTAGCTTCAGAACAGCAGAGAGTGGCAGACTATCATCTTCATCCTCTTCTTCTTCTTCTTCTTCCATCCTCAGCACCCTTCTCCTCCTTCGGGGTACATCACTGGATGATGGTTGGGTTGGTGAGGGATTGGTTTTGAAGAAAGAGGATGTTTGGATTTTGGCTTAGAGGTTGGTTGGGAGATTTGAGGGATAGGATCTGTTTGAGTGGGTGGAAGGGAAGGTTGATCTAGCATCCTTGTAGTTAATTCGCCTTTGTGAGTTTAGCCATCTCTAACCTTTTGCCAGCCCCAGCCTCATCAAGGGCTTCCACAATAATCCCTTTGTTGAATTGCTCAGACAGACAGATTCTGGTGGCTATAGCCAGAATGCTGTCCCTGGACCATGCGCGGATCTCCATTAATGATCTTCCCAAGTATTTTGCAATAAAGCGGATCATTATTTCCAACCTCTCTTTCTCAAGAGCATCATACCCTGCCCATCGGGTTTGTATCTCTTGTACTTCTAACCTTCTGATCTCACTATCCAGTGTGGCTGTGTCAAACCCCTGCCTGAATAGTTGTTCAATTATTTTATCCATGGAGCGGCTGTGTGTGGTGTCAGCTTCTTTGACCAGCTCCTCCAAGGATTTGTCTTCAGCAGTGTGATCATCAGCACTTCTCTTTCGCTTGTACGTGAGCAGAGGTTGCTTTTCTTTTTCCTCCTCTTCCTTTTCCTCAGATCTTTTCCTCTTTCTTTCTTTCACTGCAGTACTCTCCCCCTTTTTTGGTTGCATTGGAGGAAGGGGTTGGTACCGCAGAAAGAGTCTTTGGACAGCAGCATCAACCAGGGGCTGTAATGTTGAGGAAAGCCTCTCATCAAGGGCTTTGATCACTATATCAGTGATTATGGGGGTGATGAGAGGGAGGGAATTTTGGAGTACAGCACCTATTTGCTCAGGAGGGTTCTGTTCCTGAGAAGTAGGGCCTGAAGCAGAGGCAGGTGGTTGATTTTGGGGTGGCTCTGTGTTTGGGAAACCTTCAAGGGAAGGTGCCATCTGTGGGTGTATGATGGTGGCAGATGGACTTGCATCCTGAGACATCTTGGCCAGCAGCTCTTTGAGTCTGCTAACCTCATCCTCTAGAATGGTGTTTTGAGCAACTACATCATAGAAGAAGCTCAGGTCATCATCAGTTGATACTGAATCACCTGACCTCCTGCTTAGAGCAGGATTTACATGCACTGGGTGTAGACCAGTTGGTGCATGTGCCCCTTGTGCTTGGTACTGGGGACTTCCAGCCTCAGGACAATGTCCATCATCAGCTGTTGCCTCTAGGGAGGTCTTAGCAATGTTACCAGCCTCACTCTGGTCATGTGCTGAGTCAGAGGAGGTGGCAGCCTCACTAGATATTCTAAGCTCCTTGTCTACACCAGGAGATAGAATTGGGAAACCCCTGTGCTGTGGGTTCTCAGGTGCACTGTGTTCCTCCCCCTCAATTGTAGAGGAATTCCCAGTAGTAAGTGGTTTCTGGGGAGGGGGTGAGGAGTGCAATTGAGTCAGCACTTGTGCAACTATTAAAGTTGGGCTGTGAGGGGCGGTTGTTTGGGGTAAGGGGTTAGAAGCAGTGTGCACCTGGGGTGGATGGTGCTCTTCAATGGCAATCTCCTCAAGTGAGGAGATCCCAGATAAGTAGGTGCCCCTTGGGTTGCTGCAGGCTCCTGTTGAGAGGAAGCCTGAGCGGCTGTGGCTGGAAGAGTCATTGTATCCACTAGGGGGTTTGGACTAGTGGATATATCCTGCGTTTGTGGTGCAGGAGCATCCTCAGGGGACTCAATTCCCTGAGTAGCCATTTTGGGTTTCTTTTTGGTGGGTTTGGTGGGGACATTGGATTTGGAGGTGGTGGCTGTGGGTTCCAGCTGCGTGGGTTTTCGCAGCTTGGCAGCCAGTTTGAGTGTCCGGTCAGAGTTGTGCCGGGAGTATACTTCTGGCAGAACAGCCGTAGCAGGGACTCCCAAGCCAACAAGTCCCTCAGCATTAAGCTGGTCTATAATAATGGCCATTATGAACCGTGGATAGAGTATCCAACGGTTGGCAGTTAGTTTTTGAGCCATATCTTTGAGCTCTGAAAATATTAATTCTGAAAAATTCAGTGGTTGTTGCTCAAGGATAGAATACATTACCTGCTGCCATTTGGTGGACATTTGATCCCAAGACGATGTCTTAGGGGCCAAACATACATTGACCATGTGAAAAATCAGGCGCTCAGCGTCATTAAAGTGTTTCTTCATGATGGTGGTGGCACTGAGATCACCTTGATATCCATGCTGAGCAAATGATAGATCTATGGTGCCCTTCGGATATCCAGCAGGAGAGGTAGCATCACTCAGTTGAAGAATTTTACGGATTGTTGCAGGAGTAATCACTACTTCTTTGTTGTTGACGACTGACCGGAGGGATCGTGTGTTGCTCTCCTCAGTTGTAACAGTAACGTTCATCCAAAATTGGTTCAAGGATTCGGCATGTAAACGGGGTTCAGAAGGAATGCCTTGTTGTATGGGACTGAACCATAAGATCGATAGCAGTATCGAACTTAGTCCAGATCGGCGATTTTGTGAGGTAGGCAACACAGTTGTGTCGCGGTTTAATTTGCATAGACGCCATGGAAGTTTTGGAGAGGAACGTTAGGTTTGAAGAAGATGAAGCATGGAGAGCTCAGGTTAAGGGTATTTATAGGGTACGGGTGAGGAAACGACTGAAGGATGTGGTGTTAGTCATCAGTAGTTTTAAACGACCGTTGACATGGTATTATCCTTTCAGACGTTGAAACAGCTGAAGTCGTGGTGTTAGGCATCAGTAGTTTAGAAAACTACTGAAGACCGTGGTTTTGACTTCAGATGATTGAAACAACTGAGGACATGGTGTTTGTCATCAGTAGTTATGAAACTACTGAAGACAGTGGTTTTGTCATCAGCTGTTGTAAACAACTGAAGACTTGGTATTGGTCATCAGTAGTTATAAAACTGCTGAAGACGTGGTTTTGCTTCAGTTGTTTAAAATGAAACAGCAGTTGTACAAACGACTGAAGAGAAAGTTCTCTTCAGCTGTTTTCGTCAATTCTTAGCTTTTCAGCTGTTTCAAACTGTCCTCAACACATTCATCAGTCTTTATGGCTGATTTCAGTTGTTTCATAGGACATCAGTACTTATCTGTTTTTACTGATTGCAGTAGTTATGACTGCATCAGTAGTTGTAACTACTTCAGTAGTTTAGAGCAGATGAAGTACTTCAGTACTTGTGAGACATTTAGCCTTCAGTAGTTATAAAACTACTGAGGTTAAAAGAGCTCATCAGTACTTATATGTGACAGGCACTCATGATCATCAGTATGAATTACTGAGATCATCAGTAGTTGTCACCTATTCTAGCTGCAGCATACCAAGCCTTAACACCAGGTTTTGGAAAGTTGAACTATCCAAAGGCTTAGTAAAAATGTCTGCAAGCTCATCAGCACTAGGCACAAACTTAGGATCAATCAGACCTTTTTCAAAACAATCCCTTATAAAATGATGTCTGATCTCTATATGTTTGGTCCTAGAGTGCTGGACTGGATTTTTGACAATGCAAAGAGCTGAAGCACTATCCATTAACAATGGAGTCTTAGTCTCTGTAATGCCATAATCCAAAAGTTGGTTTTGAAGCCAGAGTACCTGAGATGTACAGCTTGCAGCAGCAATGTACTCTGCTTCCGCAGTGGATGTAGCAACTGAGGTCTGTTTCTTGCTCTGCCAAGAAATCAAGCAGTTGCCTAGGAATTGACATCCACCAGAAGTTGATTTCCTGGTCAACTTACACCCTGCATAGTCACTGTCAGAAAAAGCAACTAATTTACCAGAATGTCTGGTAGAATACCATAAACCTAGAGATGGAGTGCCTTGCAGATATCTAAAGATCCTCTTGACTGCAATCAGATGAGACTCTTTAGGTGCAGCCTGAAATCTAGCACAAACACATGTAGCAAACATAATATCTGGTCTAGAAGCTGTTAAATACATCAAGGACCCAATCATACATCTGTAAAGTGTTTCATCAACCACTTTACCTTTCTGATCTGAGTCCAGTTGTGTGGTGCTGCTCATGGGAGTAGAACAGGGCTTACAGTTTTGTAAATCAAACTTTTGCAAAAGATCTTTTGTATATTGGATTGATGAATAAAAATTCCATCAGCCTTTTGTTTGATTTGCAACCCCAGAAAGAACTGTAATTCTCCCATGGCACTCATTTCAAACTTCTGTTGCATCAACTTTGTAAAGGCATCACACAACTTTGGATCAGAGGATGCAAAAATGATATCATCTACATAAATTTGAACAAGTAGATTATGCTGCCCAGCTTTCTTAATAAATAAAGTCTTGTCTATGGAGCCTCTAGTGAAATTGTTTTCCAGAAGAAAGTTTGATAATGTCTCATACCAGGCTCTGGGAGCTTGTTTTAACCCATAAAGAGCTTTATCAAGCTTATACACCCAATTAGGATGTTTATTGTCCTCAAAGCCTGGAGGTTGACATACATAAACCTCTTCTTTAACTTTTCTACAAAAATGCACTTTTGACATCCATTTGAAAGACTTTAAGTTTTGATAAGCAGCATAAGCTAAAAACAATCGAATTGCTTCCAGTCTGGCTACAGGGGCAAAGGTTTCATCATAATCAATACCTTCTTCTTGTGCAAACCCCTGAACAACCAGTCTGGCCTTGTTCTTAACAATAAGCCCATTTTCATCAGTTTTGTTCCTAAACACCCATTTAGTGCCTATTGCACACTTACCTGGAGGTAGAGGAACCAGTTCCCACACTTGCTGTTTCTTGAACTGAAGAAGCTCAAGCTGCATGGCATCAACCCATCCATTGTCCTTTAAAGCAATGTGATAATTCTTTGGCTCTTGCTGACTGATGAAGAGAGCATAGAAGCAGAAATTTGACAATTGACTTCTTGTTGATACTCCAGCAGTGATATCACCAATGATTTGAGACATAGGGTGATTCTTCAGATCTTGATACACAATGAGATCTGTGCAAGTGTTTGTAGCCGGTTCAGCAGCAACAGATGGTGATGGTGAATCATTTCCTTGAAACCAATCAGTGGATGGTAATTCAAAGGAAGTTGAATTCGAAGAAATCTCATCAGCATTTGTTGTGGATGGTGCTACTGGCGCTACAGGAACATCAGGTCTAGTTGAGTCAGGCAGCTGATCACTAAACCTGAAGAGGTGAGTACTGCAATCATCATCATCATCAGCAGTACCACCAGGTGGTGAACTGTTGACAGGAGCAACAGCAGGAGTTTGATAAGGAACATATTGCAGTATGTCCAAATCAAATAACTCCACAGGACTTTGTGGAATCTTGTCCTTTGGAGATTCATAAACTTAACATGTAGAGTTTCTTCAACCATCTTTGTTCTGCAGTTGAAGACTCTGTATGCCTTGCAAGTAGATGAATAACCAACAAAGTATCCTGCATCCACCTTAGGATCAAATTTGTGGAGTTGATCCTTTGTGTTGAGAATAAAACAGGGACACCCAAATGCTTTGAAAAATGAAATCAGAGGAGCCAAATGATGGAGAACTTCATATGGAGTCTTCATCAACCTCTGATTTACTAAAACTCTATTTTGCACATAACAAGCTGTTTGACAGCTTCGGCCCAAAAGGTCAATGGCAAACCTGAGTCAGCCAGCATGGACCTTGCAGCTTCAATGAGGGTCCTGTTCTTTCTCTCCACTACTCCATTTTGTTCTGGAGTCCTTGGAATGCTGAACTGCCTTTTGATTCCCTTTGAAAGATAGAAGTCATCAAGTGTATGATTTCTGAACTCAGTTCCATTATCACTCCTAATACACTTGACTGGAAGGGAATACTGCTTCTCAATGTACAGCACAAAGTGGATAATCTTCTGAGCAGCCTCATCCTTTGAATGTAGAAAGAAAGTCCATACAAATCTGGAGTAATCATCCACAATTACCAGACAGTATTTCTTCTTTGCCATGCTCATTACTCTCACAGGACCAAATAGATCCATATGCAGTAATTGCAAGCAGGCAGTGGACTTGGACACTTCAATAGGAGGAAATGAGACCTTGTGCTGTTTTCCTTTTAAACAAGCAGTGCATGTTTCATCACAGTGGAACTCCTTTATTGGTAAGCCTCTGACTAAACTATTGTGGCTAAGCTGATTCATGTTTTTGAGATTAACATGACCAAGCCTCCTGTGCCACAGTTTAGATTCTTGAAAAGAGGCTTTGGAAAATAGGCAAGGATTGCCTTTGAGATCTATCTTCTTAGAGAGATCTAAGGCATACACTCTTCCTGTCCTGTTGGCTTTCAGGAGAGTGTGATCATCCAACACCTTGTCAATCAAGTGCAAAACTTTGGATGACAGAATCCTACAGTTTTGACTTGTGAAAAGGGCAACATGGCCTTTATCACACATTTGACTGACACTCAAGAGGTTGTACTTGAGATTTTCCACATGATTAACATCATCAAATTTGATTTCTCCATTGGAGACAAAGCCCTTACCGATGATGTAACCCCTAGCATCATTGCCAAAAGAGACAAATCCCTTCTTTCCTTGAGAGTAGTCATGAAGAAGAGAGATGTTCCCAGTCATGTGCATAGATCCCCCACTGTCTACATACCAGATGCTACTTTGGCATGTTGAAGAACCCTGCAATAATAAACAATCAGTTAGTTTTAGAGACCCAAACCTTTTTGGTTTTGGGCCTGGTCTCATCAATAGATGGTAAACTAACATGTTTATTTGTAACAACAGCCTGAGAGAAGAAGATGGTGTAGAAGAGGAGTCCTTTGGCTTAGACCTCCTTTTCTGTGGTTTCAACATAGGAGAATCTAGTTGGTTAACTCTACCCAACAGATGTTGTACCATCATCACCAGCTGTGTCTGATTTTGTGATAAAGCTTTCAGCTCATCAGACACATTGCTAGTGGAGTTAGATAAGGTCCTATGTTGCACCTTCTTCTTTTGAGCACCCTCAGCTGTCACCTGTTTAACTCCTTCCTTTTTGGAATTGCTTTAAGGACTTAAGGGTTACAGGATTTGATGTTGCTGATACAAATGTGGTCTCAAACTCAGTTTTCATTTTTACCATTTTCTCATTAATTTCTTCTTTTTGTTTGAGTTTGGAACCTCTTTTGTACCAACAATCATCTGTAAGATGATTGAACAAACCACATATTTCACATGGTTTCTTCTTCATCTTAGGTTGATCATCAACTAAAGATGGTGAAGCAACAGAAGACTTGTTCTTCAATGCTTTGGAAGCATTGGTTGCTTTCTTGACATCCTCTTTAGTAGTCTTCAAACTCTTTCTACTGCCAGTTTTCTTCTCTTCAGTGCTGACAGCAGTTGAAGTTTGAACTTCAGGTGTTAAATCCTGCTCTCCAGTCCTTTCAGGACCTTCAGGATTAACTCCTGAGTTGATCAACTTATTGATCATGTGAATGTCAGCATTTGGACCATCAACATCAGCTGATAGGTTCAAGAGGACTTGATGCTGACTGCTACTTCTGATTGTGCTGTATCAGAAGGTAGATCACATGATTTGATGGATTGGTTATCACTCTCACCATCAGATTCTACCTCTGCTCTTGGGGTAAAATCTGTAGGTGGAGCAGTGTGATTGTAGCCATTCCAAACTTCACATTTGAAGCAGATTGCTTACTAAGAAGCATTTCAAAACCTTTGCATGATTGTACCCATCTATCACACTCGACCTGGGTAACTGCAAGGGTTTCTTTGAGATCTTTGTACTTCTCTAGAAGTACATCTTCTCTAGCCTTATCATCAATTATTTTGCAATTCAGTTTATAAACCTCATCATTTTTATCTTTGAGCACAAACTCAAACTCAGCTTTGTTTTTGGAATTATTTGTTCTAGCTCAATGTTCTTATTAATTAAAGCTACATTTGCTTCTCTAATGGAAGCAAATGCTGCTATGCATTGTTCAGAACATAATTTGGCTTTTGCCTCAGAGGATACCTGTGATACCTGAGGTGTAGAGGCATTGGAAGATGAAGTATCAGCAGACTCCAAAGCCATAAGAGCTAGATTCCCAAGGGACTGTCACCACCATGTTGACCAGCACCTGAGAACAGTTGATCATGACCAGACAAGTCATCTGGTAAACTGCTCCAGTCAACAACTCCTGGGGTGAAGAAGCTGTTGTTGAGATGAAGGTTGTTGATGAGATAGGGAAGGCTGAGGTTCTGGTAATGCATGAGGTTGTGGTGTCATAGGAACTTGAACTTGATTTGACTGTGGCATGTAATAACAGGGTACTGATATGGCATTTGACCCTGAGGAACAAAATATGCCGGAGATTGTTGTTGAGGATGATGACTAGATGTGACAGGATGTTGCCCTCTGTGTTGTTGACTATTGCCAGGAAAAGTCACAAAGGGTGCAGTAGAGTTAGATCCAGTTGATCTACACTCTCTTGCAAAGTGTCCAAGCCGTTGGCATTTGTGACACCTCAACTTGCTCTTGTCAAAACCAACTTTGGTTTTGCCAGAGAGTCCTGGGAATTTTCTTCCAGTTCTTTTGTAGAACTTCTGAGATCTGATATTTATCAAGGCCATTTGGCTCAAAATATCCATCTCTTCTAAGTCATCATCAGCAATCCCCTTGAGATCATCCATAATGAAACATAATTTGTCATTATTACATCCAGTGAACTGACCATCAACACTTACAAATGCAGAATTAGAAGTGCTCGAAGAGAAATTAATATGCTCATCATACTGGCATTCAGATGAAGCATATTCTGACTCATGACCCACCAAGGCAGTGTTGCCTTGTATAAAGTCTTCAGTGAGCTTTCCAGATGAAGACAGCTTTCTCTTCTGTTCTATCTCTCTCTCAAAAGTGAGCAATTTCCCATGGAGTTGGGTGAGAGATAGTTTGTCCAAACTTGCACTGGAGCGTAGGACAATAGTATATGTGTCCCATCTCTCAGGCAGTGATCTGAGAAATCTGTTATTCATCTGAATATTGGTGTATTCAAGTTTGACCATTTTTAGTTCAGAGATCAAACAAGAAAACCGCTCATATTGTTGAGTCAGTGTCTCACCCTTTCTATGAGAGAATGTCTCATATTGTTGGGCAAGAATTCTCTATTATTTGCCAAGACCTCATCTGTTCCTCCAAATTGTTCTTTCAAAGCAATCCAGAGGTCATGGGCAGTTTCATGATGCATTAGCCCAGAATAGATTTCATTGGGCAAAGCCATGGCCAGAATTCCATGGGCTTTTGCATCAATCTCAAGCAACTTTTTATCCTCATCTGAGTATTGCTTGCTCCCCCCTCTTCGATAACCTTTGACAGGATCAGTGATCACACAGTTTTTGGATGTATCAGATGTATCAAGACTAATACAAACACGAATTAGACAAATTGGTAAGCAAGCCAACGATATTTGTGAGCAGTAAGATCGCATACAGTTAAGGGAGAGAATATGAATTTCTGATTTTCTATGAATTTTTATAGATGTAATATTTCTAATCAAATCAATCAATCATCCATTCAATTACTCATTTCATTCCTGATTACAATATTTTTCACTCCTTATATAGATTGCAACAGTCACTCGTTATCACACGAAAGTGACAACTGGCAGATCCAATACAGAAATAACTAATTCTTAACAAACTACTGAAATGTTCACAACTACTGAGAACATATCAGCAGTTAAGTACAAAATATAAAACTACTGAAACTACAACGACTGAAGAACAAGCTCTTCAGTCGTTTTACAAAACTACTGAAACAAAGAAAATAAAACTACTGATATCACAACTACTGAAGAAGTACTCTTCAGCAGTTGTGACAAACTACTGAGGCTTCAGTACTTGATCTTCAGACTTTGACCTTCAGGTGTTTCATCAGCTGATGACTTCAGTAGATATCATCAGCTGATGTCTTCAGTCTTTGTCTTCAGACTTTGTACATCAGTTGTTGATCTTCAGCACTTGTGAACTCTTCAGCTGTTGTTCTTCAGTACTTTGGTCTTTCAGCTTCAGCACTTGTGTTCTTCAGCTGTTGTACTTCAGCACTTTGGTTCTTCAGCTGTTAAGCTCTTCAGCACTTGATCTTCAGCTGTTGAAGTCTTCAGCACTTGTCAAACTACTGATGAGGCTTTCAGCAGTTGTTGTGATACCGTGTGGGACTTAGAGATTTTCTGATCTTGGCTCATTGGTTCTTTTGGTCCACACATCCTCCATCATCCATTGGTTCCTCCTCGAGATCTCATCCTCAGGGTCTTCTGCGGAGCAAAGGAGCTATAGCAATCTGCAGTGCTGCTAGTTGGGCTTCTAAGATTGCAATCCTATTATCCAGCAATGGCGTCCCTCGTCACGAGCATTCACGCGCCCTCGGAGTGCTATGAGACCATCTTGCAATGTATGACACCCTTTAGGGTCTTCCGTGTTGCTCCTGCCTCTGAGTTCATCCATTTGATGTCTCAATTTGGTACACCTCATGCTGCAGTTTACAACATCACCCCGGAGCCCTGACTGATGCACTCGGTCCAGTGCAAACCACCTGTGCAGCAATCAGTTGCTCGTTGGACTGCAACCGTCCGTGGGAATGAAGGGCATTCTTTGTTGGCATTGTTCCTAGTCCTGGGCCTCGGAACAGGTAACCGCTCCTTATACATGTAATATGATCAACGCATTTGGTATAGAAACTCCAGTCTCGTGGAGGGTCACCTCCACATTGCAAAGGTTGATCCCAGTCAATCTCCTCCTCGAGGATAGCTAGTCTGGAGGCCAATCGAATCCATTATCAGGTATAGGTCGTGATGTGGGGATTCAGATCGTGAAGGTGATTCAGGCTGTTTACCCGAGGCTTGCGATGACGATGCCAATGCTGCATAAGGTGTTGATGTGTAATGCCATGATTATACAGTAGATGATAATAAGGCACAACTACTAACTAACTGTGTGCGGTTATAGCCAGTTGTGTATGCAACCTAGTTCCCTATAACCAATGCTCTGATACCATCTGTCACACCCTCAAAATCCAGGCGGATTTACTGCGAGGCATGTGAACAAACAGATCACAGTCAATAGTTACTCAGAACTCTCTATATGCCAAATTAAAATAAAATCAACCAAAGTATAAACTTTTAACTGTGCGGAAGTGTTTTGTAAACCAGCCCAAAGAAATAAAATGTATACTATGGCAAAACATGCGCCAACCCAAAGAGTAAATATAACCATTAAACATAAAGATGACTTGAAGACGAGTCTTAGAATGCAAGTGGAACCATGTATGCTCCTAATGGCAAGCAAGCTATGACCCGAGAATAGCACTAAACTCAACACAATGTTGTGAGTTCAAGAGTGATATTAAAACATAAACAATTTAATAAGAGATATAGAAGTAGTGCATTGTAACAGATAGCTAGTCCATTAACAATAAATATTAACTCATAGTGATTTCGCAATTGAAGCTGACTGTGTTACGTTGTTGCCTCCTATCACGACTTAACAGGTCGTGACAATGTTCAGTAGACAAATTGCACCTGGTTGACCTCGAGTCACAGGTGGGGCTCGTCAGACCAGTAGTACTACCAAATTTCCCCGCTATTCAATATTAACAATTAAAAATATGAGGACTTTTCATGAATCCACACTATATTAATATTATACACAACTTGATATATAAAGTGTTTATTGTTTACCAGTATGCTATCTCCCCCAAAAGAGATTAGTAAAGAGTGGGGCATGACTCACCTGGTATGCGTAATAGATACTTAGAGTTTTACTTGACAGACAGAGTGGACGGACAACCTTCAGAGGTTACCTAGATCATATAAGTACATGAGTACGTGTAAACAGAGAACATGTGAAACCCTAAGTACACTACAACCAAGGAGTCAAGGTTTCGGAAAAACATACACGTTTGACCCAGTTGACCCGTTTGACCCGTTGGTGACTTTATGAGTTGTAAACCATTCAAGCAATCATACACATATATCATACATGATTAACATTCAAATGGATCATATGTATGCCATATTATCCAGGTGTATCACTTAGATCATCATACAACCAAGTATCATACAAGTCATGTGAATCTAGAACATTAACATGTCCACTAGTTATAACACAACTAACATGCCACACAAAGATCAAATCACGCACCACATGCCATGTGAAGCCACTCACGACTTCACATCCTAAACCCTGCCAATCCTACTAAGTAGGGCCTTAGATTCACACGCGTGTATTGTAACATATGGTATTTTGTTAACTAAAAGTTAACCTCGTTTATTCTTATAGGGTTCATTGTTGTAATTTATAAAACTTATGAATTATGCAAGCTTATTTCTTATTTGTCTTTAATTATACAAAAGTGATAATAAAACTAAAAATTGTAATAATAATAATAATATTAATAGTATTAACAATAGTAATAATAATAATAAAAATAATATTGTTAGTAATAATAAAAAATTATAGTTACTAAACTTAACAAAGTTTTTAAAACTTTAAGTAATTAAAGTTTAGGGGGGTTTAATGCCAATTTAGAAACTTTAATATTAAAGTTTGTACATAAAATGTTAATTGATAAAACCACAGGACCAAACATGTAAATTTCAAAACCAAACCCTCTTCCCCTATTACTCGCGTTTTTCCGGCCACAACTCCGGCCACCCTCCGGCCGGAGTCCGGTGGCCCTAAAACCTCATTTTTCCTTCGAATTGAAACCCCCAAAATCATGGCAACCGATCGGAAACTTGAATCGAACCTGAAGATGTCACTTAAATGCGTTTATCAACCGGTTACAAACTCCAATCGAATGTATAACCGAAACCTTAAACCCACAACCATTCGAGCCTTAATCACCAATAATAAGTCAATTAATTCAACACTAACGAACGTCTATCTACCTTTAATCGAATACAATCATCAATTTCATTTGAAATAAACATAAATGTCTCGTTCGATTCTCTTGTTTGTCACGACCTGCAACTTACTCGAACACTACCTTCGGGACTTCAGAACCTGAGATTGTTTGAGGGCTTTGATTCGTGTACGTTTCGCGAAGCTCCACACGAAGTTAATTGGATTATGATCATCAATTGACCAACAATCGAGCTCTACGTGGTCGCGTCTTGTTCTTAAACCGTTCTTATCAATCAAATCTCCGATCCGGGTAATTTAACTTATGTGCATACTCGAAAATACGTGGGGAATCAAAGCCCCATGTTTATTTATGAAAATGCTATCGAATCTAACTCCAATTTGATCGAAGGAAGCTCTAGGGTTCATGTAAATTGGGGCAAATCATTTAAGGATTGCTTTTAAGACTTAAAATCGAGTTTACATCACGGCTGGAAGCCTTGGTTCATTGGTCAGCAAGATGCATTCCATCCATGAGGTCCCGGGTTCGAACCCCGACACCCTCATGCCATTTTTTAAAAGGTTTTAGCCTTTAAAAAGGCTATATAAAATTTCTAAAAAATTATAAAATTGGTTTTATAAATTTTGTTTATTTTAGAAATTATCTAGATATTTTCTGTTAATTTATTTCTTTAATCTCCCTAATAAATTTATTTTATATGAAATGTTACTAGAAAATGTTATAATTAGCTATTTTCATAAAAACAAACTTTAAATGATTGAAATCAGTAAATTATTATTTGGCTTATATGTTATCTTTAATTTTAGATTAATTATGTTAATAATAAAATTTAATTTACATTTGATGATTAATCATTATAAGGTTAATTTAAAAGGATAAATTAAGTTTTCTTCGTTGTATTAAAATATATGTTTATACGGTCGACAAATAACCTTATTTATAAAAACCCCAAATTCATATTGGAACCCTAGTTCTCGTTATATCGTTAACCTTATTATTGACCTAAATCTTATGATATAAATATAGGTGCCTTGTGACTTTCATCTTGGAACGACGTTTATTATTAATCTTATTAATCTTCATAATATACTTATTTTACCATGTGAGTTTCCTTGCCCCCTTTTTACATTTTTCACACTATTTTGGGGTGAAACATGATACTTATACATCATACACTTATAAACGTTTGAGACTTGTAATGCACTTGCAATTCATCTTTATATTTTGTCATGGTTATTTGTGCGTCGTAAGTGATTATATGAGATACATAGTTTGTTTACAATCATTAACTATTGCTAGCCTGGCGACGTCTTAGATCTTTGGGCCTGACAAGCCTATTTGGTGCTAAAGTCGATGTATTGCCGACTCCTGATGACGTATGCTTATTCATCATGGGAATCAAATACACTTATCCAATCTTATATACTTGTAATCAAGTCGAGGTTTGGTTGTAACGATATGTGTTCTATAACCTTACTAACTTATGACCTATGACATGAATTGCTACTTGTAACTTTATCTTATTATGTATGAAAACCTTGGAAACTCGCCAACTATTTATAGTTGACCTTTTATTTTTATCATGTTTCAGGAAATCCCCAAGTTTAAAGTGGACTTTTGAAGCTTGCAATAAAACTAGGACTTGGACCTAGTTTAATAAATAAAATGTTTATGTAATGTTTTGTTTTGTTTGAAACTTATTTCATGTTTGAAACTTATGTTTGTTATGCCCTTTGAAACTTATAATTTTAATATTTACATTTAAATATAGCGTTATGTGATTGTGAACAATCTTAACCCTCACATCTCGACGTTTCCGCCGTCAAGGTTGGGGTGTGACAGGTTGGTATGAGAGCCCATAACTATAGGGATTTAGATTATTAGAAATGGTGACCTAGATTATAGCTTATGCATGAACCTCATAGAATAATATTTATATTCTTGGAATTATATATATTGTTTGCATACTACATAATGCTATGCCATACTTATGTGCAACTTGATGCCTTAGCATAGGTTTGCCTTGTAATTGTTTAAACTTTGTTATATGTCTCCCTAAATTTAACTTTGACTCTTTGACTCTCCCCGACAAATGAAACTTCTTAATCTTATTCTCGTCAACACGTGGAAACTTATGCTTATGCTTATGATTTGGATCTTTAGACGTTATGTCTAATCTATATAAATCTCATCAAGGTTTTGATTTTATGAACTTAAGAAATTTGTGTGACACTTAGACACCTGTATTCTGGATTTCCTGGCAAAAGGCCCTCGGGCTAAGGCAAGCATATCACATAAATCCTACGGGACTAGTTATGCTTACCTGGGGATTTCTGTGATGAGTGATAAACTATGGTCAACATACACAAATTCCTAAGGCGAATGGGTCAACTTACCTTGACGTGTCAACGTTTCCAAATGGTAATGCGTTACCAAATGGAACCATTCCATGTGCCTTACAACTCTTGTCTTATCCTTGTTGAATTATAATCCTTGTTATTCTTTTCCTCATATCTAACTCATTTTGCATATTCCAGCATCTCTCTTCATCATGGAAAGCGTGGAAGTTCCGATCGTAAGCTAGCCGCCATGATTGCCCGACAAATGGCTGTTGTCATCCTGACCATGGTTGCTGAACTCAATAGCACCTTAATGACCAACTCTAGCAACAACGGTCATGGGGAGAATAGTGCTAACCCAGGGCGCAACAACCAAACTTGCACTTTCAAGCACTTTAGCTCTTGCAAACCCACTAGTTTTAGTGGCAAGGAAGGAGCCACTGGTCTTCTTGAGTGGTTCGAGAGCATGGAGAACACTTTTGTCAACTGTGAGTGTCCCGAGGCACTCAAAGTTCGTTATGCCACTAGCATGCTCCAACAAAGGGCTCTCACCTGGTGGAATAGCGAGAAGAGAAATCATGGGGCCGATGCTATTCTGGCACTTACTTGGGAAGAGTTCGAGAACATCGCCATCGTGAAGTTTTGCCCGAGAAGCGAGTTACAAAAGTTGGAAGAGGAATTCTGGAATTTGAAGCAAAATGATGGTGATCATTTGGCCTAATCAACTAGGCATCATGAGTTGAGTATATTGCTGCCTCACATGGTCGACACTGTCCCCCGCAACATCGAGAAGTTCATTAAGGGTGTACCACCCCAAATTCAAGATGCTGTGGTGGGTAGCCGACCCACAACTTTAGAAGAAGCCATTACTATCACCGCTCAACTCACCGAGAACCATATACTAGCGGGCACCATGTCTGTGAAGGGTGCCAAAAAGGTGGAAAAGATGGCTACCGAGGCCGTTAAGGGGACCAAAGCTGAACCGTCCAACAACAACAACAACAAGAATCGCAAGTTCACACCGACGCGTAACTATGTTGTGGCTGCACCCAAACAACCCCAAAGACAACTTGTACCTGCGGCTACACCTGTGGCACAAGTGCCTGGGGCTAGGGCTTATGCTGGTCCTCAGCCTATGTGCAACACGTGTAGGTATCATCATCCGGGGATTCAACCATGCCGCATCTGCACCTTATGCGATAAATATGGTCATTTGGTGGCGACTTGCCACCCTGCACCTAAAAATGCCGTCGTGGTCACAAACCATGTTTGCTACAACTATGGGGAGCCTGGTCATTTCTGCCCACAATGCCCTCGTCTTGTGGGTAATGTTCCACAAGCCCGAGGACGTGCTTTCAACATCAACGCTAACCAAGCACAAGCAAACAACGATGTGGTGAATGGTATGTTAACTCACCTTTAACTTTTGTGATCCGATTCTTTTCATACATTACCTGTATCGTTAAATACCTTAAAAATTGAATAGGTATGTTTCTTATTAATAAAACTTATGCCTATGTCCTATTTGATTCTGGAGCCGATAAGAGTTTTGTTTCGTTAGAGTTTGAACCCATACTTGCTAAGCCACATACGAAACTAGAAAGATCTCTTACCGTTGAAGTTGCCGATGGAGAACCAATCACCGTTGACGTCATTATTCGCGATTTCATCTTAAGTCTTGACACGCATGATTTTCTTATCGATCTTATTCCTATGAAACTTGGAAGCTTCGACGTCATCATTGGTATGGATTGGTTAGCCAAACACCATGCCGAGATCATTTGTTTTGAGAAGTGCATCCGTATACCGTTACCTTCTGGAGATACTTTGAAGGTGTTCGGTGAAAAATCTTCCAAAGGACTTAAACTCGTGTCTTGCACTCAAGCCCGAAAATGCTTAAGCAAGAAGTATATGGCCTTCTTGGCTTACGTGGTCAACACAAAAGTCAAAGGCAAAGAACTTAAGGATGTCCCTATCGTACGAGACTTTCCTGAAGTATTTCCCGATGACCTTAGTGGTTTACCTCCCGTGCGTGAAGTTGAGTTTAAAATTGACTTGATACCGGGAGCAAACCCCGTGGCTAAGTCACCATATCGACTTGCACCGTCTAAAATGCAAGAACTCTCTAGTCAACTTCAAGAGCTATCCGAGAAGGGCTTCATCCGTCCTAGTTCTTCGCCTTGGGGTGCACCTGTTCTTTTCGTGAAGAAGAAAGATGGATCGTTTTGTATGTGCATCGATTATCGTGAGCTTAACAAGCTTACCATCAAGAATCGTTATCCTCTTTCTCGCATCGATGACTTGTTTGATCAACTTCAAGGAGCAGCTATATTCTCAAAGATTGATCTACGTTCTGGATATCATCAATTACGAGTTCATGATGATGACATCCCAAAGATCGCATTCCGTACTCGTTATGGGCACTATGAGTTTATGGTGATGCCTTTTGGTTTAAGCAATGCTCGTGCTGTCTTCATGGATCTCATGAACCGAGTATGCAAGCCTTATCTAGACAAGTTTGTGATCGTTTTCATTGATCATGCTTATCTATTCTAAATCCAACACCGATCATGAATTGCATTTGAGATTGGTTCTGGAGTTGTTGAAGAAAGAGCAATTGTACGCGAAGTTCTCGAAGTGTGACTTGTGGCTCGAGGAAGTTCAATTTCTAGGACACGTGGTGAATAGCCAAGGAATTTATGTTGACCCTGCAAAGGTGGAAGCTGTGAAGAATTGGTGTGTTTCTACGACTCCTACCAAAGTTCGTTCTTTTCTTGGTCTTGCTGGTTACTATCGGCGGTTCATTGCCAACTTTTCAAGGATCGCGAAACCACTCACTTCTTTGACACTAAAGAATAAATTGTTCGAGTGGGGTTCCGAGCAAGAAGAAGCTTTTGAAGCATTAAAGCACAAGTTATGCAATGCTCCTATCTTGACCCTACCCGATGGAAATGATGACTTCACCGTGTATTGTGATGCATCTAAACAAGGCCTTGGTTGTGTTCTCATGCAAAGAGGGAAGGTCATAGCATATGCATCGAGACAATTGAAGGTTCACGAGGTGAATTACACAACACACGATCTCGAGCTTGGTGCTGTTGTATTTGCCTTGAAGATTTGGAGGCACTACCTGTATGGTACGCAATGTATAGTCTACACTAATCACAAAAGCCTTCAACACGTTTTCAATCAAAAAGATCTCAACATGAGACAATGCTGTTGGGTGGAGTTGATTAGTGATTACGATTATGACATTCGTTACCATCCTGGTAAAGCAAATATTGTAGCCGATGCACTAAGCCGAATGATTCACAACAAGATGATCTCATTCCAAGAAATTCGCGATCGACGTCAATGGTTTGACACTTTGGGTGAGTTCGATATTGAGATCCGACTAGATGTCAACGAGACTATCGTACTGCTACAAAACTTGAGAATAGATAGTGACATCGAGTCTAGTATCTTGGAGGCTCAACAAGTGGTGCAACAAGAAGGGAGAATGAAGGATGAGCTGGAGCCTAATCTTTTAACCCGATTGGAAACGAAACCCAATGGGTTGATGTACTTCGCAAATCGAATTTGGATTCCAAATCATGATAATCTTCGTATCTTTATCATGAACGAAGCTCATCAAACTCGTTATTCTATTCATCCTGGTTCCGATAAGATGTACATGGACCTACGTGGTTAATATTGGTGGCCTGGAATGAAGAAAGATATAACGACTTATGTAGCTAAGTGTCTCACGTGTACGAAGGTTAAAGCCGAACATCAACGTCCAAGTGGATTACTTAAGCAACCAGAGATCCCTATGTGGAAGTGGGAACACATATCCATGGACTTCATAACTAAGCTACCTCGAACCTCTCGAGGACATGATAGCATATGGGTGATCGTTGACCGATTGACCCAATCGGCACATTTTATACCTATACGTGACACTTACAAGACATCAAGGTTAGCTCGTATATACGTTGTTGAGATTGTAAGTCATCATGGGGTACCTCTTCACATCATTTCCGACTGAGACACTCGTTTCACTTCACACTTTTGGTCGTCTATGCAAGAACTCTTGGGTACTCAATTGGACCTAAGCACGGCTTACCATCCTCAAACTGATGGTCAAACTGAGCGAACGATCCAAACCTTGGAGAATTTGCTACGCCTGTGTGTTCTTGTCTTTGGTGGTGATTGGGATACGCATCTACCGCTCGCGGAATTTTCGTATAACAATAGTTATCACTCAAGTATCAAGATGGCACCGTTTGAGCACTTTATGGTCGTAAATGTTGTTCAATCGTACAACTGGACCATACTTATGGTTCAGTCTTACGAATGTCCCAATCACATCTCTTAGTCACACGGTTGGTCCATTAGCATGGCTCAGTCCTACGACTGAGTCTCATTCTCATATGCTCCTGCGAATGACCCAGTTTCATGTGTTTACAACATATCAGGTGTATAACATTAAGCCTAGACTATTCGACAAATGACGAACACACTATATATGACTATATATGCTCCAACAAATTCCCCCTTGGACGTTGCTTGCGAATAGTAGATAACACCTATTACAATCTTCAGTCAATCTTTGCTCTGGTTGCCAATAGAATCAAACGAAAACCATATTAGCCAACGTTGCCGATCCATCGGGTTACTACCATATCCCTGAATATGAACTTAGGCACAATAGCTTTCGTTTACTTTGCAGAACACCATCATAGCAGCAAGACTCCCCATATGACTGATTTTTCCAGATAATGATACGAACAGTTTTCCATTGCTTCAATCTTCACACAGGCTAACCTGATTAACATCACCCCCTATAGAAATTCCCCCTCACATTCAGCATATCCAATATATAGACATTGTGCTCTCCTTGCGTCTTCACAGGGTGTATTGGGCAAAAGGTTGAAGGTTTCAATCCACAGCTGACAATATCAACCAAATCAGCATGAACGAAGATTCATCATCGGAAACTGGTTCACATCATCACTTTCTGATCACGTCGTTACTTTCTCTGTACAAGGATTCCCCCTAAGAAGCAGAATCCTTTCTGTGCGGATAAATATAACTTGATTGGCCCATAAGTAGTCAGATGCTCCTGACTACTCCACAAAATCAGCACCAACTGCTGACATCTTCTCTTCTCTCTTTCGTGTTCCAATTACATTCACCTATTCTGGAAGTCCGATGAATGATGAGGTATACATCAAACTTATTTGACAAAAGAACCTCAGGGTGAATATCTTTGCTCATCTTCAAATTTGTGCAAGAAGCTGTTCCAGACTTTTTTTTTGGTCTGGAACAAATGCGGATGAGTCAATGCAGATGGCACATTCGTGCAATTGAACATACGACTGGTCCAGTCGTACGAATGCTCCAATCGCATGGCCCAGTCGCATGAACGGGTCTGCACGCAGATTTTCAGATCTGCAACCGCCAGGGCTGCCAAAACCCTAATCTGACGAATTTAACATGAACCGAAATAAAGTAGGCATCATCAGATTCGACAGGGTCATAGGAACGTGGTTTTGAATTCGATTTTAACATGGAAGCAACACACGTAACAAGATCTAAGCAAGACACGAAGAACACGAAGTGGGTTTAACGTCAAGATCTAAACTTTGATCCAGAAATCAAGAGCTCGGGTTGCTAGAATGATTGTTAGATCATTCCAGCAGTAACCGGCTCTGATACCAATTGTGAAGTCGGTTTTTCTTGATCGATAAACATCCGAGCATGTTCTTGACGGAAGGATAAACAACATCAAACCAAAAGTCAAACAATAATACGAACTATAATTGAATGGTTTCATTGAAAAAAACCTAATGATTACAAGCTCGTTACAACATAAGAATCAAGACTCTTGGCAAGGGGAAAATCGAGCATGATCTCCCCTCTCATCCGGCAGCCCTAGGCTCCGGGCAGACTTCCTCTCAAAAACCTTTAGAGAATCATTTTCTCTCTACATATTGAAACTGGTATATATAGCCTCGGTCCATATTAGATGCGACTGGGCCCATTCGTGTGATTGGACCATGCGTATGGTTCAATCGTACGACTGGACCATGCGTATGGTTCAATCGTGCGACTGGACCATACTTATGGTTCAGTCTTACGAATGTCCCAATCGCATCTCTCAGTCGCACGGCTGATCCATTAGCATGGCTCAGTTGTACGACTGAGTCTCATTTGCATATGCTCCTGCGAATGACCCAGTTTCATGTGTTTACAACATATCAGGTGTATAATATTAAGCCTAGACTATTCGACAAGCGACATACACACTATATATGACTATATATGCTCCAATAGCGGTCGACAAATACCCTTATTTATAAAAACCCCAAATTCATATTGGAACCCTAGTTCTCGTTATATCGTTAACCTTATTATTTACCTAAATCTTATGATATAAATATAGGTGCCTTGTGACGTTCATCTTGGAACGACGTTTATTATTGATCTTATTAAATTTCATAATATACTTATTTTACCATGTGAGTTTCCTTGCCCCATTTTTACATTTTTCACACTATTTTGGGGTGAAACATGATACTTATACATCATACACTTATAAACGTTTGAGACTTGTAATGCACTTGAAATTCATCTTTATATTTTGTCATGGTTATTTGTGCGTCGTAAGTGATTATATGAGATACATAGTTTGTTTACAATCATTAACTATTGCTAGCCTGGCGACGTCTTAGATCTTTGGGCCTGACAAGACTATTTGGTGCTAAAGTCGATGTATTGCCGACTCCTGATGACGTATGCTTGTTCATCATGGGAATCAATACACTTAGCCAATCTTATATACTTGTAATCAAGTCGAGGTTTGGTTGTAACGATATGTGTTCTATAACCTTACTAACTTATGACCTATGACATGAATTGCTACTTGTAACTTTATCTTATTATGTATGAAAACCTTGGAAACTCACCAACTATTTATAGTTGACCTTTTATTTTTATCATGTTTCAGGAAATCCCCAAGTTTAAAGTGGACTTTTGAAGCTTGCAATAAAACTAGGACTTGGACCTAGTTTAATAAATAAAATGTTTATGTAATGTTTTGTTTTGTTTGAAACTTATTTCATGTTTGAAACTTATGTTTTTTATGCCCTTGAAACTTATAATTTTAATATTTACATTTAAATATAGCGTTATGTGGTTGTGAACAATCTTAACCCTCACATCTCGACGTTTCCGCCGTCAATGTTGGGGTTGACATGTATGATGATCACATTCACATTCATTACCATGTTCCTTGCATTCAACATACACCACAACAATCAATTTCCAGTCCCAAACATGATGTCCTAACTACTAACCAACATCAACATCATACATGATCATCAAAGTCCAAACATCACCCATGATTATCCAAGCATCCCATACAACTAATTTAACATGTTCTATCATATTAGAATTCATCCATGAACATACTAACATGCTCCTAACATCCCAAACATGTTCAAACTATCATCCTTCAAACTTTGTGCAAATAAAGTTTCCCTTTTGGGAAAGTACATTCCAACATCTATCAAACACACAATGTATTCATGAATTCATTACAATTACACCATCTCAAGCTCAAAACAACATCTAGACATGATTAACAATACCTAGTCATCATAATCTATTAATCATCATGAACAAAATTTTCCACATTTGGCAAGATATGAACAACAACACTCATTCTAAGATTTCTAGCATTCATATCAACAATCTAGCATCTAATTATCATCATGAACACATCAACAACATCAATCTATCATTAGATCATCATGTCATGGAAATAAAGTTACTATTATTAGTAACCTATGAACACCTACATCAATTCATCAATTCTTTGCAAGATCAATGTATCCTAGCATACATACAACCTACTAATCATCATACATTTATCAAACAATCATCAATCATCCATAATCTCATCAATTTCGAATTAGGGTTTGCCTAAAATCAAAGTTCATGATCAATCTATTAAAAACATACAATTCATGCATAATCAACATTAAACAACATGTATTCAATCCAACTAACATACTAACATCATCAAATAACCTCCATTTCAACCCCATGAACATACATAATCGAATTAGGGTTCGGCCACCATGAAAAACCCACCAAAACTTGTAAAAATCTAACCTTTAAACGTGTAGTTGCGTGCAATTGATGATTCCAACGTGTTGTATGCCTTGTAATCGTACAAAACCGAGGCTTTGAGGCTTGTTCTTGGTCAAATTCGAAGTGGAGAGGTGTAGGGTTATGATTTGCGGCCGAATGGGGTGGGAGGATAGGGTTTGGAGTTGTTTTGTTTAATTTAGTTTGCATAATTACCATTTAAACCCTTACGTTTTGGTATTTTATAAAAACTAGACTCTAAACTCTTGTAAAGTGTTTTTAACTTAATAATATAAATATATAAACTAATGATAATCATTATATATTTTATCTTTATAAAACACAAGACATACGAATAAATAGGCACGTTTCCACGTTACCCGATTAATTTTCTAATTAACATTTAAAACATGCAAACACATAAACATAATACCATAATCACATAATCATTAGATTATCAATAATGTAACATCATTAATTATTATTAGGTCACCAACGTTAAATGACAACTAGAGTGTGCTTACGACATGTGTATGTTGTTGGAGCATATATAGTCATATATAGTGTGTCCGTCGCTTGTTGAATAGTCTAGGCTTAATGTAATACACCTGATATGTTGTAAACACATGAAACTAGGTCATTTGCAGGAGCATATGCGAATGAGACTCAGTCGTACGACTGAGCCATGCTAATGGACCAGCCGTGCGACTGAGAGATGCGATTGGGACATTCGTAAGACTGAACCATAAGTATGGTCCAGTCGTACAATTGAACCATACGCATGGTCTAGTCGTACGATTGAACCATACGCATGGTCCAATCGCATGAATGGGCCCAGTCGCATCTAATATGGGCCGAGGCCTATATATACCAGTTTTAATGTGTAGAGAAATAGAGGATTTCTAAGGGTTTTAGAAAGAGTGTGCCCGGGAGCCTAGGGCTGCCGGATGAGAGGGGAGATCATGCTCGATCTTCCCCTTGCCAAGAGTCTTGATTCTTATATTGTAACGAGCTTGTAATCGTTAGGTTTTTTCAATGAAACCATTCAATATAGTTCGTATTATTGTTTGACTTTTGGTTTGATGTTGTTTATCATTCCGTCAAGAACATGCTTGGATGTTATCGATCCAAGAAAACCGACCTATCAATTGGTATTAGAGCTTTGGCTCTTGATTACGTGTGATTCAATCAATTTTGATACAAAGGGTGTGTTTTTCACTAAAAGCACAATCTTTTTATGTCAAAAGTTGTCTTGGACATCCCCTGCTCATCAAGTTTTGGTTTCTACGGCATAAGGCGATTAGGATTGGTGAAAATTCGGGTTTTTACGGCCAAAACACGTTAAACCTAGAAATTTTCGAAAAACAGCAGCTTCAGTGGCACGATTGACCCAATCGCACGACTGGACTTTATTTGCATCCCCAGACGTACGATTGGACTCAGTTGCATCTTCATTCGTATGACTAAGTCTACCGGTCGCATTGTTCTTACGCATCAGTTTCACTCGCACGATTGAACCAGTCGCATAGTTTCATTCGCACGGGTAGCCCATTCGCATCGCTCCATTCGCACCAGTTAAAAGATTGTTTAAGAGACTTAAAGTTAATCGAGATGGAGGATCAGTTGTCAGCGTTTACAGCTGGGAAGGACTCACGGATTCAGAACTTACTGCTACTGGAGAGTGAGGTGGGGAACCATAATAAACCCCGAAGCTTATAACATTAGATGAGTTTCCCCACTGGAAACAACATTTTGAGATCTACCTCAATGGAGTGGATCCAAATATGTGGGAAGCTATTGAGACGGGATATAGTATGCCAGTGGGAGCCGATGGGGTGAAACTTACTCTAGGAGGAATGACTGATGCACAGAAAGTTAAATATAATGCTGAAAAGAGAGTATATGCATTGCTAACACAGTCTATCCCTAAGGATATTTTTCACCAATTCTCAGAGAATAAGCAAGTCAAGAAGTTATGGGATGAGCTGGAGAAAAGATATGACGGGAATGCTTCGTTGAAGGCCATTAAAGCTAAGGAGTTGAAGAAAGAATTTGACAACTTTTCATCGATGGGAAATGAGAGTTTAGACGATGTCATTGATAGATTCTACCATTTGATGAGCGAGCTGCACACACATGGTGTCACAACTACCATGGAAGATAAAGTGTCAAATTTTGCAGATGGGTTGCCAGAAAGTTGGGCTTCTTTTGTTTCAAATCTGAGACAGAATGGAGTGCTATCAAAGTTGGACATCAATGATTTCATACTAAAGCTGCGAGAAGAAGCACTAAGGATAAAGTATCGAGCTCAGAAGTCTTCGTATACTCAGAATCCAGCTTTGTACAATGTCACTCCTCAAGTTAAGACGTCTGGAGCACCTCTTCAGACTGCCTTTGTGTCAAACTCATCTGGTCCTTCACAAGTCTCTCCTTTAGGAACAGATACGTCAGGGTCTTCTAGTACCCAATATTGGATCTGAAGCAAATGCTACACGACTGAAGACTGAGTATCTCGGTAACATGACAGTAGAAGTAGCTCGAGAGCACATGGATCTCTTGGCAGCAGTGGTCCAGTCCTATGATGGACTTGTTGCTGGGAAAATTGGAAACTACCATCTGGCAGATGAGGACTATGAGCAGGTTGATGAGACTGAACTAGAAAGGATGGATATTATGTGGGCCTTAGAAAGTGCTGTACGGAGAGCAAAGAAGTTCGTGAAGAAGACCGGACAAAACTTGGTTGCTACTAAGGACACTACTTTTGGCTTTGACAAGAGCAAGGTGACCTGCTTCAACTGTGGCGAAAAGGGGCACTTCAAAAGAGAATGTGTGAAGCCTAAGAAGACTGGAAACGGGAATCCATTCTCGTCCTTCAATCGTCAGGACAAGTCCACATCTAGCAGTTCTTCTTCATCAAACAAGGACCCCAAAGCTTTTACTGCAAATGAGGATGAGGGACAGGACTGGAGCTTCCGGTTCGTCTCACCAGGAGAGTCCAATATAGCTAGTGTGGAAGACATTGATAACGATTCTGCAAGTGAAGGAGGTATAGCAGTAGAGATCGCGATGTCAAATTCTGAAGACACTGCTAATGTTGTCAACCAACTGCCTGAGGAAGAAAAGTCTACTTCAACGTCAGAATCACCAGAACTAAAATCAACAAACTCTGTTCTCATGGCTGATTCTTCTTCTACATCCCAGGTAAGTACCACTGACAAACTGTTTAATAATCATGCTTGCTTAGAATGTAATAAATTTAGAAAAAGCATCGATTCAAAATTTGCTAGGTTATTAGATCATAATAATATCTTAGTAAAGGACCTGGAACTGTGTACAGAAGCTAATAGAGTCTTGAATCAAAACGAGTATAGTTACAAAGAAAAGATAGACCTATTGAATAAACAGCTTAGGGAAACCGAAGTAGTCACTTTTAATCAAGCAAATGACATTAGGTACTATCTGAACTCCCTAGAGGACACTAAGAAACAAAAGGCAGTTTTAGAAGTAGAAGTCAATTCTTTAAAACAGAAACTGCACAGTAGGACAAGCTCATCACACATTGTCCAACACTTAGTAAGAGAGAGGAATAATAGGGAGGGACTGGGATATAAAAGGGTTCCACCACCACCTGAGACCTTGATGAACACCATATGTAAACCAATTAATAATAACTCAATCAAGGATCACGTGGTGTCCACTCCTCTGGTTAGTGATCCAGATTCCATAAGTCAATCATTTGAATCTGACTCTAAAAAGAAGGAGGTCATTTCAAAGGCAATAGGAAAGATGCCTTGTGTAAACCTGGAAAAAGATTTTGAAAGGGTAAAATTAAAGTCAGGGTCAAACAAAGTCAAACCAGAACCCAAAAGGACTATAAAACCTAATCAATCACGTGCATCATGTCACAGTCCAGGTAAACAAGAGATCAAAGATGCAAAACCAGGAAAAGCAATTAAGTTTGTGAAACCAATTCATACCTCTAACCAAGAAGTGTCTCAGTCCAAAAAGAATAAGGTCAATAGTGTGACATCTACATCTCCACCAAAACATAGAAACCATAAAGTTGAAAGCAGATCCTGCTATAACTGTGGAGAGTATGGTCACATAGCATCTCACTATCCTTATTACCAGACACCGAGGAAGAAAGTTGAACTTTCTACCTCAACATCTAGCTCTTCTAAGAGGAACTCTGTGACGCCTCCAAAAAAAGCAAATGAACCCAAAGTTCAATCCATCAACCAGTCGTCTGTTTATCAAAAACAGGCCTTACAAAAATCTGGTTTATGGAAATAAAAAACCTTCTCAGTGCTTGAAAATAAGGACATACTGAATTCCGATCAATCCTTAACCTCAAAGGGTCAGTGGGTTGAGTTTGTGATATGTGATGCCTCAGGGAAACCCAAGCCAGCTATGGCTTGGGTTCCTGACATGAACTAATGTTTTCACTGACTGTGCAGGGTGTTCGCTACAGTTCTGAGACTAACACGTGGATTGTTGATAGCGGAGCATCCAGGCACATGACAGGGTACATCACTCTCTTATCAAATGTTAGACAGATTAAAGGAGGGCATGTTTCGTTTGCTGGGAACAAAGGAGGTTACATCACAGCCCAAGGCGAGGTTGGAAATCAGAAATTTAAGTTTGATAAAGTGAACTACGTTCAACAACTTCAAAACAACTTACTTTCTGTTTCCCAAATATGTGACAAAGGATTCAAAGTCATATTCGACAACAAGAAGTGTTACATCCTAAAGAAAGACTATGTGATTTCGGAGGACCAAGTTTTGATGACTGCTTCAAGATATAAAGACCTTTATGTTTTGGATCTCTCAACGGCTTCTACAACGGATCATGAAGTTCAGTGCTTCCTATCAAAAGCTACTGAGAAGGACTTTATTTCCTGGCATAGGAGAATGGGACACATAAATCAACGGAAGATGAATCACTTGATTCAGAAGGATCTAGTGAGAGGTGTTAATTCAAAATTTTCCAACTTCCTGATTTCTGTGTAGCATGCAAGAAAGGCAAACAGGCGAAGAAGACTCATAAGGAAAAGAAAGTTCATTCTATCGAGCTTCCTCTTGAACTTCTTTACATGGATCTGTTTGGTCCAGTCAGAACAAAGAGCATTGCTGGTGACTTGTACTGTTATGTGGTTACTGATGACTACTCATGATTCTCTTGGGTAATGTTTCTGAAGTCCATGTCAGAAACATTTGAGTCATTCAAGGAATTAGTAACCACACTGGAATCTCTCTACAAGCTAAAGGTGAGACAGGTACGCTCAGACAACGGGACTGAATTCAAGAATCAGTGGATGGAGGCTTACTGCAAGGAAAAGGGAATTGTGCACTAGTTCACTTCTCCCTACACGCCTCAGATGAATGGTGTTGCTGAGAAGAAGAATAGAAGCTTGATAGAGACAGCACGGACAATGCTAGCAGACTTGAAACTGCCTATCCAATTCTGGAACGAGCCAGCAGCAAATGCATGTTATACATTAAATCAAGTTTTGGTAGTCAAGCGCCACGGAAAGACCAGTTATGAGTTACTACAACGATGTAAACCTAATCTGGAGTATCTCGAACCATTTGGGGCGCCGTGCACACTTCTGAAAAAGACTCAAGAAGGGAAATTCAGTGAGAAGGCTGCTGAAGGGATCTTCCTAGGATACAACATACCAAACAAGAGAGTTTACAACAACTCAATTGGTTTAGTAGAAGTGTGGTTTAATGTAGATGTTCAGAGATATACTACACCACCTACTGGAAAAGGACCCGCTTATTTTTTCGACTATGATGGATTCTTCAAGTCCTTCAACATCCCTATATCTCCTTCTGATGACAAGTTAGCTACACAAATGATGTATGATATCTTGAATACACCATATCTCAATTCAACATCATCGAGCTCACAGGGAGAATCATCTCATCACTCAGGGGGAGCACTAGAAGACAGTGACTCCTCCTCAGAAGATGAAGCTGAAGAGATTGACCAGAACAATCAGGACAGACAGGTTCCAATTCCTGCAAGTCCACAAACATCTAACGGTGATGCCTCTTCGACTTTGGAACCTCAAACTCCTTCTACCTCAGATGTAGAACCAAATGTTCATAATCTTGGCTCTGAGGTAGTTGTTCCTACCACTCCAGGATCATGTCTAAATGTCTATCATCCCCTAGACAATGTCATTGGGGAAGTCAGATCAGGAGTGTTGACCAGAAATCAGCTGTACTTAGCTGATTATGCCTCGGTAATGGAAAAAGGATACATTCATGATGGTGCTTATCGGTGTTTTGTCTCTCAGGTTGAGCCAAAATATGTTAGTGAAGCACTGAATGATGAGGCATGGGTGAGTGCTATGCAAGAGGAACTTCTTCAATTCAAGAAGTTAGGTGTATGGACACTGGTAGATAGACCTCAAGTGCTAAGGTCATTGGCACCAAATGGGACTTGAAATGCAAAAAGGATGACCAAGGTGTCATTATCAGGAACAAAGCTCGACTGGTAGTTCAGGATTTTGACAAGTCGAGGGGATTGATTATAATGAAGTGTTTGCACCCGTGGCAAGGATGGAAGCCATCCGTATCTTCCTTGCCTATGCATCGTATATGAAGATCAAAGTCTATCAATTAGATGTGAAGAATGCATTCCTTCATAGTGAAATTCGAGAGACAGTTTATGTCAGTCAACCTAAGGGATTTGAAGATCCTTATCATTGGGACATAGTTTACAAATTTGACAAGGCCTTATACGGGCTTCATCAAGCTCCAAGGGCCTGGTATGAGAAACTCTCGACTCACCTTGTGAAACACGGCTTTCGCAGGGGAGTCATTGACTGCACACTGTTTATCAAAGAAAAGGATGGAGACTTACTGCTAGTACAGATCTATGTCGATGACATAATCTTCGGTTCAAAGAACAAAGAGTTATGCAAAGAATTTGAAGCAGTAATGAAGGCAGAGTTTGAGATGAGTGCCATGGGGGAAATGAAATTCTTTCTCGGGTTACAAGTGGATCAGACACCCAAAGGGATTTTTCTACATCAGACCAAGTATGTGGGAGACATTCTCAGTCGGTTTGACATGGAGAATGCTTCTGTAGCTGGAACTCCACTTGCCACAAACCATGATATAGCACCTAATGAAAATGGAGATCTGGTAGATGCAACAATGTACCGAGGAATGATTGGATCTCTCATGTACCTTACTGCCTCTAGACCTGATATCATGTATGTTACATGTCTATTTTCTAGATATCAGGCTAAGCCAAAGGTAACCATCTGATCGGGGTCAAGCGGATATTTCATTATCTGAAGGGCACACCCACACTTGGGTTCACGGCATATAGTGACTCGGATTATGGGGGCTGCAAGATTAATTACAAGTCTACATTAGCAGGGTGTCAATTATTTGGGAGGAGATTAGTGACCTGGCAGTGTAAGAAGCAGACCTTGTAAAGCCGAATATGTTGCAGCTGCAAGTTGCTGTTCTCAATCATTTGGATTCAATAGCAAATGCGGGACTACGGTTTAAATTTCTCTTCTACTCCTATTTATGTTGATAACTCGGCTGCAATTGCAGTAACTAAAAATCCAGTACAACATCTTAAGACCAAACACATCGGTATAAAATATCATTTTATACGGGACTGCTTTGAAAATAATATAATCGATGTGGTAAAAATAAATACGGATTTTCAACGCGCTGACCTCTATACAAAAACTTTTGACAAACCACGTTTTCTATATCTGTTAGAGGTCAACGGCGTTAAAAAGAAAAGTGATGTTATTCCCGATGATGATCATGTGTAGTCCGATACAGTTTAGTCTATTTTCTTTTTTTATTTTCTTTATTTATTCTATTTTGTTTTAAATTAAATTTATGTTATTTAGCCGTCTATTAAAATCCTAAAATATGTAAATCGGTTATGATTTTAGAATTTTAGGGGGAGAATAGGTCAGCAAGTAAGCATTAACATTAAAAAAAGAGAAGGAGAAGGAGAGGCTAGCTGACAGAAGTTAGATCGTATCTATAATACCGATTCAAATACTTTGGAAAATGATAGTACACAGGAACAAATCAAGATGGACTTTAATATTTAATTTAGAAAAGATGTAAAATTCAAAGTCTAAGTCTGTGTAGTCTGAGCAATATAAAAGGAAATATGATAGAAAAACTGGCATCTACTAAGGTAACACAATGAAAGTAGACCTAGAGGTTGACCACAGATGATATGTCGGTAGATTCAACATAATAGATGATTAGACCTGACTGGTGATCTCAAGATCAAATTAAGTTGTTCAACTGACTGTGGGCTCCCATCTTATCACTGGTTAACACAATCAACAATATTCCAATAAGGGGTAACGAGCATGTAAACGCCACAAATGTGTGCGGATGACCATAAATAAAGCAAAGCACGAAAAAAATAAAGCAAATGCTATCAAGCTAACAACTTATGTTGTTGGTGCATTATGTGCTAAAGAAATTAATGATGCTCTAACAAGAAGATAGGTTGTGTGCCTCTCTTTTGTGCGATGGCACTGACCTGAGGATAAGCATAACCTAGATATTCTAGAATTCATTGTTGTTTGCCGCCTCTCTACTGTGCGATGGCACTGACCTGAGGATTGGCTTCTCTTTGAAATCTCTAAGAATAGTCTCTTCTTGTCAAAATGCCTGTAGACCGCTCAAAAGCTCCTGAGGGATGTTGATTATCATATATGCATGGGATCCACAACTGTTGGTTGAAATAATAAACCTTAAACTATCACCATTTTATGTCAAAAGTCTGTGTATGGATTTAAGAGGACAAATATACTGACAATCATCATGGATACAAATTCTTGAAAGTCCAAATCAATGTGGGAATCTAATAGTATCAGTATGATTTCCTAAATTTGCTAACGACTCTGGATGAAAACCAAGAAGTGAGCATCAAATGGTTTTGATAACAAGTCCCAAATGATTTGACTTGCCTGTATGATTCCAAAATTGATTTGGTCCAGGTATGGTCAAACTAAATAGAAGCTTCCTATTCCAAAAACGAATCGAGTAGATTTCTATCTTAGGATTTACCTCTCACAAAAAGTTAAAAACAAGTTTAACTTTTGTACTTTAGTTTAATTTTCTATTTATTTAGTCATTTTAGTTTATTTGTTGTCGGACTACATCCTGGAATTCAGTAAGGGATTAATTCACCTAAAAGGGTCATGTCTGAGATGACCACATGTGTTTTCAAAAGATAAAAGGATCATGTCTGAGATGATCAAATGTGTATAATGTTGATTCTAAAGCTAAAAAAGGGGGGGGGTTTAAATGGTAAATGGTAAGAAATGCAGAAAATTTCATAAGTATGACCCATTTGCACGAATGGACCATGAGTATGGACTTATCATGCGAATGGGAGCTATCCGTACAAATGGACCATGAGTATGGACCAATTAACCGAATGACCCAGTCGGATGTTTAAGAGGGAACGAATGAGTAAGTCGCACGACGGTACTCCAGTCGGACGACTGAAGGGGGCCAACTGAACCAATCGCACGACTGAGGCCCATTCGCCCGAATGAAATGTGCGTATTAGCCCAGTTGTACGATTGAATTTAGGATAAGTATAAATAGAGGGTGAATCGGTCGCAGAGACTCACCACTCCCAAAATCGCCCTAATTCGCACGACTAACATTACTCTGCCCAAATTTCGTTTGATCACCATTTGAGCCTTCAAGACTATTGTTTGTTGTGTACTAACGATTTCTATTGACTTTACAGGTAATTTGCAGTGCAGAACCATTGTTGTATCACTCAAATTGCTACAGAATCTGGACAATCGGACCCATTAGAAAAACCGTAACAATTGTGTTCAAATAACCTAACTAAACGATGTAAACAGATGAAATTAAAGAAGTTAGGTGTTAAACTAATGGATTGCGAGTCTAATGAACCAGAGCACGAAGTCTAAAATTCAAAATTGGTAAAAAATTGAATTTGAATTGAACAGTCAGAACAACATGCGAATGGACAGGTTGATGAACATGAGTCGCACGACTAATGTGTGCGACTAGCTAAACCGCATGACTGAACCATGCGTTTGAGTTCAGTCGCACGACTGGTGCAACCGCATGAGTTTACATACGCAGGATTCTAGTAGTACACTTAGTCGTACGTATGGGTTAATCCGGACGACTGGAGTTCAGTCGCACTGCTAATGCGCACGACTTGATCTCAGTCGCACAACCTCATTCGCATGACAGAAAAGAAGGTTTTCAAGTCCAAGTGATTCAAGACATTCTTAGCCAATGGATACTAATGTTTACTTTCATTGTGTAATAGATGGCAAGTCGATGGACAATAAGTACGAAGCACAACATATGTGCTCATCTAGATCTGACATCTAGAAATGCTTCAGACTTTTTTGGCATTATCACCTTTCTAAGGAGATCGAGAATTGCACAGGCTATATCTGCTCCATGTACTCCATATCGTTCTATACAGCAGGCCTTCTGGGAAGGTGCAGTAGTTGACCGATATTCTGAGCCTCACTGTATCAGGAGTACTATCTTTGGAGAGGCGATTGAGATCACAGAGGAAGATCTTAAGATTGTGCTGCAGTTGGGGGAAGATGCTGACTATCCTACTAGACTACACCCCCTTACTGTCAGAGGATGTTTTCTTCGAGCTAAGTACTCTAGGGACATCAATGCAGGGGTGCTCAACAAGAGCAACCTGTGTCCCCAGTTCAAGTACCTTGCTCACGTACTGCTGAAGTGCATAGCATCCAGGAAGGGAGGATTAATCTTAATATAAACATCAAATACATGTAACATGTAACACAACAAACATTAGTTAATAATCAAGACAGAAATACATTAATCTTAATATAAACATCAAATACATAAGTTTAATACATGATTCAAGTACAAAAGCTATCAAATACATAATCTTCTAATCATTACTTTTATCTTGAATCGTTGGATAAACACTTGGTGCGGCAGAAGAGGAAGCTCGTTGGTCTTGATTTCTCTTTGGCTGTAGAGGTGGTCGTGGTGGTGGCTGTGGCTGTAGAGGTGGTTATGGTATTGGCTGAGGTGGTGATGTAGGTGTGTCTGCGCTTCTTTTTCTTCATGCCGTGGGGCTGAGCCATCCTTTTCTTCCTCGATCCTGTCGAGGAGGATGCTCCCCCTAGAACATGGCAGGACGGCTCTGGAGCATAGGTCGGGTCAGCGGCAATCTCTCCCGATCCACTGGGGCATTCAGCAACCGCCCGGAGTCCATGTTCTGTGGGAATGACTTTGCTTCCCACAGTCCAAGTCAGTGGCTCCTCATCTGACTCCTCATCATCCTCACCAGGCATAAAATCCTGGTGAAACCCAACTGACTCTGCTATATCTCCAGTGGGGGCAAATACTGGAGGTGTACCATCAGTCGTTGTGCCCCTCGGTGGAATGGGCATAGTATCTCCAGCATCCCCGCTGTCATCATCATCAGAGTCATCGGAGGGTAGAGCAATCTGCTCAACATCAGAATCACTATCATCGTGACGCCACTTCCTCCGAGCTGGCACCACATAGTCCTCACGGGCCAGATGCCCGAACAGTCTCCTGACAAAGGGTTTCACCTGCTTCCCCCTGTACACCTTCATCCGACCTAAGGTGGTATCATCCATCACCTCAAGCACTACTGCATCTTCCTTCTCCTTCAGCAGGGAAGGGAGCTTCTGGTCTATAATCATCTGCATGAATCGGGGGTACATGCAGAAGCCCTCCTTCCCTTTCCCCTCAATGTTCTCCACTAAGTAGGAGAAAATCATCCTGGAGAAGCTAAATGGATGGTTCAGCACCAACGCTACATAGGCGTTCTGTATCTGATCTGACAACTCATCAAATCCTCCCTTCCTGGATGCTATGCACTTCAGCAGTACGTGAGCAAGGTACTTGAACTGGGGACACAGGTTGCTCTTGTTGAGCACCCCTGCATTGATGTCCCCAACAGATCAAGACTCAATTGACTATGATTCTTGATCTGCAAGGGATCATCAAGAGATCTGTGAGTTATACCCCTGAAGAAGGAGAAATAATTCATGATCTTTCAAATGAGCAACTAGCTAAAATGTTCAAGCTGAACCCAGATGAGATCATTAAGGATGCTCTAACTTTTGAGTCTACCAGTGAAGAAGAGCTAAATGACATTGATGAGATAGGGATAGAAGACATCACAACAAAGCACTATCCTCAGTACGCTGACAACGAGGGAAATGTGGTCCCCAATCTGGGTGATCCTTAGTCAGTGATACATTTGAGGTATTGGATCAGATGGAGCAGGAGTCTGAAAAGATTGAAGGAAAAGCCCAAGCCTCAAACGTCAATGTTGATATCAGAAAGACAGAATGGGCTGCTTGTTTCGAAGAAATCCGAGCCCAACGCGCAGCTCCTAAACAGAATGTCTACACCAAACTCTACAGAGTGAAGAAACATCATAAGGTGTCAGGCAGGATTATTGCGTGGGCACATTTCGAGGATCTAAATGTTTATGCAATAAAGAGGGAAAAGGGCATAGAGTACTTTAGATTTCCACATGATCTAAAGACTCTACCTGGTTTTGAGCTCAACCAGCTGGCTAAATTGAAGTTATTATATGCTGACCCAAGGAAGATGTCAGGCTGGTTTGAGGCTGCCCTAAAGAAAGAGTACCACACCTGTTGGGTCAACTTCAAACCTCAACAACCTACGAGGTATATCAGCCGATTTGAAGTTGACTCCATCACTGGTAAACCCAAGATAGTGCTGAAGTGGAGTCCCCAAGAACAATGTCTAGAATTCCTCTTAGGGAAATGCCACAGGACTTCACTCCATACTTTAAGTGGTGGTACTATGATTGGAGAACCGGGGAGGCGGTCATAGTTCTAAATAAAGAGGGACAAATAGATACTATCAGGGTGTTTGACCCAATGTGGCTCACTAACTTGTCTGATAATGATGTCTACACATTATACAAGTGGCCACTATTCTATGACCCGCAAGATATTGTACAAGCCCTCCAATTCCAAAATGTCATAAGACTCTGATTTGCGTTCAAGATACATGCAGGAGTCACAAGAGAGGAAAAGTACAAAAAGTATGAAGAGGTGATGCAGAAGGTAAGACATTAGATAGATCTAGGTCCAAGGGGTAGTTTGTTGATACATATATGTACCTATTGGGTACATATATGTAACTATGTCTTCCACTTATGTAACTATTGGGTACTTAATGAAATACAGAATGTTTGGTTGTGTTTATAATGTTTAATATTTCATTAATGAGTTGATTAACGCATATTGATGTAATTATATAGGTTTGTGATTGTTTGAAGTGTTATGCATAATGTTATAATATTGAATACACTCAAACTTGGTGAAGTGAGGTTCTCATGCATCCGACTGGACCATGCGCCCCAACAGTGGTCATGCGTCTGAATGGCCATGCGACTAAGTGTCCATGCGCCTAAATAGTCCATATACCTGAACAACTTCATGCGACTGACTCAGGCGCACGACTGAACACTCAGCCGTGCGAATGGATCAAACGCATGGCTCAATCGCACGAATGAACCATGCTAATGGTTCAGTCGCCCGATTGAGCAATACTAACCTGTAAATACCACCTAATTCGTGGAAAAACAAGCATTGATTCCTATTCGAATCCAGATGTACCCTAGTCGTCCAGAAGCCTTGAAGTTCGTACTCCAAGTTCATAGAATGCTGCAATCGATTCCTAATCGATTCTTAACGTTAGATTCAATTCCTCATTGCTTCTACGTGTGTTCTCACTGATTGGATCGCCAATCAAATAGGATTCCGCACTATGAGGTTTGGTTTACACGTTAATCAGTTTGTATTTCGTTTAAAATACAAGATCCTAACAATTGGTATCAGAGTCGCCCACTACTGGAATGATCTAACAATCATTCTAGCAACCCGAGCTCTTGATTTCTGGATCAAAGTTCAGATCTTAACGTTAACCCACTTCGTGTTCTTCGTGTTTTGCTCAGATCTTGTTACGTGTGTTGCTTCTATGTTGAAATCGAATTCGAAACCACGTTCCTATCACCCTTTCGAATCTGATGATGTCTACTTTGTTTTGATTCATGTTGAATTCGTCAGATTAGAGTTTTGGGCAGCCCTGGCGGCTGCAGATTTGAAAATATGCGTGCAGACCCGTTCATGCGACTGGGCCATGTGAATGGACCATCCGTACGACTGGACCATGCGAATGGACCATTCGTGCGACTGGACTAGTCGTATGTTCAGTCGTGCGACTGGACTAGTCGTATGTTCAATCGCACGAATGAGCCCTCCGTATTGACTCATCCGCATTTGTTCCAGACCAAAAAAAAGTCTGGAATAGCTTCTTGCACAGATTTGAGGATGAGCAAAGCATATTCACCCTGAGGTTCTTTTGTCCAATAAGTTCGATGTATACCCCATGATTCGTCGGACTTCTAGAATAGGTGAATGTTGTTGGAACACGAAAGAGAGAAGAGAAGATGTCAGCAGTCGGTGCTGATTTTGTGGGGTAGTCAAGAGCATCTGACTACTTATGGGCCAATCAAGTTATATTTATCTGCACAGAAAGGATTCTGCTTCTTAGGGGGAATCTTGTATAGAGAAAGTGATGATGCAATCAGAAAGTGATGATGTGTACCGGTTTCCGACGATGAATCTTCGTGCATGCTGATTTGGTTGATATTGTCAGCTGTGGATTGGAACCTTCAACCTTTTGCCCAATACACCGTGTGAAGACGCCAGAAGAGCACAATGTCTATATATTTGGATATGCTGAATGTGAGGGGGAATTTCTGCAGGTGTTGATATTAATCAGGTTAGCCTGTGTGAAGATTGAAGCAATGGAAAACTATTTGTATCATTATCTAGAAAATCAGTCATATGGGGAATCTTGCTGCTATGATGGTGTTCTACAAAGTAAACGAAAGCTATTGTGCCTAAATTCATTTTCAGGGATGTGGTAGTAACCTGACGGATTGGCAGCGTTGGCTAATATGGTTTTCGTTTGATTCCATTGGAAACCAGAGCAAAGATTGACTGAAGATTGTAAGAGGTGTTATCTACTATTCGCAAGCAACATACAAGGGGGAATTTGTTGGAGCATATATAGTCATATATAGTGTGTCCGTCGCTTGTCGAATAGTCTAGAATTAATGTGATACACCTGATATGTTGTAAACACATGAAACTGGGTCATTCGTAGGAGCATATGCGAATGAGACTCAGTCGTACGACTGAGCCATGCTAATGGACCAACCGTGCGACTGATAGATGCGATTGGGACATTCGTAAGACTGAACCATAAGTATGGTCCAGTCGTACGATTGAACCATACGCATGGTCTAGTCGTACGATTGAACCATACGCATGGTCCAATCGCACGAATGGGCCCAGTCGCATCTAATATGGGTCGAGGCCTATATATACCAGTTTCAATGTGTAGAGAAATAAAGGATTTCTAAGGGTTTTAGAAAGAGTGTACCGGGAGCCTAGGGCTGCCGGATGAGAGGGGAGATCATGCTCGATCTTCCCCTTGCCAAGAGTCTTGATTCTTATGTTGTAACGAGCTGTAATCGTTAGGTTTTTTCAATGAAACCATTCAATTATAGTTCGTATTATTGTTTGACTTTTGGTTTGATGTTGTTAATCATTCCGTCAAGAACATGTATCGATCCAAGAAAACCGACCTATCATATGCAAGACTCGATGGAACTAACGAAGTTTGATAACGGAAATTTACCGGGTGTCACAGTTTAATGGCCCCTCTTTAGATTCCTCCGTCCTCCCAGTGGACCTTCCGGAATTCTTCTCATTTTCCTTCATTTTCTTATTATTTTTCTCTCCATCCTTGACTGCTTTGATCACCTCAGTCACCATTGAGGGTAAGACACTTTGCATGACATTGTAGACTTCGTCAGTGATAGCCTCCTTCACAGTGGATTTGAGGGTGGCTGATCCCTCACCCTTCGGGTGAGTATGGAGGTCTGACTCCCCATTAACAGTCTCGGGAGCCTTAGCTTTGCTCCGGGTGACACGTGGCTCAGTAGTACGCCCACCACGAGCACCTCCTCGGGTTGCCTTCCCAGATTTCCTACCAGCCATGATTAATTCCTATAAGATTCAAACACCAAAATGGTTATTCAAAAGATAATGGCCCAGTTCATTGTAAGTACGGTAAGTCCTTAGTTACAGTGGCCAACTATTATGCATAAAAGTCAGCTTTGCTAAGTGAGTTCTAGTTTTAGGTAAATAAGAAAATATAACTTTATCCTTCATATAATGACCACGCATACATAATACATAACATCTTCATCATAATAAGCATGTTCATTATCTTTCATTCTTTCATAACTTTCATTTCATCATAAACGAGATTGCACAAAGCAAGAGCTCCATGTTGATCGACAACAAATGTCGATCCTGTCGGTACACATGAAAACGGTAGCTAACCCCCGACAGTTATCCACACTGCAAGGCACATAGCCCGCTCATGAATACAGATCCATCATCATAAATCAGACTCACATAAGTGAAGTCTATCATGGTTCTTGCAAGACTTTCCATCATCAAATGGGCCCGGGGGTAAGATTCATTAAGTTTCGCTTTTCATTAATATCATCATCCACTTTAATATATAATACTTAACTTATTACATACACATCATACCAAGTACTAGTCGTCATAAAACATAACTGATCCTCCGCGGGATAGCGGGGTCCTAGGGGCGGTAGCCCCTAGTTGGGTCCAAGGGGCAACGCATAATAACACATTTAAAAACCTCATAAAATCTCCGTCATTTAAAAAAGTATATTTAGCATGCATAATAACCCCAAAACATGGAAAACTAAGGAGATCTAGAACTCACCTGGTTTCCGAGACCAACTTCTA
>CM046441.1:74446485-74826485 GCA_025506515.1 Flaveria trinervia | reverse complement strand
CAAGTTTTAAAGTTTTAGATTTACTCATATACAATTTTTAAATAAAAATATATATATTCTTACGTTCTTATTTTTTGTATGCATCGGAATAGATTCGAATCCGTCTACGTTTGGACGTAATTAAAAACAACTCAGCTCAAATATAAAATATATACCGTTCTTATTATATACGCTTTAAGATTGTTTGTGTTTCGATATATGTCTATTTTTTGACGTAAAACGCAGGGTAAAAAAACTAATTCCACTTAAAGATGATAGAACTGTTTTTCTTAATTAATTAATCTGTATACAAGAATTGGATTTAAATATTTTTTAATGTATATAGTAGAGAAAAGAAATGTTGGCAATGATTGGTTATGGTCTTCAGAGGAATGTCCATGTGAAGCTACCCATTTTTAGTGTAAACATATTATCTATTTGCATACTAAATTTTATTTACTTTTTATTATTATAAATGGATATAAAAGGATTCTTTTGACCTAACAAGAGGGTCTACGCCTTCATAATTTCTCCGTCACCCACTATAATATTCTCACGTTTCATATGTATTTTTCTTTTACTTAAATATATATATTATCAATATTATATACTATTCGATAATATTGATTTGATTCGATTTTAATTTTTAACTCTTAAAATGAAAACGCTGACTATGTCATTCACTAAAACGTTTTACTTCTTCTAGATACATACATTTATATGTAAGTTTCATGTATATAGATAGATGTGTGTATATGTTTATAGTGATGAAACATGAAAACAAATTTTACTTATATATCTGATTTTCTAAATTGATTTATTTTATTGAAATATAATATATAGTTTACCCACTTTTCTATTAATTATTCTTACATGAATTTTTTATACGTACCGCGTAAGATTAAAATTCTATATGTTTATAGTGATGAAACATGTAGAAAAAAAATTTCAATTATATACTTATTTTCTAAATTGACATATTTTTTTTAAATATAATAGTTGACCCACTTTTTATTTATTAGTTATACATAAAATTTTAATATGTCATGTACATGAAATTTCTGTTGAATATTCAAGAATTTAAACTTTTATAAAAAAATTTGAACGGCAATTTTTTACAAACTTGTACTACTGATCGAATTGTTTAAGTTTGTGTATCTGAAGCATTTAATAATGTTTTTTTTCTATATCAAAGTCGGTTAACCATAGTACACAACTTTTGTTAGTATATAATATTTACAATCAACTTTGAGCCTAAAATCTAGACTTGGGTGATAAAAGTAGTCATTTTATTTATTGCATCCATCTAAGTTCAAAACTTGGGGAACCCCCTTTCCCAATTTGATTCTTACACCTATTTGTATATATCTTTTTTCTATGCCTTAGTACAACTTATGCTTATTCTTAATAGATGGATTTTAGTTGTGGCGTGCCACCTAAGTTCGAGTCTAGCAGATGATATTTGTTTTTTCTTTGGTGATTTTAAATTTTTAATAAGTTTGGTTTTATTACCTTTCGCTTTAAATCTTAGGAAGAATAGATGAGTCTCAGCACATGAGGGTTATACATGTCTAATAATTTGTGAAAGTGACACATATAAGTGTCTAATGATCGGAAGTACAATACCTATCTATTTTTATACATTTAGACCCCAACCAAACAAGCACTTTAACAAAATCTTTTAAATCTTTCAAGATTCCCATTTATATCCATATCCAGGTTAAATAAATCAAATCAAAAGATTTAATTTGTTTAATCATTCAATGATTAAACAAGTGCCTAATGATTGGAAGCTCGAATCTTTTAAAAGGTGTATGTTTGGAAAAGGGTATTGATCGAGTTGAAGGGGACGGGTGCTAAAGGCTAAAGCAAAACAAGAATAATATTGGGCTAATTTGGTTTTAATGATTAAATAAAGTCAATATATTGATTACAATTAGATCGTATCTAATTACATGTTCGTCACACAATTCAATGAATACAAATTTGAAGGCATGATTAAATCTTAGTGCCAAATCATGCTTTTCAAGCACTACTTTCCGCCAACAAATTTGTATTAGTCTCTAAGTATAGCACAAATGATTTATTATGTTTTAATTTAATGCATTTATTCTAAGATACGATAGGCTATATTTTGAAAGTTATAACTTAAGATCTTTTATATAGACTAAAAAGAGAGTTTAACTAATAATGAAGGACGCGAACGAATTGTAGGTTCTATAGTTCCGATATCCTAAATAGTACTTTTAAATCGTGTACAAATCACTTTCGAATTAAAGTAATTTTAATGTGGATAACACAAAAAACACACAAGAACTAGTGATAAATTCTATTTTGAATGTGACCAGAATCTTATTTAAATTGACCATCCTCTCTATACATAGATCGTCTTTGTACACGTGGGAAACCAACAAAACAATTGTTGAAATGTTGAAAATGTTTGTGATATAGCATGACACTTAACGGTTATAACTATCAATGTTTATTCGTATACATCGGTAGTATGTAACCTTCTTGTTGTTGATGATTAAGTTTCTACTTGCTAACGATTACTGCTAACCCAAGTTACTTTGCTGCATAAATTGCTACATATAGTCAAGGTGCTACAAATCAGATGTTGTTGATATCACTTGACACTGATGGACCACTTGCCACTTACAGTCAACTTGTTACAAACATTGATGTATGATGTTTATTATATACAAGAGTGTAATTATTATAACAATGTTGCTATTATATTATACTGTCATATTATTATATTATAACATTGTGAAATTATATGTATGCCTGTACGTTATTATATATGTATCTAGTGTAACTATTTACATAAGAATTTTGTACGTTTTGTACGCTTTTGATCTCAGTATAAAAAATTCTCGTATCTTATAGGAAAAACAATTTTTTTTTCTTCACATGAAAATGAGACAGTGGTTTTTAATTAACTCTCCTTCTGTTTGTAAATTTTTCATATATACTCGGTAGGAATCATAATGTTTGGAGCTAGCTCTTTCTCCTATCATTTTGTTTGTTTTGTTATTCTTAATTTCAAGCTTTTTATTTATAACACTAATGTTTACAAAATTTAGTCTGACGGTTCTAACGACCCAAGTCACGAGTTCAAACTAAGCAATTTAGAGCTACATCATACATCTTTGATATACATACACATGTATGTATGTACTTGCGTGGGAGAGATTGAATCATTGCAATTATTATAGAATTGTTTGTTCAATGTATATTAACAATCATACTTGAATAACAAAGTACTATTAAATTTACATACATGATTTTGTAGACCCCTTGGAGTTTTGTAGTTTTGCTTCAAAATAGAATATTGATAGCCGAAAGTAGCCTTTTAGTAGGTCAATTCAATGATTATTATGACCATGATCCCACAAACCCATTAGCATCATGATATTATATCTTAATATTGATGATTATGGGGTCTAATATATATCAAACTTAGAATTTTATGTAAAATCATTTTCGTATGAAAGTAGAGTGAAAACTTAATAGCAAAGAAGTTTAACATTCGGATCTGAATGGAGAAACGACATCTATATTTATACTTTTTACTAGCGAGGTATGCGCGTATCTTAAGACGGTTCAGTTTTAAATAAAATTTATATTAAAATGTAAGAAAAATAAGAATGTACCAACAACATATCAAAAATTTTATAATTGATTATACACCTTAATATATAAAAGAAAACTACATATTGATTCGGCTTACTTTTAAATAAAAATTAGGCAAATTTGATTTTAATAGTCAAACTCAATTTAACCAATGACTCTTCAAGCTTTTGGTTTTCAGTTTTGTTGCTAATAGCAATCCCATTATCATCATTGTTATAAATTGATTCAAACTCAATTTACATATATTTTCCACTTGAAAGGAGTTGTGTTGATTCGTGTGTACGATGTCGCCATAACACATGGTTGACAAAAACTAGTTTATTTTATAATACACTTAGGCGACTATCATCTCACCTTTATTTAGTTAAGTCGTTACAATCTACCCGTTTGGTGAGTTTGGAATATAGCCATAAACAGGTCGAAACGATCACCTCTACCCTTGGATTATGTCTTTTCTGTGCCTATATCTACATTTAACAAGATACAACATATACTTGTTTGTGCAGAAGAAACAACTTTCTAAACTTGTATCTAGTTTAACAAATATTACCTTCTTAGTTAAGGAAAGTTCCTTTCCTGATCCAATTTATTCAACATGAACTCCTTCAATATATTTTTCCGTTTAATATGCTAACTTGACTTGAAAGTAGAATGGAGGGAAACTCCGTATATACAAATGAGAAACCTATGGACCCAAGAAGCCCAAGAGAAATCTATCTTGGGCCCGTGGGTGCAAACACAACTAAATCTTAATAACTAAGTATTTCACTATGTACAAGCATTCAGCTGTAAGTCCATGATATTATTTGATATACTTGTAACCATAAACTGCATGTATGATATTTAATTTTGATTCTATGCTATCTTATGATAAATATCATAAGGTTCATGCACATAGAGACAAAGCTGCCGAGAGAAGAACTCTGCATTACAGCTTTGGTATGGGCCTTGAACAAAAGAAATTAATAGATGAAGCTGATTCATCCTACTCATCTTAGCCGAAAATTATTAATTGGATTGAACAGTTTAGAAGTCTATGCAAGTATGTCCTAAATTTTTACAACATCCTTAATTGTTTTGTAGTCAAATAAAAAAAGTAGACGATAAATGTCTTGGCGAGCAGGATGAACCTTACAAACATACATGTTTTGACCCAAACCTCTCTGACATCTCATCCAACATTCTTGATTATAATTCCTAACCAACCATTTTGCTACCTATACAAACAAATATACCTAGAATAATTGCGCATATAGTAGAGTTATTCATAGGGTCTGGGACAGTGTGATGGGGTCAAGCCTTATCTCTTAACCCCTGGGATAGAGAGGTTGTGCCCGTTGGGCCCCTAGCTCGAGAAACCTTGTTTTCTTTCATGTAAAGTATAGTATAGAAAACATTGAATCTGTTACTGCTTTACATTTAGTAATCTAAACTTTAAATAATGAGGTTTAAGAGGCTTTTAACTATTATTTTACGACCCCCCCTAAACTAAATATAATTTAAGTGAGGTTTTCAACTTGCTTGTCTTGCTTTCAGAGTAGAGTTAGTTCATTAACATCATAGATGAGATTACATTCTTTATGTTTGTCCTTCTTCTTGTTTTTTCATTTGGTTCATTTGTTTGTAAAATGATCAAGTTCTCCATATTCATAACATCTAAACTTGCTTCCATATTTATTGTCTCGACCCTTGCCTTTTTCGTGTCCAATTTCTTCTTGTTAGAGTTTCTACCTCGTCCTCTAGCACGAGCTTAAATTTTTGAACTTGTCGTTAGAAGTTTCCCTTTATTATTAGCCTTGGTTCATCTTAACTTTTAATGTGTTCTTCAAAAGTTGTACTTCTTCCGACTACTTCTTCAAATGGCATTGTACAATTTCTTAATATCGCTTGATAGATGCTACGATTGGTAGAAATTTCTTTGGAACCGAGGTAAGCACTTTCCTTACAAGTACCTTGTGTTTCAAAGTACCACTACGACATTTAAACTTGGCTTTTGTACTACTTAACTTTCCCGCAAAGTCACTTACCCTTTCAGTTGTATTCATTTTCAAAGCCTCTAGTTCACTTCTTAATGTTTGTAAACATGCTTTCTGAACTAGATCAGCTACCAAGACTTTTAAACTTGGCCTTTATACCACTTAACTTTCTTGCAAAATCATTTACCCGTTCAGTTGTATTCATTTTCAAAGCCTCTAGTTTACTTCTTAATGTTTGTAAACATGCTTTCTAAACTAGATCAGGTCCAAGGTATTTGACTTCGATTGAGTCCCAAACTTCCTTTGTAAATGATTAATGTGCATCTTGCATTAATATATCTTGAGACAACGTTTGTAGTATCATTGCCTTAGTGGTATTAATCTTCTTTTCATCCACTGTTTCATTCCTTGCATCAACTACACCCCAAAGACCGTAGGCCTTTAGGATAGTTTCCATCAACGTTGACCAAGAAGCATAACTTGTTTCATTCAATTTTGGACATTGAAGTGAAATGTTTTCTTGTTTACGAGTTGATGTACTACTTGATGCATTATCATGCTTTTTATCATTTGCCATTTCTTTTTTCTTTCTTGCTAACGTGCTTGAGATCGAATGATCGCTTCCTTGATCGAATAGATCAAAATTTCTTGCTTGCTTTTGGCCAACTTGCTAACCAGTTTTGTCTTGCTCCTGACCAACTTGCTTATCAGATTCTTGGTTGTTGCGAATTTGATAAAAAAAATTACCCAACCAACATGCTATTAGACTTAAACTTTGATTAATTTGTTGTATTTGCTTTTGGCCTACTTGCTAACTAGATTTAATGTGCTTCTGACCAACTTGCTAATCATTTTTTCTATGCACTAACTTGCTTTGAACACATCATTTATTTCAAAGTTGAATCAAATGATTCTATTGTACTTACTATTTGAATAAATAATTGTTCAACTTTCTATTTGAACCAAAAGTTCGACTTGCTACAAACCAATGGGTGTGCTTAACTTGCTATAACCACAAGGGTTCGGTTTAACTTGCTATGAACCAAAAGGTTCAAAACTTGCTACAAACCATGGGGGTTTGTTTTTATCTTGCTATTTTCTATGAATCACGAAAAATTCAAAACTTGCTCTTGCTATGATCAACGAACCACAAAATGTTTGGAATCTTTTTGCTATACAAACCGTAGAGATGCGGTTTAACTTGCTAAATGAACCGTAAAGGTTCGAATTGTTTTTGTTTTTTTAATCAATTGAAGGATTGAAATTGACCTTACAAACATTCAATTTGATCACAATCCTTCTTGATCTCAACAACCGATTTGACTTTAATCACGAATTAAAACAACCCTGAAATCCTTTGATTCGTGATTGGAAATCAAAACGAATACTCGTCTCCTGCAATAAGAACATAAAACGGCTTTTGTTGTTGTTTTCATTATCCAAAACAGCCTTGATGGCTTCGAATTCTCATGACAAAATGGACCACAAAAACCCCGAGAAGTCGTATTTGTTCTTTAGATTCAAAGAGCCTCTTTGGACTTTTGTGCACTTAGAAGAGACTTGGTTCACAAACCTTATGTTCCTTTCCTTTTCAATAGAAAATTCACCAACAAACTTCAACTTTTCACTGGATTTCAAAAAACCCGAACACACCAATGTGTTCGGTTATTCCAATTGAAAAATGAACAAGAAAGCTTCTTTTATTTTTGTTAACAGGCGACAAAGTTAATCCAAAACTGAATCCACTAGTCGCTTCTGTTTCTTGTAGGGCTGTAAACGAGTCGAGCCGGATTGAGTCAGTATGGGTTCGAGCTCGAGCTCGAACCTTATCGAGCCGAGCCGGCTCGAAAATTTTAAGGAGCTCAAAACACCAGCTCGAGTTCGGCTCGTGAAAAGCTCGAGCCAGCTCGTGGCTTGTTTGAGTCGGCTCGATTATTTTTTTTTTCACATTAGTTTATATGAAAACACAAAAATATATATTAGGGCTTTTCTCTTTTGTTGTGTACTCCATACATAGGGTAACAAAGATTATTATTTTGAATATAAACAATTTACTATAAAGTTATATATTTTCTAAATAAAATATTTAATATTCTTATAAAGTTATATATTTTCTAAATAAAAAATTTAATATTTCTTATAAAGTTATATATTTTCTAAATAAAATATTTAATATTTCTTATAAAGTTATATATTTTCTAAATAAAATATTTAATATTTCTAAAAAAATCATTTTTTGTAACACCCGGTTATTTAAAAAGACAAGAAATGAAGAATAGAAAGAAAAAAAAGCAATAAAGTCCAAGTGGAGGGACTAAAAGTGTCGAAAAGGATAAAACTTTGAAAAGTTGGTGTAAAGGTGGGCATGGCCGCCCACCCTCACCTCACATCAACATTTCTTCGGTTTTAGAGAGAGAGAGCAGGGGAAAACTCTCGGCTTGTAGAAGAAGAAAAAGAAATCGAATTCAATGTAAGAATTCACGGTTTTTATGTGTTTATGACGGGTTTTATCCTGGTTATGTGATTATGTGCTTATGTGTTGTGTTTGTGCTCGTGTGTGTGTGTGTGTGTGGTGTTATTTTAGGTGTTTGAACTCATTGCAAGCGGGTTAGAAAGGAAGAAAAACATCCAAGTTGCACCAGGTGAGTTCTAGACCCCGATTCTTACTTGTTTTAAACTATCTTTGGGGCTGAAAATGTATTTAAATGTTTTTGCAAAGTTTATGTATGTTACCCGTATGTATTTGCTTGTTAAATGTTAAATTCTTGAGTGTTTATAGTTGTTCATGCTTAGAATAGTCATGTTAAGCTTAGAACAGATGGGTTTGATGAATGGGTATGAAAACATGCTAAGAACAAGTTACACAGAAGGTTCATACGTCTGAAAATGCCTTAGAAAGATTTAAGAGTAGTCCACGCGCCTAAATAGTAGTCCATGCGCCTAAGATTTGCCTTAGAAATGTTTAAGTATAGCCCATGCGCCTAAACAGTGGTCCATGCGCCTAGAAATATTGGTCAGACGACTAAGTGAAGTGCATATGCGCCCCAATAGTGCCCATGCGCCCAAATGACTCATGCGCCCAAGTGTCCATGCGTCTGAAAAATCCATGCGCCTAAGTGTTCATACGCACCAATAGTGCCCATGCGCCTGAATAGTTCATGCGCCTAAGTGATAAAATGATTAAGTGTTGGCTGATGCGCCTACATAGTGGTGAAACGCCCAAACAGGAGTCATGCGTCTAAATAGTTCCCATGCGCCTAAGTACTTAGAATTTTACAGAATTTTCTAGGAGTTTGTGTTTTAGGGTTTTGACTAGAGTTGACTAGGGCTGAATAATGATGATGTTCCATGCATGATATGATTACATATGATGTTCCTTATTATTATTATTGTTGTTATTATTATATGATGTTCCTTATTATTATTATTGTTGTTATTATTATTATTATTATTATTACCTATAGTATGTGACTTTACGTGGTGTGTTATTATCATACGTAAAGTATCTAGTAATAATAAAGTGAAAGAGAAATAAAGAAAAGAAGAGGAACATTAATAAAATGTTAACAAGTCTTGCAAGCTCATAGGAGGGACACGACCATGTTGTCGTTAGCTCAACTGTGTTGCGGGTTAGCTACCCTATTATGCACACAGGGCCAATCAATTAAGATTGGCAGGACCCTGTACCCTGGGTGATTGGGTTGGCTTTGTACACAGTATACAGAACCCTTTCGGGGGATACAGTTGACCCTTTCAAGGGATATAGATGGCCCATCACCCGTTTTCCACCGCGCACATAGTTGGGGTATTGCTCATTGGTTCACATAGACAGTGAAAGATAATATAAAAGAATGCAGAGTAAACAAGGCATACAGTAAAGAGATAAAGCATTACCTGATTGTATAGTTAATGCGTGCTCACGTATAAAGAGATGAAGTTTTCATGAACAGAGTATTTTCATATGTATACCTACAGATAGTATTTTATTACTTATAAAGCTAGAGCTCACTCAGCAACGCTGTCTTTTATACATTTTCAGTTGGCAGGTAATTATTGCTGAGGATGGCACGAGGATGAAGCTACTCGGCAGGAAAAGACTGACATCCATTCGTACTTTATGTTGCTGTTGTTTTGTAATGCAGTAAAACAATTGTTTTGTTATCAATTAAACAGTGTTGTATTGCTCAACCATACTGGTTTAAATGAAATGAATGGTTTTTGAATAATTATTTCCGCTGCTTAAGATTGTATAATTATAATATTTAATGTTTTAATTGCTGTGAATGACCGACTGTGAGGTTCCCGAGAACGGGGCGTTACATTTTTGTTTTAAGAAAACCTTTTTAAAATCCTAATATAAAAATAATAATCATAATAATAGTAGTATTAATAACCATTATGATATTATATATATATATATATACATATACGTATACATATATTATATGTACCGAGTCACGAGCCGATCCAACGAATCGAGCCACGAGCCGCGCTCGAACTGAGTTTACCCTGGCTCGAGTTCGGCTCGTTTAGAATTCGAGCCGAGCCGAGCCATCTCGTTTAGATACGAGCTTTTTTCGAGCCGAGCTTTTTTCGAGCTTTCTCGAAGGAACTTCAAGCGAACTTCGAGCCACAAACTTTTTGTACAACCCTAGTATCTTGATTTCATTAAAATACATAAACCCGTCACGATATCGTGGAGAGAATTGTTTCTTGGTGAATGATTTTGATTGATACAAACAGTGGCAGAACCATGATTTATTTCTTATGGGGTAACTATTTTTTTGTGATTAAAATGTTCTAATGAAACATCATAAAATTTGTTGGGTTGTTCAATCAAGTCGGGTCAGGTCGGGTTAGGAATATAGCATAAACATAATTCGTTCATAAGGAATTTATCTTAAAATTAAACAATAACTTGTAGAGTTCTAGGTCAATTGAGCATCAATATTTTAAACAATAACTCATGTGACATGTATAATTCGTTCAAAATAAAAAAAAAGCAAAACCAGTCGTAAATTATATAGAATATCAAAACGTACCTTAAAATCAAAAAATTGTGAGGACGAGAGATTTTCCTTCAAGGCTTCAAATAATCAAATCGTGACCATCTCATCAACGGATTTTAACCTTCAAATCTACATCTACAAATCAAATATCATAAAATCGAGTTATAAACTAACAAAGAAATCAAGTATGAGAAGATCCTCCTCCTAATAACTAAAAAAATTAGCACTAGATCATGACCAGCCTTCAAATTAAAAAATCATGACCCACCTTCAAATTGATGAAGAAGCTTCAATTTGAAAAAAAAAAGCCTTTAACATATAATTCTTCACCTTTCATATAATTCTTCACCTTTTAGATAGAAAATCAAGGTTTTTTTTCTTGACCTAAAGAACCAAACCCTATCAAATTTCAATCATTTTTGTGCAACTTTAAGATTTTCCTGGCTATATAACAAAATCCACAAAAAATTACGATTCTTGAACAAGAATTTTGTGACATATATAAAGTTGTTAATAGTATAAGATTAATGACTTTAGGACCATATAACACAATAACATCAAGTTTAAAACCCAAAAACAGATCAAGTTTAAAAAAATCAACATTGAACTACATTAGATTATTAATCTAAACCACTTACGAGACAAGAAAGTTAGATAAATAACCTTGAATCAATGGAGGAGTCTCCGAGTAGGGTAGCCGAAACAGGGAGTCTCCGAGTAAGGGTAGCCAATATGGAGGAGGTCGCCGTTAGAGCCTGCTAGATTGGAGGTCGTCCCTGGAGTCTGGAGGTCACTGCTAGAGGTCGAGGTGATGGGCGATTGAGTTGGGGGAGGCTGAAATGGCCGATTGGGTTGAAACCAATGATTGCGAAAGCAAGGATAGTTTTTTAGGGTAGGGTTTGTAAAACTTTTAAGGATAAAATTGTCACAAGCCGATCAACGACGGAATCATCAAGGCGGACGAATGTGAAACGATTGTTCATAGCACAAGAACAAAATAAGTTGGAATAATATTAAATACCATTTTCATTGAACAATACTAGACAACTAAGTCATTAAAATACAACAGAAATATAAACAATAACATAAGATGTTTAATTAAACTAAGTCTAAGTCCTATATGAGCAAAAAAAGTTCCTCAAGTAGCAATCTTGATACATGTTAAAAATAAAGAGTCAACTTTGAAAGTTGGTGAGTTTCCATAGGTTAAACATATTATATATATATAATATATATATATATATATATATATATATATATATATTATATATATATATATATATATATATATATATATATATATATATAAAGAGTTACAAGTAGCAATTCATGTCAATAGTTATGAAATATACAAATTTATAGAACACATATAGCTACAATCAAATCTTGACCAAGATTAATATTACAAGTTTATAACGATTAGCTAAGTGTACTTGGTTCCCATGATTAACAAGTCATACGTCATTAGGAGCCGGCAATACATCAGTTTAGCACCAAATAGGCTTGTCAGGCCTATAGATTTATGACGTCGTTAGGCTAGCAATAGTTAATGATTGTCAACATATAATGTATCTCAAATAACACTCTCAATAATATCAATAACCATGACACAAGGTAAAGATGAATTACATGTGCATTTACAAGTATTAAGATGTTTACAAGTGTAAGTTTATAAGGTTAACATGTTTCACCCCAAAAGATGTGAAATAAAATAAAAAAAGGCGTGGAAAACTCAAATGGAAAATTCATAAGATGTAGAATGCGCTTTAGATAATAATAAAAAAATTAGATGGTTCTGATGATTTCTTCAAGACTCAACCTAAGATTTGGTGTCTTAGCATTAGAATAAAGATAAGATTAATAACTAAATATGGATTAGGGTTTCAATTGCAATTTGGAGTTATAATATTTAAGTCGAATATAATAATATAATCGATTATGTTTTGATTCAATAAAGGTGGTATAAATCAATTAAGACTAAGAATGATAGTGAATGATTTAATAATTATTAAATTAATAAAGATTAAATATGATGTGTGAAAAGAAATAATTAATTTAGAAATTAATTATTTAAAATTTGATAAAGATGATTTATTGAATACTTATTCATATGACTTGCAAAAATAATATAAAATTATTTAAAGTCATGTTATAAAGTTTTTAAACGTTTTAAATAATATTTATATAGGTCTTATAATATCAAAACCTTAAAATAAGAATAATGAATAATAGAAAATTATATTGTTTTATAAGTTTCAAGAACTTAATTAAAATTTTAAGGAATAAACTGATTAATAATTAAGATTTAAAACAAGGATGAATCGTTAGTGAACTTACGTAATTACATACTACTCAAGTATTTAATTTATATTAATTGATGAATAAAAGTTAAGCATTAAAATGTGAAGAGTAAATAATTATTTATTTATAATATAACATGGTTAAATAATTAATTAAATATTTAATGATTTAATAAGTAATTGATTAATTATTTAAAGTATTTGTAACATATAGATTTTAAAACGGTTTGAAATAATATAAGTTTGAACTATAATAATTTTATAACATTTAAATCACATAAATGAATTAGTAATGTTTTTTTATAAATTTTGTTATTCTTAAAGAAGGTAATTAAATTTAAAAATTATATGTTTTAAAATCTTTAAAAGTTTATTTAAAAATGTCTAAAATGTTTTAGTTAATAAAACTATTTTTATAGTAATATTATGATATACTAATAATTTTTCTGAATTAAAAATATAAAAGAAAATAACTAAAATAAAAACATGGCAGAGGTAAGGTTTGAACCCCTAACCTGCTATGTATAATAGTTGTTGCTAACCGGTGGGCCAAAGCCAGAACTTGTTTTAAAATACAAATTAATTAATAAGAATCATACTTCAAATAACCCCCAATCCATATGAACCTTAAAGTCAATTCGATCCAATTGAACACCGAACCGTACGAGTTAATTCAAATAACATTAGGGCATTAGTTTTCCATCTTAAACCAAGTATAATGATGTGTGTAACTTACATGATCATGTTCAGATTGATGAAGATGTTGATAAAGTTAGTCGCGACTAAGTTGAAGTTGATTCAAGATACAAACGTTGTTGATGATCAAATTAACTTTGCAGAGAGATTTTAAGGACGATGATAAGTAAAAGCCCTCTATCAATTGCGATTAATATCACTTCGATCATAGACCTCGATTGAGTTGCAGGTCGAAGATGAAGATGGCAATCGAACATGTTGTGTGTGCTTGTTTCGAATGAAATTGATGTTACAAAAAGTTTAAGGGAGTTAATTCAAATGTTTTAGCATCATTCTATAGACCCAATTAAGACTGATTTATAACGAACGGATAGAGACTTTAAGTCGATGCTTCGGTTTCGAGTTCCCAACCTAAATAATCATATAAATTCAATAAAAAACGATATGGTGTTCGAAACCGATTCGAGAGAGTTCAGAAGTGGTTTAATTTCATTTTAATTGAGCGTATAGGTTGTTTGGTGATTGCCGGAGTTTGAAAGTGTGGCCGGAGAAGGAATAGATGGGGATGGGTTTGGGTGGTTTGGGTTTTTAAACAAAGTTACACCTTTGGTCCCTCATGTTTACTATGTTTAACATTTTATGTAAAACCTTTTAGTTTAAGTTTTAAAATCTATAAATTAAACCCTTAATCTTTTAAAACCTTAATTTAAAATGACCCAAATTATTTATAACTTATATACTTTATAAGTTTTGTAGGAACTTTAAAAATATAATTATTCCTTTTTAAATTAGACTAATAAATAACAATTAAAACTTTATAACTCATAAAGCTTTACTTTATAAATTATATTATTATTATATATTGTTTGAATGATTTAGTATTTTAAATAAAACAATTTTTTATGTTGCTTACATTTATAATCTATACGATTCTCTAGAGTAAATAAGTTTAATAAAGAAATCTATATCAATGAATGTTCAAAATGAGTTCGGGTTCGGGTTTATAATTTAAAAATGACGGATGCTACAGTCTCCCCTACTTTAAGAAATTTCATTCCGAAATTTAATCACGAGAGACTAATTTCAAGGAGATGAGGATACTTGGATTTCATTTCACGTTCGCAAGTGAACTCTTAGAGGTGTTTAAATTCAACAAGTTTAATTATGATGTTTTGCTATGTTTAACTTTGTTAAATTTCATAATTTATGATTTCATAATTGATAAACTTTTACTAAATGGCGATTGTTACAAAAATGGAAATTTTACTAATTAAAAAAGGGTAAAAAATACCTCTTGCAAGGGTTGAACTCACGACTTGCGAGAAATAGTAAAACACGCGTGAGACCAGTGAACCAACACCAATCATCAGTCAAGTATTGATATTAATGTAAGATCCCATTCCCGAGACGCTTACAGCTGGTCAATCATCACACATAGAACATATATTTGTATTAACTTACTAAAAACATGCAGCGAAAAATTAAAACAAGCATTTTATTTCATTATAAAAGCTTTTGTAAAATAATACATCGTTATCAAATTACAAAATACTAGTTGCATTACATCACAAAAGCATTATAAATATGAGAAAGCTACTGAGATTGGACAGTGGTCAGGTCTACCAGCTGTCATATCTGAGTGTTCTTTTCATCTGCAGCTAACAGCCTGAGCACCATTCGGTTGAGTGCTGAGAGCTGTTTCCCCACTGGGAGGTAAAGGTGATCCTGATGGATATGGAGAGAAAGAAGATGGTACTGTAGGATGGCTAGTGGTGGTGGTGACAGTGGTGAAGATTGGAGGTGGTATAAATGATGATGGTGGTGATGTAGGTGTGAATGATGTGGTGGTGGATGGAAGGGTGGTAGTGGTGTTAGGAGGAATGGTGGTAGGGATGGTGGTTGTGGTGGTAGGTAGAGTGGTGGTGGTAGATGTAGTGGTGGTAGTGAGAGTGATGAAGGTGAGTCTTCGCTTCTTCTTCTTCATGTCGTGGGGCTGAGCCATCCTCTTCTTCCTCGATCCTGTCGAGGAGGATGCTCCCCCTAGAACACGACTCGGCTGATCGGGAGCATATGTAGGGTCAGCAGCAGTCTCTCCCGATCCACCGGGGCGTCCACCAACCGCCCGGAGCCCCTGTTCTGTGGGAACGACTTTACTTCCCACAGTCTGGGTTAGTGGCTCCTCATCCGACTCCTCTTCCTCCTCACTAGGTATGAAACTCTGGTGGAAATCACCAGTCTCAGCTCTATCTTCAGTGGGGTCAGAAGCTGGAGATGTAATATCAGTAGTGGGGCCCCTTGGTTGAGTGGGCAATGTATCTCCAGCATCCTCGCTATGATCATCATCAGAGTCGTGCTCTGGGAGCTGTAGCTGTTCATCATCTGAGTCGCTGTCTACGTGACACCACTTACGTCTGCCTGGCACCATGTAACTCTCATTGGCCAAATGGCCTATCAGTCTCTTTACCTGAGGCTTTACCTGCTTACCCCGGTAAACTCTCATACGACCCAGAGTCGTATCATCCATGATCTCTAAAGCCACAGCATCATGGCGCTCCTTTGGAAGAGAAGGCAGCTTCTCGTCAAAGATCATCTGGAGGAACCTAGGGTACATACAGAAACCCTCTTTTCCTTTTGCCTTCAGATTCTCCACGAGGTAAGAGAAGATCATGCTGGAGAAGCTGAAGGGGTAGTTCAGCACCATGCCACGTAGGCATTCTGTATCTGGTCTGATAGATCATCAAACCCACCCCTTCTAGAAGCTACACACATCAGAATGACATGTGCCAAGTACTTGTACTGGGGGCACATGTTGCTCTTGTTGAGCACACCTGAGTTGATGTACCCAGCATACTTAATCCTCAGAAAACATTCTCTCACCTTCAGTGGGTGAAGTCTGGTGGGGTGATTAGTGTCATCACCCAGCTCAAGTACCCTCTGAATGTCTGCAGCAGTAACTTCTATATCCATGCCGCAGATAGAACTCCGTATGCTATGCGGCTCATGTGAACGATCAACAGATGCATTCTCCTAGAATGCCTAATGTATAGACCTTGTTGGACCAAAAGAACCAATGAGCCTGATCAGAGAAACCTCTAAGTCCCACAAGACATCACAACAGCTGAAGAAGACCTGATCAGCTGTTCTACAAAGTCTGAAGAATACAACTGCTGAAGTACGTCTGAAGTACTGAAGACAAAGACTGAGACAACAGCTGAAGATCTAAAGTCTGAAGACTTCAACAAGTACTGAAGACAAAGACTGAAGATCAACAGCTGAAAGACAAAGTCTGATGTTCAAGTACTGAAGACATCAGCTGATGTTAACAGCTGATGACAACAGCTGAAGAGGGCTTCTTCAGTTGTTGTGATGATTTTTCTTCTTCAGTAGTTTTCTTTTCCTTTCAGTAGTTTGTTTATTTTTCTTTTCAGTACTTGTAAACAACTGAAGAGGTTGTTCTTCAGTTGTTGTAGTTTCAGTAGTTTTATGTTTTTCAGTAGTTGTAAATGAGATGTTTAACACTTAGGAACATTTGTAAGAAGATGTCAGTTGTTGACATCTTCAGTAGTTGTTAAACATCAGTAGTTATAAAACGGTTACATGTCACTTTCAAGTGACATCAGCCTACGTCATTCTTTTCTTTATAAGGAAAGATGACTCACCTGTAATCGTGCCTTTAAGGCCGACAATCCTAATGCAATATTCCTTTTGTCGGATATTTCTCTCTCTATAACAAAATTCTTTTATCGTTTTATATCAATTGTTCTTGTTGAATTTGTCTAATTCTGAGCTATTCCGCTGCTATATCTGTTCAATCGATTAAACCAAGGGCTGAGATCCTAACAGACCTGTAGGGTGTACATGGAGTAGATATGGCCTTGTGGATCCTTGATCGCTTGAGAAAAGCGATGATCTTAGTAAACTCGGCACCATTTCGAGTAGTATGGTCTAAATGAGCACATATATTGTGCTTAGGGTTGATAGACCATCTATCAGCCATCGATCTAAAACACAAGACACATAAACATTAGATAATCACATACCACAAATTAGTTCTAAGTAGCTTGATTGAATTCATTCCGATTCATTCATGCGTATGAATCATGCGACTGTGTTCAGTCGGTTGTCCTATCATGCGACTGGACTCATTCGGGTGAATGAACAGGCGATTGAGTTCAATCGGTTGGCTGAACCTGCGATTGGCTCAGTCGACTGACTGAGCTCATTCGTATGACACATTTGGCCGATTGACCCATTCGGCCAGCTCAATCGTGCGATTGAAGTTCATCCAGACGACCAGTCGCATGACCCACTGTTCGATCGACTGAGGTTCGAATCTTGACCAATTTATGAAATTAAACATTATTTAATGGTTCTTTAGACTCACAATCTTTTAACTAATGACCTAATAACATTAGTTTTAACATTTTACTCAATTTCAGTAGGTTATTAGTTCATTTAATGGTTCGGTTCTTGTTTCAATCGAACCTCCCAAATTAGGGCACCATTTCTCCTGATTTTTATGAGATTTCGTCTTATTATACTTGTATAAATGCGAACACATGTCAGAAGATCAATAGGGATGCATAATTGAGGTCTAAAGAAATTTGGGCAGCGTAACGGTAGGATGTGCGATATAAGGGCGATTGGAAGTGGTGAGGAGAATGCGATCGACTGTGGCCCTTTATATACTGAATCTGAGTTCCATCGTCCAACTGGACTCATTTGCTCAGTTCATTCGGGCGAATGAAACTCAGTCAGGAGATTGGCTCAGTTGATCACATTCAGTCGGCCGACTGAAGCTAAGTCAGTCGACTGACTCATTCGCACACTTTCATTCGGTCGAATGGGTCATTCTGATAAGCCATTCAGGTGAATGGTTCACACCCATGTCCATTCGGCTGTTTAGTGCATGAGTATGGTCCATTCGTGCGAATGGGTCAGACTCATGAATTTGACTTTATGACCATACCTCATATTCTCTGTTTAACTTTGAATAAACGTTATAAGCATTTGATCATCTCGGACATGATCATTTTAACTTGAAAAACTTTTGATTACCTCAGATGTGATCATTTTAAAACATTTTGTCACCTTAGACGTGACCCAATTTTATTTGAAAGAACGTGTGGTCACCTCTGACGTGACCCTTTTAGATGATAAGGTCCCTTATCAACTTCCATGACATAGTCCGATACTACACAAACTGAAATAAACTAATTTTGTACTTACATAAAAGAAATACTGCTGAAACTTAAACTCGGACATGTTTTTGTGTTTTGTGAGGATTAACTCCTAAGATGTAGCTCTAAGGAATAATTTTTTCTGAGAGGGCAGCCTTAGTTCATTTAAACCATACATGGACCAGTTCAATTTAGAATCAGACAGGATATTCAATCATTCAGGACAAGTTAGCTAAAACCTTTGATGCTCTATTCTTGTTTTCCATCTAGAGTCATTTAGCAAATTAAGGAAATCATACTAGCACTATTAGGTCCCCACAATGATTTGAACTTTCAAGAATTGTAGCCATATTGATTGTCAGTATACTTGTCCTCTTAAATCCATACACAACTTTCAACACAGTTTGGTGATAGTTTTAGGTTTGTTTATTTCAACGAGCATTTGTGGATCCCACACTTATATGGTAATCAACATTCCTCAGGAGATTTTTTGAGCGGTCTCAAGGTAGTATTCAAGAAGAGACTATTCTTAGAACTTTCAAAGAGAAGCCAATCCTCAAGTCAGTGCCACCGCACAGCAGAGAGGCGGCAAACAACAATGAGTTCTAGAATATATAAGTTATGCTTATCCTCAGGTCAGTGCCACCGTACAACAGATAGGCACATAACCTATCTTCTTTATTGAGCAATTTTTCATTCTTTTAGCACAGATCTCACCAATAACATAGGTTATCAGTTTGATTGTATTTGCAATTTTCATGTGCTTTTGCTCATGCTTTGGTCTTACGCATATTTTTGTGGCGTTTATTTTGCTCGTCACCCCTTATTGGAATCTTGTTGATCTGTTAACCAGGGATAAGGTGTTACCCACAACTAGTCAAACATTTTAGTCTAATCTTGATATCACCAAAAAGGTCTAGTCATCTCTTGTGTTGAATCTACCGACATATCATATGTGGTCTAGCAACCTCTAGGTCTACTTTCGTTGTGTTACCTTAGTAGTAGCTAGCTTATCTATCATGTTTCCTTTTATATTGCTCAGACTACACAAACTTATACTTGAGCTTTACATCTTTTTCAATTTTGATTTTTAAAGTCCCAAATAGTTTGTACCTGTGTACTATCATATTCCAAAGATTGAATCGGTATCACACATACGATCCTATTTATTTTAAGCTTCCCTCTCCGTTTTTTTATTTCCTAGGCCTATTCTCCCCCTAAAATAATAAACCACTATGGATTAGCGTTTTAGGAGTTTAATGAGCAAGGAAAGACACCAATTGTAATTATGCTAATTAAAATTAAACAAAAACAAGAGAATAAAATTAAATTAAATTAAAAATTGAAAAATAAAAAGACTAGACACGACACATCAGACTATACATGGTCATTTTCAGGTATGACCTCATTTTTCTTTTTAACCCCGTTGACCTCTAACATATATAAAAACGTGGTTTATCAAATGCCTTTGTATAGAGGTCAGCGCGTTGAAAATCTGTATTTATTTTTACCACATCGATTAAGTTCTTTTTAAAGCAATCACTAATAAAATGATATTTAATACCGATGTGTTTGGTCTTTGATGTTGGACTGGGTTTTTAGTGACTGCAATCGCAGCAGAGTTATCAACAAAGATTGGAGTAGAAGAGAAATTCAAACTGTAATCTCGCATTTGCTGTTGAATCCATATGATTTGAGAACAGCAGCTTGCAGCAACAACGTATTCGGCTTCACAGGTTGATAATGCAACCGAGGTCTGCTTCTTACACTGCCAGGTTACTAATCTTCTCCTAAAGAACTGACACCCTGCTGATGTAGACTTCTAGTTCATCTTTCAGCCGCCGTAGTCCGAGTCACTATATGCGGTAAGCTCAAAGTCATCATCATGAGGACACCACAACCCAAGAGTGGGCGTACTCTTCAGATAACGCAAAATCCTTTTGATCCCAATTAGGTGGTTCACCTTAGGCTTTGCCTGATATCGTGAGCATAAACATGTAGCATACATGATATCAGGTCGTGAGGCAATGAGATACATTTAACTCCAGGATGAACAAACTTGAATCAAATCATGAAGAATTAGATCAAAATATGATAATCACAATCAAAACCCCTTTGATCTCTATTGATTGCAAATAATGTGTTTACAAATAATCCCCCAATCTATTGGTCATGCAACCATTAACCTAATTCTAATTACAATAAGGCTATTTGTAGTGAATATAATATTCACTAATTACATTTAACCCCCTAGACTTAGGCTAATTAATGAAAATTACATATTAAGCATAAAAATGACTAAAAACAAGATAAAATATATTTTGTTCACACAAAATATATTTATTACAATAAAACTCCTAGTCATCTAAATCTTCAACGTCTCGTCTTGGATCCTCGTCTTGAACGTGTCGGGTTTGACTTTTGTTGACTTTGACTATGACGTTAACTTTTGTTGACTTTGACTGTGTTGATAATATAGACTATCTTTTACAGCTCTAACAATACTCCCCCTTAGTCTATCATTATCAATGTCTTCACACGAAATCAGCATCGAGAAGTCAACATTAGAAAGATCTTCAATTTGAATCTTTCTGAATCTGATGAGAAAGATTTTTCATCTCATAAGCTCCCCCTATTTATATGCTCCCCCTTTTCGAGTGCAAGCTTTATAAAGATATTGAAACAGGTTTCCCAAATCTCTAATATTGAGTGCTTCAGAAGATGTAGGAGGAGGATTCCTAGCTTGGTATCTTTTGCAAACTTGAGGAACAGGTTCTCTGATCAGGTACACTGCTCAACTGATGATCGGCCATCACTTAAAGCAACAATCTGGAACACATTCTCAAACACAATCTTGACATTTCTAATGAGATCAATTCATTTTAACAAAATAAACCCGTGTTTATCTGTGTGTGAAAAACAAGTGAATCCGTGTTCGTTTGTACGCAATTTCTGTGAAATGCTTGAAAAATGATAAAATTGTAACAGCATAATATGGAAGACCTAAAAGAAATTAAAATAAAATTCTGTTATAAATTTTTTATTTATTATTATATACATTTATTATTACATTTTTTTATCTATTATGTTTTTTGTTGTTTTTTTTTTGTTTTTTTTAACAATTAAAACCGAGAACTGAATCGATCATGAGATCACATCCTCAAGATATACTTAGCACAAAGATGAATTTAATCATCGACAAGCAATGAGATCACATTGATAACTGAATCTAATCACAGTCTATGAATGATTTTGAAATTCTTAAACGCACCAATAACGATTGCTGATATATTTGTCCACTTAAACCCATGCCTTATCTTTTTCAACAAATAACATATGATTTGTTAAGTTTCGATTAGATGCTTTGGAATGTTAGGACCCCATAATCATTTGGAAAAAACCCTCACCCAACCTCAAGATTTCTTGAATTTTGTTACGATCTTATAGAACAAGGCTTGTGCATGAGTGTGTAAGTGATTATCAACTAAATATTGCATTCTGTGATAATTCATTGTTTAGATGATTTGACACAACTTTGATCAAAATGGTGAGAGCTCCAGGTCTATACTTACGTATAACAAAGGAGATGACCATTTAATCATGTGCCGATGAGAGCTCCAGGTCAGTACTACCGTACAGTAGAGGAGATCATCACTCCAGGTCAGTACTTCCGTACAGCAGAGGAGATTAGCACAAACACAAGACACATAAATACACCAAACATGACTCAAAGATATGGCTTATATTGTCACACCCCAACCTTGACGGCGGAAACGTCGAGGTGTGAGAGTTAAGATCGTTCACAGCCACATAACGCTATTAAATAATCCAAATATAATTTAAACATAAGTTTCAATTGTCACATTACAAGTATAAGTTTCAAAGAAAATAAAAGCATAACATAGAATGTAACAAATCATTCTATTTTATTTATTTATCTAGGTCCATTCCTAGATGTGCAAGCTTCAATGTGTAGGAATCAAACTTGGACATTTCCTGAAACATGTTAAAAATAAAAGGGTCAACATAAAAATGTTGGTGAGCATTCCATAGTTTTCAATACATAAGTATATAAAAGATGGCAATTCAAGTCATAAGTTAGTGAATAAAGTGATTAGGGATGTTATGAACAATGCAACAATCAAACCTCGACAAAAGTTTTACAAGTCTCAAACGTTAAAAGTATATACGATCAGCTAAGTGTACTTGGATCTACCAAGCAGGCTTGTCTTACCCATAGATCTATGACTTCGCTGGGCTAGCAATAGTTAATAATTGTACATATAACGCCATAACATGGTAACCACAAAAGTTCAACTAACCACAACTTTACAAGATGAATTGCCATAGGTTTACAAGTCTCAAATAAGTTTACAAGTGCAATGATAATAAGTTAACATGTTTCACCCAAAGTGAGAAAATATGAAAAAGGGGTATAGAAATACTCACATGATCAAATGTATGCAAAAGACGATTAATAAGAAATGTAATAAGCAACGTCCCAACGTAGTTCTTCACAACAATCCTAAGTAACAATATTCACAAGATTTAAGTTTTAGGTTAACGTTTAAACATGATTTAGGGCTTTTAAGAGAAAAAAATTTGGGATTCCATGATATATGTATATTTCTAATAAAAGATTGATTTAATAAATTGTCATAGGGTCATAAACTTGAATCGTTTAATATGGTTGACAAGACAAAATATAAAGTGTAGATATCTTTTTATTTATAAAAATTATAAATAAAGTGTGAGTCAAAAACAATAACAATTTTTAATTTCTATTAGTTTTTGTACATTATTTGAACAAACATCTATTTAGTAGATCAAGACTATATTTAAGTTTAACTTACAAGAAATAATTTAAATATATTATTTGAACTAATAATGGTTTTAATAAGTTAGTCAACATTAAAATTTATTTTTTTATAAGAAATTTAACTAATTATATCATTTGCTTTTTTTTATATAGGTATACAAGTATTATAAGAACATAAATTCTTAGAAATTGGTTAATGACTTCAAAATAATTTAAGTTTACCAGATTAATTTTTTATAAATTTTTAGTATTTTTCTATATTTTTTAAAGGCTGAAAAGCCAAAAATAAAATGAATTGGAGGTCGCCGGGTTCGAACCCGGGACCTCTAATTCGAAATGTGAGTGGGGAACCAGTGAACCAAGGCATCCAGCCGCGTTTAAGACTCCGATCTAATAAATTAAAAACAGTAACAACAAATTTCCCCCAAATCGCACGAACCCTAGTTTGATCATAACCACAATTGAAGATCGAACCAAGGTTGTTATCGATTTAATTCATGGGGCTTTTGATGCCCAGATGAAACCGAGCATAAAGGTATAATTAATTACCCGAATCGAAAACGAATTGATGAGGAACGAACAAAGAATCAGTCGCGACCAAGCTTGATTCAGTTTGATGCACAAATGGCGATGATAATCCAATTAATTTCGTGTGGAGCTTCGGGTTATGTTCACGGTGTAAAACCCTCTGTCAATTCGTGGTTAGAACACTCCTATGGTGGTGCTCGAGTGGTTGCAGGTTCGCGAAAGAGATGATGATGGTATGTGGTGTGTATGCGAATTTCAGGTGAAATTGCAAGTATTGGTGGGTTAGGAATAGTTAACCGATGGTTTATGTTCAATTAATTGGGTAATTACCACAATTTGCACGTTGAACGGTTATAAAATAAATTGGGTTTCGGTTTCGAGTGGGTTTTTGATAATACAGGCGTTTTCAGATTGATTAAACAACGGTTACAAGTTCGATTTATGTGTTCGGTTTTTGAAGCGATTTGGTGTTAAATTTGCGACGTTTAGGTGCAGTTTGGGGGTCGCCGGAGCCGTAGCCGGCGGTGGCCGGATGGCCGATCGGAAAAACGGGGGAGAAGAGAGAGAAAGGTTTCGGATTTTGTCTTTGTACAACTTTAGTCCCTGTGTTTTAAACCTTTGCTATTTTATGCCAAAACATTTATTTTAAAGTTTCAAGATTAACAAATTAACCCCTTATTATTTTTTTTTTTCATAATTTTTATAATTATTATTATCATGATTATTATTATTATTACTTATGATTATTATTGATATTACTAATAGCATTATTATAATTTTTATCTTATTATTACTATTATGATTATTAGTGTTATTGTAATATAATAGTTATATTATTAAACTTTTTATTAAAATTTAAAGACAAACCAACAAGTAAACGTAAATAGCCCGCAAATTTCAAAAAAGCACAACTAGCCCTTATAATAATTTAACAAAGTTAACTTCTGAAATTAACGAAGATACATGATGTTACAGTCTTCCCAACTTAAAAGAATTTCGTCCCGAAATTAGAAATAAGCTAAGAGAATAAATGCGGGTATCTCTCCCTCATTTGATCCTCACGTTCCCAAGTGAACTCAGCTCCACATTTGTTTTCCCAACGAACTTTAACGATAGGTGTGGTAGTTGTTCGGGTCTTCTTCAGGGTACGATCCATAATCTCAACAGGCTTCTCAACAAAGTGCAACGACTCATCAACTTGAATTTCCTCTAGTGGAACATGCAGATTTTCATCAGTCAAGCACTTCCTCAGGTTTGAGACATGAAAGACAGGATGAACTCCGCTAAGTTCAGAAGGTAACTCCAGTTTGTAAGCCACTTTCCCAATTCTTTTCAAAATCTTGAAAGGTCCTACAAAGCGTGGGGCTAACTTACCCTTCTTCCCAAAACGTACAACCCCTTCCATGGAGAGACTTTAAGAAGAACCATGTCGTCGACTTGAAACTCCAATGGTTTGCGTCTTTTGTCGGCATAACTCTTTTGGCGACTTCTAGCCACCTCAAGATTATTTCGTATTTTGGAAATTTTGTCGGTCGTTTCTTGAATAAGTTCCGGCCCAGTGATAATATTTTCCCCAATGTCAGTCCAACAGATTGGGGAACGACATTTACGGCCATACAAAGCCTCGAATGGTGCCATTTTGATACTTGAGTGATAACTATTGTTATACGAAAATTCCGCGAGCGGTAAATGCGTATCCCAATCACCACCAAAATCAAGGACACAAAGTCGTAACAGATCCTCGAGGGTTTGGATTGTTCGTTCGGTTTGACCATCGGTTTGAGGATGGTAAGCCGTACTTAAATCCAATTGAGTTCCCAAAAGCTCTTGCATCGAAGACCAGAAGTGTGAAGTGAAACGAGCATCTCGATCAGAGATGATGTGTAAGGGCACGCCATGACGACTCACAATTTCATCAACATAGATTCGGGCTAGCCTTGAAACCTTGTACGTGTCTCGTATGGGTATGAATGTGCTGTCTTGGTCAAACGGTCAACGATGACCCAAATGCTATCATGACCACGAGGTGTACGAGGTAACTTGGTTATGAAATCCATGGATATATGTTCCCATTTCCACATAGGAATTTCAGGTTGCTCGAGTAACCCACTTGGTCGTTGATGCTCGGCTTTAACCCTTGCACACGTGAGACACTTAGAAACATAAGATGCGATATCTTTCTTCATTCCAGGCCACCAATATTGACCACGCAGGTCCATGTACATCTTATCGGAGCCAGGATGAACAGAATATCGGGTTTGATGAGCTTCGTTCATAATGAAGTGCCGAAGGTTGTCACGATTCGGGATCCAAAGTCGATTCAAGAAGTACCACATGCCGTTCGGTTTTGTCTCCAATTGTGACCGTACGTTAGTCATCAAATCTTCATCTTTTCCTTCGTCGGTTAGTGCCACTTGTTGAGCCTCGCGAATGCACATCTCGAGGTCACTATCGACCCTTATGTTTTGAAGCATGATAGTAGCCTCGTTGACATCCACATGAATCTCGGTATCAAATTCTCCTAGCGTATCAAACCATTGCCTTCGATCTCGAATTTCTTGAAGCGAGACAGTCTTGTTGTGGACCTTGCGACTTAGTGCGTCGGCTACAACATTCGCCTTTCCAGGATGATAGCGAATGTCGCAGTCGTAGTCACTAATCAACTCAATCCAACGTCTTTGTCTCATGTTGAGATCCTTTTGGTTGAACACGTGTTGGAGACTCTTATGATCGGTGTAGACTATACATTGCGTCCCATATAAGTAGTGCCGCCAAATCTTCAATGCAAAAACCACCGCACCAAGTTCAAGATCATGCGTTGTGTAGTTAACTTCATGCACCTTCAATTGTCTCGACGCGTATGCTATAACTTTGCCTCGTTGCATGAGAACACAACCAAGACCTTGATTAGAAGCATCACAATATACAGTAAAGTCGTCGTTTCCATCGGGTAGTGTGAGAATAGGAGCATTACACAACTTGCGTTTCAATGTCTCGAAAGCCTCTTCTTGCTCGGGTCCCCATTCAAAAAGTCGATTCTTTTGGGTTAGTGCCGTTAATGGTTTAGCAATCTTCGAGAAATTTGCTATGAACCTACGGTAGTATCCCGCTAAACCCAGAAAAGAACGAACCTCGGTTGGGGTTGTGGGAACACACCAATTCTTCACAGCTTCAATTTAACAGGATCCACGTGAATTCCTTGACTATTTACCACATGCCCTAGGAATTGAACTTCTTCCAACCAAAACTCACACTTGGAAAGCTTGGCGTATAATTGCTCCTTCTTCAAAAGTTCAAGTACTTGTCGCAAGTGTGTCTCGTGATCGATTTTTGTCTTGGAATAAATAAGGATGTCATCAATAAACACCACGAATTTATCCAAATACAGTTTACATACTCGATTCATGAGATCCATGAACACAGCAGGCGCATTGGTCAGGCCAAATGGCATGACCATGAACTCGTAGTGTCCATATCGAGTACGGAAAGCGGTCTTTGGAATGTCATCATCATGAACACGTAATTGATGATACCCAGATCGTAGATCGATCTTCGAGAATTGAGTTGCTCCTTGCAGTTGGTCGAAGAGGTCATCGATTCGGGGAAGAGGGTATCGGTTTTTAATAGTAAGCTTGTTGAGTTCCCGGTAGTCGATGCACATACGGAATGACCCATCCTTCTTCTTCACAAATAGTACAGGTGCGCCCCACGGTGATGAACTAGGGCGAATAAAACCTTATCGGTCAACTCTTGCAGTTGACTAGCGAGCTCTTGCATTTCAGAAGGTGCAAGACGATAAGGCGATTTAGCCACAGGGTTTGCACCAGGGATTAAATCAATCTTGAACTCAACTTCACGCACGGGAGGTAACCCTTTAAGATCTTCGGGAAAAACTTCGGGAAAGTCTCGCACAACAGGAATGTCTTTCAACTCCTTACCCTTGGCTTTCGTATTAACTACATATGCCATGAAAGCCATGTAGTTTTTACTTAAGCACTTGCGAGCTTTGATACAAGACATGAGTTTGAGTCTTTGGGATGATTTCTCCCCAAAGACCTTCAAAGTATCTCCAGTAGGTAGAGGAATTTGGATACACTTCTCAAAACATAGAATTTCCGCACGATGTTTGGCTAACCAATCCATACCAATGATAACATCAAAGCTTCCCAATTGCATAGGAATAAGGTCGACGAAAAACTCGTGTTCGTTAAGGCTTAAAGTGCAATCGTGTATTACGACGTCCACGACAATAGATTTTCCGTTGGCGATTTCGACAGTGAAAGATCTTTCTAGATTGACGCGCGGTTTAGAAAGTAAAACCTCGAATTCCAGGGACACGAAACTCCTATCGGCACCCGAATCAAACAATACAGATGCATAATGTTTATTTACGAGATACATACCTGTTTGGTAACAACCTATTATTGATATGATGAATATAGATAGGAAATTTTGCAAGACAAGAAAAAGGACTAGAAGAAATTTAACGGCGTACCATTCACCACGTCGTTGTTGGCTTGCGCTTGGTTGGCGTTGATGTTGAAAGCCCTTCCACGAGCTAATGGCACAGTTCCCGCATTGCGAGGACATTGAGGGCGAATATGACCAGCCTCGCCACAGTTGTAGCAGGTTCGGTTGGTAAGCATGGCAGTGTTGTTTGGCGCACGAAGACAAGTAGCCACTAAATGACCATACTTTCCACACAGAGAGCAGACTCGACATGGAATGTTGCTTGCATGGTGGTACTTGCACGTGTTACACATAGGATGTGGACCAGCATAAACCTTAGCCATGGGAGCTTGATTCGCAACCATCATTTGTTTTTGAGGAGCATTAGGAGCGGTCACGGCATAGTTGCGTGTCGGGATGAACTTACGCTTCTTGTTTTGGGAAGATGACTCGGCCCTTACCTCCTTTGTTGCCTCGGGTATCACATTCGTAACAGACTTAGAACCCTTTGCCGACATAGTGCCAGCTCTTATATGATTCTCGGTGAGCTGTGCAGTGATGGTAATTGCTTCCTCCAAAGTTGTGGGCCTACTACCCACCACGGCATCTTGAATTTGAGGTGGCACCCCCTTGATAAATTTCTCGATGTTACGGGGCACGGTGTCCACCATGTGTGGTAGGAGCATACTCAACTCATGATGCCGGGTGGAATAAGCCAAATGATTCCCACCATCCTGTTTAAGGTTCCAGAACTCCTCCTCTAATTTTTGCAGCTCGCTCCTCGGACAAAACTTTTGGATCATGATCTCCTTAAATTCCTCCCAAGGTAAGGCCAAGGCAATCTCGGTTCCACGATTTCTTTTTTCACTATTCCACCATGTGAGTGCTCGTTGTTGAAGAACACTTGTGGCATAGCGAACCTTGAACTCATTGGGGCATTCACTAACAATGAACGTGTTCTCCATACTTTCAAACCACTCGAGAAGTCTAGTGGCTCCTTCTTTTCCACTAAAGCTAATGGGTTTGCACGAGTTAAAGTGTTTGAAGGTGCAAGTACGGTTGTTCCCTTGTTGATTGTTCCCATTTTGATTGTTGCTATTGTCTCCATGAGCACCACTATTGTTTCCATTGGTGTTGTTGTTGTTGCTATTAGCCATTAGTGTGCTATTGAGTTCAGCAACCATAGTCGGGAGAACGGCAGCCATTTGTCGCGCAATCATGGCAGCCAGCTTACGGTCGGAACTTCCACGCTTTCCATGGTGACGAGACATGCTGGATATACAAAATGAGTTAGTTACAGGAGCGGGGATAACAGAGGATAGTAGTTTAACAAAGATAAGCTAAGAGTTTTAAGGTACACAGGATGTTTCCATTTGGTAACGCATTACCATTTGAAAACGTTGACACGTCAAGGTGAATTGACCCATTTACCTTAAAAACTTGTGTATGTTGACCATAGTTTATCACTCATCCCAGAAATCCCCAGGTAAGCACAACTAGTCCCGTAGGATTTATGCGATATGCTTGCCTTAGCCCGAGGGCCTTTTGCCAGGAAAACCAGGATACAGGTGTCTATGTGTCACACAATATTTCTTAGGTTCATAGAATCAAAACCTTGATGAGATTTATATAGATTAGACATAACGTCTAAAGATCCAAGTCATAATATAAACATAAGATTCCACGTGTCGACGAGGATAAGATTAAGAGAGTTCATGTTCGGGGGGAGTCAAAGGGTCAAAGTTAAGTTTAGGGAGACAAATAACAATGTTTAGGAAATCCTATGCTAAGGCATCAAATTGCACATGAGAGGCATAGCATTATGTAGCATGAAAAGTATATGGTTTACAAATAGAAATATAATTCTATAAGGTTCATGCATACTATAGCCTAGGTCACCATTTCTAATAACCTAGATCCCTATAGTTATGGGCTCTGATACCAATCTGTCACACCCCAACCTTGACGGCGGAAACGTCGAGGTGTGAGAGTTAAGATCGTTCACAGCCACATAACGCTATTAAATAATCCAAATATAATTTAAACATAAGTTTCAATTGTCACATTACAAGCATAAGTTTCAAAGAAAATAAAAGCATACATAGAATGTAACAAATCATTCTATTTTATTTATTTATCTAGGTCCATTCCTAGATGTGCAAGCTTCAATGTGTAGGAATCAAACTTGGGCATTTCCTGAAACATGTTAAAAATAAAAGGTCAACAAAAAATGTTGGTGAGCATTCCATAGTTTTCATACATAAGTATATAAAAGATGGCAATTCAAGTCATAAGTTAGTGAATAAAGTGATTAGGGATGTTATGAACAATGCAACAATCAAACCTCGACAAAAGTTTTACAAGTCTCAAACGTTAAAAGTATATACGATCAGCTAAGTGTACTTGGATCAACCAAGCAGGCTTGTCTTACCCATAGATCTATGACTTCGCTGGGCTAGCAATAGTTAATAATTGTACATATAACGCCATAACATGGTAACCACAAAAGTTCAACTAACCACAACTTTACAAGATGAATTGCCATAGGTTTACAAGTCTCAAATAAGTTTACAAGTGCAATGATAATAAGTTAACATGTTTCACCCAAAGTGTGAAAATATGAAAAAGGGGTATAGAAATACTCACATGATCAAATGTATGCAAAAGACGATTAATAAGAAATGTAATAAGCAACGTCCCAACGTAGTTCTTCACAACAATCCTAAGTAACAATATTCACAAGATTTAAGTTTTAGGTTAACGTTTAAACATGATTTAGGGCTTTTAAGAGAAAAAATTTGGGATTCCATGATATATGTATATTTCTAATAAAAGAATTGATTTAATAATTGTCATAGGGTCATAAACTTGAATCGTTTAATATGGTTGACAAGACAAAATATAAAGTGTAGATATCTTTTTATTTATAAAAATTATAAATGGTGAGTCAAAAACAATAACAATTTTTAATTTCTATTAGTTTATGTACATTATTTGAACAAACATCTATTTAGTAGATCAAGACTATATTTAAGTTTAACTTACAAGAAATAATTTAAATATATTATTTGAACTAATAATGGTTTTAATAAGTTAGTCAACATTAAAATTTATTTTTATAAGAAATTTAACTAATTATATCATTTGCTTTTTTTTATATAGGTATACAAGTATTATAAGAACATAAATTCTTAGAAATTGGTTATGACTTCAAAATAATTTAAGTTTACCAGATTAATTTTTTATAAATTTTTAGTATTTTTCTATATTTTTTAAAGGCTGAAAAGCCAAAAATAAAATGAATTGGAGGTCGCCGGTTCGAACCCGGGACCTCTAATTCGAAATGTGAGTGGGGAACCAGTGAACCAAGGCATCCAGCCGCGTTTAAGACTCCGATCTAATAAATTAAAAACAGTAACAACAGATTTCCCCCAAATCGCACGAACCCTAGTTTGATCATAACCACAATTGAAGATCGAACCAAGGTTGTTATCGATTTAATTCATGGGGCTTTTGATGCCCAGATGAAACCGAGCATAAAGGTATAATTAATTACCCGAATCGAAAACGAATTGATGAGGAACGAACAAAGAATCAGTCGCGACCAAGCTTGATTCAGTTTGATGCACAAATGGCGATGATAATCCAATTAATTTCGTGGAGCTTCGGGTTATGTTCACGGTGTAAAACCCTCTGTCAATTCGTGGTTAGAACACTCCTATGGTGGTGCTCGAGTGGTTGCAGGTTCGCGAAAGAGATGATGATGGTATGTGGTGTGTATGCGAATTTCAGGTGAAATTGCAAGTATTGGTGGGTTAGGAATAGTTAACCGATGGTTTATGTTCAATTAATTGGGTAATTACCACAATTTGCACGTTGAACGGTTATAAAATAAATTGGGTTTCGGTTTCGAGTGGTTTTTGATAATACAGGCGTTTTCAGATTGATTAAACAACGGTTACAAGTTCGATTTATGTGTTCGGTTTAATTTGAAGCGATTTGGTGTTAAATTTGCGACGTTTAGGTGCAGTTTGGGGGTCGCCGGAGCCGTAGCCGGCGGTGGCCGGATGGCCGATCGGAAAAACGGGGGAGAAGAGAGAGAAAGGTTTCGGATTTTGTCTTTGTACAACTTTAGTCCCTGTGTTTTAAACCTTTGCTATTTTATGCCAAAACATTTATTTTGAAGTTTCAAGATTAACAAATTAACCCCTTATTATTTTTTTTTTTCATAATTTTTATAAATTATTATTATCATGATTATTATTATTATTACACTTATGATTATTATTGATATTACTAATAGCATTATTATAATTTTTATCTTAATTATTACTATTATGATTATTAGTGTTATTGTAATATAATAGTTATATTATTAAACTTTTTATTAAAATTTAAAGACAAACCAACAAGTAAACGTAAATAGCCCGCAAATTTCAAAAAAGCACAACTAGCCCTTATAATAATTTAACAAAGTTAACTTCTGAAATTAACGAAGATACATGATGTTACAGTCTTCCCAACTTAAAAGAATTTCGTCCCGAATTAGAAATAAGCTAAGAGAATAAATGCGGGTATCTCTCCCTCATTTGACTCCACTTCCCAAGTGAACTCAGCTCCACATTTGTTTTCCAACGAACTTTAACGATAGGTGTGGTAGTTGTTCGGTCTTCTTCAGGGTACGATCCATAATCTCAACAGCTTCTCAACAAAGTGCAACGACTCATCAACTAATTTCCTCTAGTGGAACATGCAGATTTTCATCAGTCAAGCACTTCCTCAGTTTGAGACATGAAAGACAGGATGAACTCCGCTAAGTTCAGAAGGTAACTCCAGTTTGTAAGCCACTTTCCCAATTCTTTTCAAAATCTTGAAAGGTCCTACAAAGCGTGGGGCTAACTTACCCTTCTTCCCAAAACGTACAACTCCCTTCCATGGAGAGACTTTAAAGAACCATGTCGTCGACTTGAAACTCCAATGGTTTGCGTCTTTTGTCGGCATAACTCTTTTGGCGACTTCTAGCCACCTCAAGATTATTTCGTATTTTGGAAATTTTGTCGGTCGTTTCTTGAATAAGTTCCGGCCCAGTGATAATATTTTCCCCAATGTCAGTCCAACAGATTGGGGAACGACATTTACGGCCATACAAAGCCTCGAATGGTGCCATTTTGATACTTGAGTGATAACTATTGTTATACGAAAATTCCGCGAGCGGTAAATGCGTATCCCAATCACCACCAAAATCAAGGACACAAAGTCGTAACAGATCCTCGAGGGTTTGGATTGTTCGTTCGGTTTGACCATCGGTTTGAGGATGGTAAGCCGTACTTAAATCCAATTGAGTTCCCAAAAGCTCTTGCATCGAAGACCAGAAGTGTGAAGTGAAACGAGCATCTCGATCAGAGATGATGTGTAAGGGCACGCCATGACGACTCACAATTTCATCAACATAGATTCGGGCTAGCCTTGAAACCTTGTACGTGTCTCGTATGGGTATGAAATGTGCTGTCTTGGTCAAACGGTCAACGATGACCCAAATGCTATCATGACCACGAGGTGTACGAGGTAACTTGGTTATGAAATCCATGGATATATGTTCCCATTTCCACATAGGAATTTCAGGTTGCTCGAGTAACCCACTTGGTCCTTGATGCTCGGCTTTAACCCTTGCACACGTGAGACACTTAGAAACATAAGATGCGATATCTTTCTTCATTCCAGGCCACCAATATTGACCACGCAGGTCCATGTACATCTTATCGGAGCCAGGATGAACAGAATATCGGGTTTGATGAGCTTCGTTCATAATGAAGTGCCGAAGGTTGTCACGATTCGGGATCCAAAGTCGATTCAAGAAGTACCACATGCCGTTCGGTTTTGTCTCCAATTGTGACCGTACGTTAGTCATCAAATCTTCATCTTTTCCTTCGTCGGTTAGTGCCACTTGTTGAGCCTCGCGAATGCACATCTCGAGGTCACTATCGACCCTTATGTTTTGAAGCATGATAGTAGCCTCGTTGACATCCACATGAATCTCGGTATCAAATTCTCCTAGCGTATCAAACCATTGCCTTCGATCTCGAATTCTTGAAGCGAGACAGTCTTGTTGTGGACCTTGCGACTTAGTGCGTCGGCTACAACATTCGCCTTTCCAGGATGATAGCGAATGTTGCAGTCGTAGTCACTAATCAACTCAATCCAACGTCTTTGTCTCATGTTGAGATCCTTTTGGTTGAACACATGTTGGAGACTCTTATGATCGGTGTAGACTATACATTGCGTCCCATATAAGTAGTGCCGCCAAATCTTCAATGCAAAAACCACCGCACCAAGTTCAAGATCATGCGTTGTGTAGTTAACTTCATGCGTTGTCTCATGTTGAGATCCTTTTGGTTGAACACGTGTTAAAGAAGGTTTTCCAAACTACACTGATTTGAATATAAGAAATGAATGCTTAAGAAATATGCAGTGATTGTGAAGTGAGAACTATGATAATGCAGATAAAAATCCAGATTGTGGTTATAATACCATGACCTTAACCTGTTTGTTCCGCCTCAAATTTGAATTATGAACAATCCCTATCAGTAACTAACAGTGCTCCTGAATTGTTCTTGCACTCATAAACAGATTAGTTTGAAAGGGGAACCTCGGCCACCGTAGTCCTGGAAGTTCCTTTTTCATCAATATATGAAACTTGCTTCTGCACGCAACCTTTTAAACAATTAGAGATATCTGTATTCTTCTTTTTACTTTTCCAAATTTGTTTTGGTTAAATTAATTTGGATTTGAGTGAATTAAATTTGGAAATCATTTTCTGTTTAAGACCAGAAGGAAAAGAATTGCTTTTGAACTTTTGGTCATTTTCATCTTTGTATCATGTGAAACTGGCTTCACATGAAAAGATTTGGATGGAGGGTTTTTCATCCAACCATTCAAAGATGTGTTCTTTTTACCTCTTGATCCAGAGAAGCAACCTGTGTTGCCTATACCATCTGGAACATTCTTCGTAGACTTACATGTGGAGAAGCAATTCATTTTGCCTTTACCATCAGTAGCAAGTCTTTGAGGACATTTTTTACCACATGTCCTTCTTTTCCACACTCAAAACAAGCCTTGAAAGGCTTTTGATGCTTGACTGACCCTTGTGATGCAGGTGGGGATGAGGATTGTTTTGATCTTGTAGCAGATTCTTGCTTGTTTTGGCATTTGCTATGCTGAACAAGGAAAGAGATCTTCACTGATTGACTGGGTTGTTTTGTAGTTGGAGATGAGATCTGTATTGATCTTAATTCAGCTTTTGGAAGCTTTTGTGACTTGACAATGTCGGGAGATATCTTAATCTGTGAGGAACTAACACCCTCCTCTGTGTGTGATTCATCATCCGAGCTTATCCACTCTTGTATACATAGATCTGCTTCCAAAGGATCTTGATTGACAAGAATAGGATGATTTGTTGTTGTTGGAACTTGATGATTCGATGATTCCTGATTTATCTCATCTTTCACTACCTTGACAGGCTCAAAAGTAGGAATTTCACTTGCTATAAACTTATCAAAGAAGTTAGAAGAAATAGTAGATATAGATATACAAACAACTGGGATTGAACAATCGTTAGCTTGACTATCAGCATTCGGTTTATTGTATCCCATACCAGTTGTAGAATCATAATCATCTCGCACCTTATTAAGATTCACACTGCTCAAACCTGCATGCAGATTATTAGTAGGTTTTTCAAACAAATCATTTTTAGGATGAGGTCTGGGAATTGGTGAATAACATAAAGTAGAAGGGGGTGGAATTGAATTAAATACAGTTTCACCATCAAATTTATATCCAATACCATGTTTTACCCGCGCCCCTTGTTGTTTAGCAATAAGCTCATCCTTTTTCATGTGTGATAGGGTCCATTTATCAAGCTTTGTTTGAAGCTTTGTCGTTTCAAATTGAGCTAAAACAGCCATTTCTCTCAAAATATTAATTTCAACGTTACGCTCCAAAATGGTTCTTCTTAAAAGATCATTTTCAGCCAATGCTTCATTAAGTTTCATTGAAAAAGCAATTTCATTTTTTTAATTCCTGATTGATTATTTTTAATTCCTTTTCATTTTCCAGTAACATTCTGTTGGCCTTATAAATTCCAAATAATCTGATTTTGCAAGATGAAGAACACATATAGGAAGACCCATGATAGTTTGTTCTACAGCTAAGCTCTTTTCACAGTTGCAAACCCTTGTGATTTCTTGTTGTTCCTCTTCTTTGACCTTCAGCATCTCACCAGCCTCGGATTCTTCTCTCTTTTATCAGCTTTTCCATCCTTATCATCATTGGTTCTCACAGATTTCAGTTTACTGCCATTGTCGACTCATAAAGCTTCACGATTCTCATAAACAGTTTCTCTGAATTTAGAGTTTAAATCCGAATCAGTTCTCAATAACTTCAACTTCTTAATCATCTCTATTTTGTAATCAAGTATGCTTGTTACAGTAGAAACAAGATCAGTATTAAGCGCGTGGGTTTGATGTGGGAACACGGCTTGCTGAAATTCGTTTCTTTGGATATCCAGCTCGAGAGATTTTAGTCTGTTGATCATATCCATAAGTTTTGTGTCGACATAACCTCTTTCTTGCTTCAGCATTTTAACTTGATGATTCCATGCAGACAGAAGAGAGTCTAGAAGCTTTTGAATCTGTTCATGATTACTGAGATCAAGAACATGCTTCTTTAGATTATTTGCCACCTTTAAGAATCGATCAATCAAATCTAACAAATTTTCTTTCTTCATTGCTGCAAAAGAATCAAATCGTCTTTGTGCCATTATGAGATTATCTGATTTAAAATCTTCTGAAGATGACATTTTATTCAAAAATATGAACAATTAAACACCCCTAAACTATTTTTCCCAAAAATTGTAAAATAATTCTCCCCTGGGAAAAATATATTCTTAAATGTCACGCTAGACAATCTTAGCAATTGGGGTCAAGCTGTGAACTCTAGTTTCGCTGAGCCGATAGTAGATTCGCTGACAATTTCGGTAGCAGTTTCACCAGATGAATGTCAAAAATGACTTAGTTTCGCTGATAAGTTCGCACGAAACAAGCTTGAACTTTCGTTCAATGATACTTTCGGTAGCAATTTGGCTTGTAACTCACCCACAAGCACTATTGAACTTTCGTTCAATGAAACTAGTTTCGTAGGACAGCAGAAAACAACTTCAATGAGGATAACCCATGTAGTTTCACTGGAAGAACACGTAGTTTCGCCGGACGAACAACTAATTTCGCTGGACGAAGCAGAAAAGCTTTTTCAACACGAATTAATCTGAAATCGCCCAAATCTCAATGGATTTGAAACCTGATGATTAACAGAGCTTTCCCAACCAATAACAAGCAAACTTCAATCAATTTCCATATCAATAACACTCAAATTTGATTCGAAATTGATGAAAACTTGATATTGAACAAAAACACTCAAAACCTCAACTTCTCTCTCTAAAATCTTCAAATCTTCAGTGAATTTGATCCAATAAGGCTCTGATACCAAATTGTAACTCCAGGATGAACAAACTTGAATCAAATCATGAAGAATTAGATCAAAATATGATAATCACAATCAAAACCCCTTTGATCTCTATTGATTGCAAATAATGTGTTTACAAATAATCTCCCAATCTATTGGTCATGCAACCATTAACCTAATTCTAATTACAATTAGGCTATTTATAGTGAATATAATATTCACTAATTACATTAACCTCTAGACTTAGGCTAATTAATAAATTACATATTAAGCATAAAAATGACTAAAACAAGATAAAATATATTTTGTTCCACACAAAATATATTTATTACAATAAAACTCCTAGTCATCTAAATCTTCAACGTCTCGTCTTGGATCCTCGTCTTGAACGTGTCGGGTTTGACTTTTGTTGACTTTGACTGTGATGTTGACTTTTGTTGACTTTGACTGTGTTGATAATATAGACTATCTTTTACAGCTCCAACAATACATGAGAGATCCGATCATCCCTCGGTACATAGTGGCATCTACCAGATCCCCATTCTCGTTGGGTGCTACATCATGGTTTGTAGCCGGTGGAGTGCCAACTGTGGAAGCATTCTCCATGTCAAACCGATTAAGAATGTCACCTACATACTTGGTTTGATGTAGGAAGATCCCATTTGTTGTCTGATCCACCTATAACCCGAGAAAGAACTTCATCTCTCCCATTGCACTCATCTCAAACTCTGCCTTCATTATTGCTTCAAACTCTTTGCATAATTCTTCGTTCTTTGAACCGAAGATTATGTCATCTACATAGATCTGTACTAGCAGTAAGTCTCCATCTTTTTCTTTGATAAACAATGTACAGTCAATGACTCCCCTGCGAAAACCGTGTTTCACAAGATGAGTTGAGAGTTTTTCATACCAGGCCCGTGGAGCTTGATGAAGCTCGTATAGTGCCTTGTCGAGTTTGTAAACTCTATCCTGATGATACGGGTCCCCAAATCCCTCGGGTTGACTGACATACACTGTTTCTCAGATCTCACCATTAAGAAATGCACTCTTAACATCTAGTTGATAAATTTTGATTTTCATATAAGATGCCTAGGCAAGGAAGATACGGATGGCTTCCATCCTTGCCACTGGTGCAAATACTTCATTGTAGTCGATACCCTCAACTTGTCGAAAACCCTGAATAACAAGCCGAGCCTTGTTTCTGATGATCACTCCCTGATCATCCTTCTTGCATTTCAAGACCATTTGGTGCCAATGACTTTAGCTCCTTTAGGCCTATCCACCAGTGTCCATACACCTAACTTCTTAAACTATAGAAGTTCTTCCTGCATGGCACTCACCCGTAACTTCTTAGCTCCTTTAGGCCTATCCACCCGTGAGTCCCTACCAGCAGTAAACGCAGAGAATTGATCTTCCATTTCTTTAACTTTGAACTTTATAACTCAACTGATTTGCTTGTGCGAATGAATCACTCATGCAATTGAACAAATGTGGATGGCCAATGCAAATGACTCAGTCGATCTGGTTATCATCAGTTGAAGGTGAAGGAGCAAGATATCCCTAAAACAGCTTTCCGTACGCGCTATGGCCATTACGAGTTTCTTGTCATGTCCTTTGGTTTGACCAATGTGCCAGCTGCTTTTATGGATCTGATGAACCGTGTGTGTCGGCCTATGTTGGATAAATCAGTGATTGTGTTTATTGATGATATCCTGATTTATTCGAAGAGCGAGATTGAGCATGCCGGTCACATTCGAGAGGTTCTAGAGACATTGAGAAGGGAGAAACTGTATGCTAAATTCTCCAAGTGCGCGTTCTGGTTGCGCGAAGTTCAGTTTTTGGGTCATGTGGTGAATCCTGACGGGATAATGGTGGACCCGGCGAAGGTGGAGGCGGTTATGCAATGGAAGTCACCAAAGACGCCATCTGAGATCCGTAGTTTCTTGGGCTTGGCGGGCTACTATAGAAGATTCATCCAAGACTTCTCTAAGATTGCTTCTCCACTAACTAAGTTGACCCGAAAGGATGTGAAGTTTGTATGGAGTCAAGCTCAAGAGAAGGCGTTCGAAGAGCTGAAGGCAAGACTAACTCAAGCTCTTGTTCTATCATTACCCGATGGAAGCGAAGATCTGGTGGTTTATTCTGATGCTTCCTACTCAGGGTTGGGGTGTGTGTTAATGTAGAGAGGGAAGGTTATAGTCTATGCATCCCGACAATTGAAAGTCCATGAGGTTAATTATCCCACTCATGACTTGGAGCTAGCAGCCGTGGTCTTTGCACTAAAGATTTGGAGGCACTATCTCTACCGGACGAAGTGCACCATATTCACCGATCATAAGAGCTTGAAGTACTTCTTCGAGCAAAAGGATCTGAACATGAGGCAGATGAGATGGTTGGAACTTATAAAGGATTATGATTGCGAGATCCATTACCATCCAGGCAAAGCTAATGTGGTGGCGGATGCCCTTAGCCGAAAGGAAAGGCCCGAACCGATTCGGGTGAAAGCTTGTCAACTAATCATGACCTCCGATGTGATGAAGCAAGTTAAGGAGTTTCAAGATGAGCATTGAAAGAAGATCGCCTTAACTCGGAAAGAATGAGAGGTCTGGTTGGGGAATTGGGTGAAAACACACTCGGTGTTAGAACTCGATTCGGTCGTGTGTGGATTCCTCGTTTTGGGGATCTACGGGTGAAGATAATGGATGAAGCTCACAAGACTCGATACTCCATTCATCCTGGTGCCACAAAAATGTACCATGATATGAAGAAAGATTATTGGTGGCCGGGTGTGAAGCGTGACGTGGTGGAGTACGTGAGTAAGTGCCTTACTTGCTTACAGGTGAAAGCAGAGCATCAAAAGCCGTATGGGAAGATCCAACCTTTGGATATACCGGAATGGAAGTGGGAGCACATCACCATGGACTTCATTACGAAGCTGCCGCGTACCCCGAAGGGGTATGATGCCATATGGGTGATAGTTGATCGTCTAACGAAGAGCGCTCATTTTCTACCGATCCGCGAGACATATTCATCTGAAAGGTTGGCTGATCTGTTCATCAAGGAAATTGTAGCTCGTCATGGTGTGCCGGTGTCTATTGTGTCTGATTGTGACACTCGGTTTACATCTAAATTTTGGAAGAAATTCCACGACGCTATGGGGACGAGGTTACATATTAGCACGGCTTATCATCCCCAAACCGATGGTCAGTCAGAAAGGACCATTCAGACCTTGGAAGACATGCTCCGGGCATGTGTGATCGATTTTGGTGGGAGTTGGGATGACCACTTACCGTTAGCCGAATTCTCATACAACAACAGCTATCATGCCAGCATTGGTATGCCACCATATGAGATGCTATACGGTAGGAGATGCAGAACACCCGTTTGTTGGGGTGATATTGGTCAGAAGGAATTGGGGAGCGTCGAGGTAATCGAGGCTACGACAGAGAAGCTTGGAAAGATTAAAGCCTTTATGAAGGCAGCCAAAGATAGACAGAAGTCGTATGCCGATAAGCGACGCAGGTCAATTGAGTTCCAGGTGGGTGACCGGGTTATGTTGAAGGTCTCACCTTGGAAGGGTATTATCCGATTCAGAAAGCGGGGCAAGTTGAGCCCAAGGTATATAGGCCCTTTCCGAATCATTGCTCGAGTGGGAGAGGTGGCCTATAGACTGGAGTTACCGGATGAGTTAAATGGAATTCGCCCGAAATTCCATGTATCTCATCTAAGGAAGTGCTTAGCAGATGAAGATATGGTTGTCCCATTGGAAGATATCGAAGTAGATGAACGGCTCAATTATGTGGAGCAACCAGTGGCAATCATCGACCGAAAGGAGAAAAGGCTAAGGAATAAAGTGGTTCCTCTTGTGCGTGTACAGTGGAAGCACAAGAAGGGATCCGAGTCAACGTGGGAGACTGAGGAAGAAATGAGACAGCATTACCCATGTTTGTTCGACGAATAACAGGTTTCGGGGACGAAACCTATTTAAGGGGGGTGGACTTGTAACACCCGAATATTTATTATTTTGAAGCCGGTGAAGAAAGAAAAGAAAATAAAGTCCAAAAGTCGAGGGACCAAACTCGCCAACAAAGAAAAGTTGGGAAATGTGGTGATATTAGTAGGGAGAGGGCAGCCCACTTTCCCCACACACCCCACATTTCAGGTTCTTAGAGAGGAGAAGAGAGAAAAAAGAGGAAAAGTGTTGGTTCGGGTCGGTTCGGGTCGCCAAAATTGTCGTGAAGCAAGCCGAATCGAAGCTCTTGTCGTTGTGCTCGTTTAGGTGAGTTCTAGGACCCCTCTTTTACATGTTTTTGAATGATTTTGGGGCTGGAACACATCTGAAAACCCTTTTTCGCGTTTTTGGGTGAAAACCCGTGTATGTATGCGTAGGACCCGTTTGGGGCTTGATTTCTTGCTTGGTTGTACTTGAATAATGTTATGGTATGTATCCCTAAGGTTTAGGATGGTCGATTTAGGCTTAAAATGGGTTTAGATGAGTTTGGAGGCCGAAAACCCTCGGCTGCAGTCGGGATGAACTGCATTCTGCATCAGTTAGGGCTAGGCGACCGACTGGAGGCCGAATGGAGGCCATACGGCCGATTAGGGTGAGATTGGGGTCCATTCGTACGATTTGAGGTCCATTCGCACGACTGAAGGTCCAGTCGCATAGGTGTTCATCCGTATTGTCCATTCGCACGACTGGATGTTCATTCGCATAGGTGTTCATCCGCATTGTCCATTCGCACGACTGGATGTTCATTCGCATTGGTGTTCATCTGTATTAGTTCATTCGCATGATGTTCAGTCGCATGGAGGCAATGCGACTGAAGGGTGTCCATACGCCCGAATAGGGCTGTTGTACCCGAGGAAGGTGTAGATTGACTTCTGACTTTTGGGGGAAAGTGCAGATGTAAGTTTTGACGTAAAGGTTCCCATAGAGTTTGTAAGATGACGCTCGAGGCCTTAGAAAGCATGTTGGCATGATGATGATGATGTTGCATGTCTAGGCTTGTCACGTATGTATGATGTTGCCCTGTATGATGATGACGAATGTGTATGATATGTTCCTTAGTATGATGTATAATATCTTTCCTATGGCTTTACCTATTATGATGAATGAACGAAGTATTATGTAACGTAAAGTGAAAGATAAAGAAAGAGGAACATAATGAACGAATGTATGCATTAATGAACGAATGAAAGAAGTCTTGCAAACATTGGATAACAGGGTCCTTCTTGTGATTGACCAAACGTGTAGTGCCTCTACCGCTTACCCCTAGTACTGTGGCATACGTTTAGCTGTTCATTTGTGACTTCGGCCCAGTAGCTAAGACTGATGGTTACTCCTAGTACCGTGGCATACGTTTAGCTGTTCATTTGTTGACTTCGGCCCGGTAGCTACGACTAACCGGGGTGTAGCACATGGTATGGTACGGATGATGTCCGATGCGCAAGTAAAGTCATAAAGAACGAATGAATGAAGGAATGAATGAAGAAGATAATAATGATATCATCTATGTGTACGTACGATGTGTGATCATGCAAAAGTAATGAATGGTTTTATATGAAAGTAAAGTATGTTTTGTAATAAAACTAGAACTCACTCAGCAACGCTGACTTTGATATGTTTTCCAGTTGGCAGGTAATGTTTGCTGAGGATGGCACGGGCGACTACTCAGCTCTTTTGGGGATGGCATTCTTTTGATTAATGTTTTTGCATTGTAATGTGAACAAGCTATTTTGTAATGAATGTCGTATTAACTTGCAAAAACTTTTACATGGAAATGAAAGTTTGTTTTAGTTTTCCGCTGCGATTTTTGAAATACAAATGAAATTATACGTTTTATGAGCGATGAGAACCTAACTGTAAGCGTCCCGGGAACGGGGCCTTACACTTAAACATTACGTTAGTGGAGTGCTATTTCGATGTGTAATAAGGGTAAATTATGCAAATGAACCAATTAAATGAATTCAAAGCATAACGCACACAATAGAATATTCAGATCAATTGAAAATGCCATTTTACAATAACTTCAAAACCATAACCTAGATGTTAAATCAGGAGCAAACTCACAAAATTGAAGGTTATTGCATAACTTCAACATGCTTTTAAACCCAAGCATAAATTCACAAAACTGTAGGTTATATAAAAAATTCACCATCGTTAACTACTTTTAGTTGAAACCTATAAAATACACAATTCATTTTTCAACTAAGCATAAATTCAAACATAAATTATAGGTTATCTCATAAATTCACCATCTTAAACTACTTTTGGTTAAAACCTACAAAATAAATAAAATCGATTTCTCAACTAAGCATACATACAAGTATAAACTATAGGTTATCTCATAAATTCACCATCTTTAACTACTTTTAGTTAAAAACTACAAATACACATTTATTTCTCAACTAAGCATACATATAGGCATAAATAATAGCTTATCTCATAAACTAAGCATAACCTCAAGAATACCAAGCAAACATAATAACCTAGATGTCAAAATTAAGGCAAAACATTATAACCTTAATGTTAAAATTGGGGAAAATTGAAAGGAAATTGAATTAAGTACCTGAATACTTTACGATGACAACGATGGTGGTATGGACGATGGTTATAAGTGGCAGAGGTGATGGTTTCATTGTTTTTTTCCTACTAATCATTATGTTTGCTTGAACGCTATTAATTCTGAAAAATACATTGATAACAAGTGATATTATTGTGTACTTGTAAATTACAAAACACAATGATAAAATAATAATAAATTTATATAATACATAAAATATAGTGATAAATTAACAAGAAATGATCTAAAATATAAAATACATGATAAATACAAATAATAATTGATGAAAAATATATGACACATTATCTTGATATTGATAGAATAACTTGATGTATTAATACAATGACCTGATATGTTGTATAATGACTTCGATATCATTCCCTTTTAAAAAATAGAATAACACATGTTAAATACATTATTTTTCTTACATTTTTTAAATTAAATATTATTTTTACTATAAACCTGTCATATAAAATTATTAAATATATATGAAAGATTATTTACCAAACTCTTTTATCTTTCCTTAGTTTTTCAACCAAGGAGAATGAATGATTGATTATATCTCATTTTCCAACTCAAATGTACAAAAAGTTAATATTTCATTTTCTTATTTACCTTTTCTTTTGTTTCTTTCAAAAAAAATTAGAGCGCGCAGCACACGCTTCTTGATAAAAGCTAAATATTGTGCCCTCTTCTATGTTTTTTCATAAACCAAATATAAACTTTTCATTATCATCCGAATTTGCTATATTAATATAATACTACTTACTAACTTTGTTGGTTTATTATAGTTGTACTTTAAACTTTTAAGATGGTACCTTCAATAATACTCATATATTTAACATATTAGTTTATATGTATAACTAATTATCAATTTATTTGTACGTTATGTGTTGTATCTAAGCTTTAGTGGGTTGTATTTATTTTTTTTTAATTTTCTTACTCTCAATCCCAACATGTTGCAATGTGTGCGTGGTCTCAACATTTTTACGCCTATTTTTTCTCGTTTAGCAACCCAATCGCAACACGTGGGTTTTAGATATGCTTAGTTATGATTTTTAATGTTTTACGTTTCATGTGAGAGGTTTAATGTTTCTACGTTAACTTTCGTTTAGTTTTAGTTTTTTCATTTCTTATTTTTTTTAATACGAGTTTTTATGATGTTGGTGGTCGTTGATTGTGGTTTAAAATTGTAGATACTTGACATGGTTTAACATCTCACGTCGTGATGCAGGGGCTTAATACTAGTTAATTGTATTGGCTTTAATAATGGTAGTTGATGAATGTTTTAAATGATCTTATTATGAATATTTCTAACCTACCTCAAACTATAAGACAAACTAGTTTAGAATCTCATGTGATACACGGATTAAATAGAGAAAAATATCAAATATTTTGTAATAAAAATTAAATCACTTATGAAAAAATATTTTTAGATAAATATGATTGATTCACGTAAAAATAAGTACTTCAAGTAAGGCAACAATAATATAGTTTTAGACTTCTTTTATGAAATTATTTTTTATTTTGCTTCTTAATTTTTTTATTTTTTAAACCATCCTTATAATATTTAAAAACTCTTTTAAAAAGTTTGTGTTTAAAAAGTGTTTAAGAAAACTTTATATTTTATATTCGTTTTTGATGTTTGCTTTATATAAAACCTATAGCTTTTAATTTTTACAATATATATTTTTTATTATGTACATGTTTTAAAAAATATAATTAGTATGTACGATTATCATTTATTAGAAGAGATAGACGGGAAAACAAAATTGAAGAAGCCTAATATTTTGACAAATGACACTTTAAAACTTTCTTTTATATACATTGATAGATTTTACAATAATATTTTTTATTATGTAAAGGTTTTAAAAAATATAATTAGTATATACTATTATCATTTATTAGAAGAGAGAATCAGGAAAACAAATATAAAAAAGTATAATATTTTGACAAGTGTCACTTCAAAACTTTCTTTTATATATATTGATAGATTATGTAAATGTTTAAAAAATATAATTAGTATCTACTATTATCATTTATTAGGAAAGAGAGGCGGGAAAACAAAAATGAAAAAATCTAATATTTTGACAGGTGACACTTTAAAACTTTCTTTTATATATATTGATAGATTACTATATAATGTTTTAAATGAATCCAAATCTTTAGATTTTGCTAAAAAAATGTAGGTGCAAACATACGAGATTTGCTTAAATGGGATTACTTTATATCGTTCGTGTTAGTTAGAGGAACCTAAAAAGTGAAAATGAAATGTTTCAACTATCTTAAAATCATATTAAATCAAATCAAATTATAATTTGATTTTACGGGTAATATTTGATTTAGAAGTCACGTATTATATAAGAATGTGATTAAACAATTTGTACCATTAGGTCATATGATTCATCACTCAAATTAATAATGATATTATTGTAATATATTATAATATAGAATCTATACCTAATAATTGTTATATTGTAATTTACTACAGTTAGATCATATGTTTAATCACTCGAATTAGTAATGATATTATTATTTCTTAAAATATGTGTGTCCTAAGTTGTCTAGTTCATCACTTTCATAAGCTCGTGTTTTTTTTGGATGAAAATTTCTTTTTGAATACTTTCCTTAGATTTTTGAAAATTTTTGATACTTCGGAAGTTATGCTTTTAACTTCGGAAGCAAATCATGCCTTCAAAATAAATAACTGTCTAAGAAATTTACCTTCGAAGAGCATTCAGATTATCTTCCGAAGCTTAAATACTTGTCTCAAACACTTACTTATTTTCAAGGACCATTTACTTCCAAAGCAAAATTAACTCTCGGAAGCTTTGTTGTCTTATATACAAAGCATTCAAGTTTTAATTTCTCTTCCGAAGCAAATTTCTCAAAACTCTCAGGAAATTCTTCCGAAGTTATTTTAGCTTTGGAAACTTTTTAGTTAAAACTTCCGAACATAATAAACCTTCGGAAGCTTTTTGACTTCCAAGAAAAACTAATTTTTGAGCAAAAGTAAACTACTTTTTTAGAGGTGGGACCGACATCCGGATTTCAAAGTTTATCCTCTTTCATTAAACTTTATCTGAAATCCCTCTCACATATAAACCCAATGGTTTCCCCCTCTTTCTATCATATGTTCTTCCTCCAAACCTAAAAACCCAAATTTCTCTCTGAAATTTCTTTCTTCCTTCTTTCTTCATCTCTAAGCTACCTCAAAATGGCCAACCTTGCTCATAGAAATGATCTCAAATTTACCATGCAACTACACAGACAACATAATTAGGTTGCTCTGTTAAGCTCTGAGAAAGATCCTCATTTCTCAGAGGTTTGTCGTTTCTTAGCTCTGTCTAACTACTTCACCTCCCTAACCATTGATCCTCCACTCTATGAGGATCAGCTGCTTGAATTGTAGAAGACCTGCCAAGAGGTTGTTATGGATAGAGAGAAGGCATGTCTGCCATAGTGCAGGGGAGAACAGTCTTCATCACTCCGGCCATCATCAACATGCATCTTGAGCTGGATGATGACAAAGCTGAAGTGTTCTTCCCAAAGGAAGCTATCAATCATTCCTTTGAGCAGATGGGATATGAGGGAGATTTCTCTGTAAAGACCTTTAGGAAAGGGAAGGTCTCATCCCAATGGAGATTCCTGCTCCATGTGGTCATCCATAGCTTATCAAACAAGCATGGTGGATGGGACCAGATTCCTAAGGATCTCTCCTTCATAATCCATGGAATGGTTCAGGGGGTCAAATTCAAGTATTCGCAGTTTGTTTATACAAATTTACTTGCTAATTTAGACTCCTTAGAGTATTACATGTTTCCTAGATATGTCCAGTACATTCTTAACTGTGAACTGGGCTCACAGTTGAGGGAAACAGGTAACATTCTTAAATTGGGACAGATGAAGCCCGGCATCTTTAAAATACCGAGAAAGCCCACTGTTGGTTTTTCTGGGGTAGAAACAGCCCTTGTCCCAAAAATGTTAGAGCTCATTGCTCAAGGTGACAACCTAGCAGCACAAGCTAGTGTTGAGCCCACACCTGCTACCTCTCAACCACCCACACAACCTCAAATCACCATCACTTACCAAAGAAAATCCAAACGAATCCCTGCTCAGGCTATTCAGTCTGTGGAGGCCCCCATATACTCACCCATACAGGAAGAAGTGGATACTGGAGCTCCCACTTCTCTTGAGGAGCAGACCACTCCTATCTCTTCAAGAATCAGTGCTGAGGTTCCTCATGCTCAGCCTGATGAGCTCATTAGCCCAACTGCCTTAAGCCATCACTCTAAGTCTCAACACTCAAGTGATCAACCTTTAGGGGACAATTACCATCCCCAGCCTATAGATCTCAACCAACCAATTCCCCACCTTGACTTCTATATTGATGAAGATCTAGGTTTTAGTGAGTATAATGAGTCTCTCTTCTTTACCCCTACTCAAAGAGAGATGAATGCTCCTAAGTATCCTATATCTATCCCACATCAATCACCTACAACTGAGATGGACACTTCTGAACCTATTCAGGATGTCCATATGGAAGAGGCTCTCACTTCTGAAAGTGATTACATCATTAAGACCTCAACCATGGTAACTCAACCACTAAAATCTCAACGAGATTGCCAGTGAGCAAAGGAAAACCAGCAGCCAAGAACCTGAAGCTAGTGGTGAGAGAGAGGACTTTGGTCCAATCATCTCATCCCCCAATGAGTCTTCTGATGAAGATGAGGGGAATCTGAGACTAAAGGTGCACAAACTGACTAAAACATACACCTATTTAGTCTAAAGGTCAGTCACCTTGAATCTCAGGTGGCTACCTTACATAACAGGATCAATGATCAGCAACTTGAGATTTCATATCTTAAGGAAAAACTAACTGGGAGACCTTAAGAAGTGCTCAACCAGGAACACAAGAATCTGTGGATGTGATTGACCTATCTTCCAGCTCACCTATGCAAGTGGATGATGCTACCAAAAAGGGGGAGAAAGTTATTACAGCCATAGAACCTGGGAGTTCTTCAGAGAGAGTGGACATTAAGGACTCACCATCCTCACTTGCAATTGTGCATTCTCAGCAACCTCCTCAAGTTCACATTGATGTGGACTACATAGACTCCTTCATACAGAGTCTGTTTAAGGATGGGATACCAAGGGCTATGTCATCTTCATCATCTTCCAATCACATCAATTGGGTGGAGGTATGACAACATCAGGAAAGCCCTAATCATCATAAGAGTTCAAGAACAGCAAGAAGTCTTTAATATTCAAACTTTGAACTACTATGAAGGTCTGGATTTAGTCAACATGCCATTTGTCAACCCAAGCAAATCAAGACAAGCTAATAGAATGGCTCAAAGAATCCAAGACAAGATCACTGCAGAGTCCAGCTTAAGAAGGAGACTTAGGCAATCAGGCAATGCCATCGGTCAACTGGATGTTGAGGCAGACCCTAAAATTAGTTTCATAGGGGAAACCTTGACTGAAGGCCCAGTGGTAGAACCTGAGACCCCTGTCTCATCATCATCAACTACGGCAGAGATCCAAACTCCTATTGAGACACCTGCTGGTGAAGGTGCTTCTCAACCTCTCTCTGGCCAGAGCTTAGATGCTGCAACAAGCAATGAAGGCCAAATCTCTCTCCACCCTGAGTCACAAAGGTCTGTGAGTGACAAAGGGAAAAGAAAGATGACATCTAAGGAGATTGAGGAAGAGGAGAGAGAGAGAGAAGAAAATGAGGCTGAAGGGAGAAAGTTCCTCTGCTGAGTCTTCAAGACTCATGGAGTCTTCTATCAGGGCTGCCCCCAGACCAGATACTCAGAATGATGAGTTAAGGGCAGTCAGGATAAATCACTTGCAGATAAGGAACTATGACATAGAAAGTGTCATCTCTCTCCCCTTAGAAGAGTTGAATGAACTGGTTGATCTGGAAAGGTCAAAGGAGAAGAAGGAGGCAGGAGATGCAGAGCTTCTAGTACAAGTCAAAGAAGAGAGAAGGATAAAAAGATTGTACAAGGATATGCCTACCCTCTTCCTAGTTCAGGAAAGTCCTGCACAAGAAGATGTGGTTCAACAAGAACCTCAGGTAGACAAAGAAGAAGAGAGGATCAAGATGATCAACTACCTGAGCGCCATAGGCTTATATCAGGAAAATACACTCCTTCCATTGTCCTATGACTATGTTGAGTTTGAGTACTTAAAACAGCTTGAACTTGAGATAATCAAGGACAGAAAGACAACTAAGAAGAAACTAAGGGAAGAAGCTGCAAAATCAAGAGCTATCATCCAAAAGAGCATGAAGAAGTTTGCTGATAGGCAGAGGATGATGAGCTTCTTGAAGCTCTTTGGATTCTCCGGAAGGAGACTTGGTCCCATGTCTCTATCCACTATGGATGAGCATATTAGGGTGATCAAGCAAAAGATCAAAAGTGGAGAGCTCATTGACTTACACTCTACTCCAAGTCAAGCCCCACCTGAAGTGGAGGTTAAGGTTGAACACCCAAAGACAACAGAACCTGGACCTCCTGCTGAAACTCAGCAAGCTTCATCTTCTGATCCACAGCAGGGTCAACCTCCCTCTCCTTTTGAGCCTGAGAGAGAGGAAGTCCCAACTGAGAAAGACAGTGAAGATCAATCTGGTACTGAAGGCCAGTCTTCTCAGTTAAAACTTGTTAAGAGAAAGAAGAGGATGGCTTCTAAACCAAAGCCAAAGAAGAAGAAGACTGCACCCTCTTCTAAACCCCAGGATGAGTCAGAACATCTTGAGGTTGTGCAGCCAGAGGATGCTACATCAACTCTAATTCAAACAGCTCCTCTAGCATTAGGAAGACCCATCTTGTCTTGGACATACACCACAAATCCAGAAAGATGGCATGTCATTAGAGATCAAGGCACTAAAGACATTACACATGGCAAGATATGTTTCAGTTGCCTCTGCATGACCTCTTTCATATAAGAAGACACTTTGATAGTCTGAAGGATCCTGATCACCTTATGAAGAAAGGATTGGTGATCATCCTAATGAGGACTGTTGACAACTGAAGTCTACTAAGTGTTTTGGTAGCATCAGCCTAGGGGGAGTTTGTAGAGATTAATGAAGAGGCTGATGCAACCTAAACATCCAATGTCTATCCTGCATGCTGCACAAGTGCATTGAAGAAGATGCTTAGGAAGTTTTACACATGCAACAGAAAATACTCTAAGTGTAAAATCTTCTGAAGCCAAGACCAATATCTTCCGAAGCCAAATATGAAGTCTTCCGAAGCCTCAGTGACAAAGTCTTCCGAAGCTTCAACTCATGAAGACAGATTTCTTCCGAAGACTTTTAATACATGCTTTATCTGATGTACTTTTCCATAAAGCTGGACACATTTCCGTTGCACCTCTGTAAGCTCACCAACTTACATGAGTTGGTGAAAAGGTCTATGCTTTTGGTAACTGTACATTGAGGTCTTGGAGTCTGTAACTTTCTACTTCATGTACTTTATCCTTTTTGTAATAGATAAGAATGTGAACTATGGCATGTCATAGTCACAAGTCAAAAGGCAATCTGCCTTTTGACTCTACAATTGATTTTGTTTTGTGTCTAGTCAATTGTATCCAGCTCTCTTTCAAAGTATAGCCAGTTGTAGGATATAGTATAAGTATCTCATGTTCTTGTATCTTTGAATTATGCTTTGTAACACTTGTAATAGAACATAGAGAAAGCAATATATTACATTCTTGAAAACCATATACTTGTGTTCTTTGTGTTATGTCTCTTATATTACTTGTGTTCTAGTGTCTTACCTTGGTTAATCCAGTTTACTGTTTGATTAAGTTTTAGTTAATCTCCTCTTTGTGTTGTTGTGTTGTATTGACCCCTTCAACGGTCCTGCACTTAAGCACAAAGCGGTACCATGCTGAAGATCATAAATAACTTCCATAACGCACATAGCCTGGCACCAGCACTAGGGCAAGCGACAAAGATCCTATCTGTATACTGCTCCTCAAATGTATGCACAAAGCAAGTACTAGGCCAGAGATCATAATTGACTTCTATAATGCATATAGTCTGGCACCAACACCGGGGTGAGTATCCACTATCATCCATGTACTATACAACGGCCAATCATAAAGACTAGACCCCTTTGTGTATCCTTATGGGTTAGCTAAACCACACATAGTTGAGCTTACGACATTTTAGAGTCGTGCACCTCCGTACATTTTCTTGCAAGACTTTCTTTATTTTCACTTTCATTAATGCATGCATTATTTCATTACATTCCTTTTTTATTATCTTCCACTTTACGATACATAATACTTTCCATTTACATTCACAACTATATCACGTAAAGCCATGGAAAATAAACATACATAATAAGGAACATAAACATAACCATAACCATAACATCACCATACACATCACATCATCATGCATGCCACATCACATAATCATCATCATACATGACCTCATAAAGTCAACTTTCATCACCCCCGGGAACCTCCCAAGTCAAATCCTACACTTAACATTTTCCCCAAAAATTAGAAAATAAATTCTAAGTCCTAGGCGCATGGGCACTATGCAGGCGCATGACCTTTCACGCGCATGGGGAACACTTAGGCGCATGGGAAACTTCGAGGCGTATGGGCACTATTGGGGCGCATGGCCAACACTTAGTTATTCTAGGAAACATTCTTTGGCATGGGCACTATACAAGCGCATGAATGCCTAGGCGCATGGGCTTTCTGGGCGTCTGGACACTTAGTCAAATTCAGCCTATTCTTAGGCGCATGGCTACTATTTGGGCGCATGAACTATGGGCGCATGGGGACACTTAGGCAGTTATTAACCGTTGGGCGCATGGACCATTTTCAGGCACATGGGCAACCAACCTATACTATAATTATTCCAATCAATCCCAAACATCAATCTACTATGTTCTAAGCTTAAATCTTACATTCTAAGCAACAGAACAAGAACATAACACAATCATACAACATATATCACCCAAAATCAAACCCACTCGCTTCATACACACACATACATACGGGTACACACCCACATTTTAAAAAAAACGTTTAAACATGTATTTCCAGCCCAAAAATTACTTAAAACAAGTAAAAAGAGGGATTCTAAAACTCACCTCTTGCAACTCAATTATGAATTCATTCAAACCCGGATGCTATGAGTTCACCACCTAGAAAACCACCAAAACACACACACCCAAACACATAAACACACACATAAGCACATAACCGAGGCACAAGCCGTCAAGTACACTTAAACCAAGAATTCTTACCTTAAATTCAGACTTCTTCTTATCTTGTTCAAAACCCGAACTCTTCTGCTCCTCTTCTTTTTCTCTCTAAAAATCTAATTGAAATGATATGAGTAGGCAACATGGGCGGCCATGTTGCTTTATTCACCAACTTTTTGAAACATTTGTCCTTTTAGGCACTTTTAACCCCTCAACTTGGGTTTTATTATGTTTCTTCCTTTTTCTTCACTTTATTATTTTTTCATGCCTATTATAAATATTCGGGTGTTACATTTCGCATGAAAGTAATAGATGAAAGTATTGGATGAAACCATCATAATTTTAGATAAAAGGGAAATGTTTTTTATGTATTGACCTAGTTCACATGTGACCCTTTATATGGATAGTTAGATGTCCTATGAGAGTTAAAGTCTTTCCAATTACCATATGTTAGTAAGGATTAAGTGTTCTAGATGCCCTTATCTTAACTGTTTAGAGATGATGTACATGCTTATTGACGAAAAGCCTTACAAAAAGATGTAAATGATAGTTAGGCATAAGTTAAATGTTTTGTTATGATTGTGCTTAATATAATATTTTTTCATTATAGGTTGACTATAAAGAACATTGTAAAATAAATGTATAAAGTATATATGCAATTGTAACATATATAAAGTACAATATGATAGTATCATGTAAAGTATATTGCAGTAGTAAACATATAAGTACAAATATGATAGAAATGTTACATATAAAGTATGAACAGAGTAATATATCACATAAAAAAGTCTTGCATTCATTGCATGACTTACATAAAGAAGTCTTGGACTAGCCTAAGCAACAGATAAGTAATTGTATAAGAAAATAAATAAAAAAGTCATGTACTTGGTGTACAAGCAAAAGAATAAAGAAGTCATGTAAAGAAAAGATAAAAAAGTCTTGTATGTGTTGATGCATGAATAAAAAAATCTTGCACTAATACAAGCCTTTATAATAAGGTGTTGTTACATATAAAATGATATAGGGTATAAAGTGATGATATGTGAATGAATATGTTATGTGTTTTAAATATTACTATTAATATCATTAATTTAAGTATTGTTTTACCATGATAAAGAAAACTATAACTCATAACAAGATTATTAACTTCTTAGCATACATGTAAGGTCAACTTTAAATAATGGTAGATAGTAATAAAAGGATGTTGAATGGGCAAGGATAAGCAGGCTAGTGACATAAAGACTGGCATTACCAAGACCTAATTTTTATGTTTATGAACAATGTTTTCTTTGTTTGTGGGTTTGTTAAATCTAAATACATTATCCATGAAAGACAACAATGATAACCCTTTCACATTCAACAGACCAACCTAGACATACACAAAATAAGATAGATGTTATTATTGGGACCCACCATATATATTTATTCTTCATATTCATAACTAAGAACCATAAAATATAACAAAAAATAGGTTTGATGATGCAACATATCTTCCAAAACCATCTATCCATATGCTTTTTACCATTTGACCAAAAAGGATAATCTTTTAATCAAATTTAATCCCATATCATTAGTTGATAGAAAAATGTACTTGATTAGATCTAATATCCAGTTAGTTCAAAATTTAAGAAAAATAGTTGAATGCAATTTTCGAAAGATGACATGTCATTATTGCCGTAGTCGTTTAATTACATTCAGTCCCATATTTAGTTGAATTTTTCTTTCTATAGAGTCAAAATGCCTCTTAGGAAAAATCATATCTCTTATATAAGTTTTATCTTGGAACCATTTTATATTGTGTACATAGATAATATTTTGGTAATAAATAATCCACTCCTTAATGGACATAACCTAGATTGTTAACAGGGTTATATGTATGAAAAAGTATCCAATCTTTTAAGTATTGTTATTGTATTTGTTAGACTTAAAGATAAAATTGACTTTAGAACTTGCATTTCGAGGCAAAAGGGGGAAATTGGATACATTCCCACTGCTAAAGAAATCAAAAGACAGATGAGTGAAACAACTAAGAAGAAATCCAAACCTAGGGCTGAATTCTCACAACAGACAACAAAGCAGAGAAAAATAGAAAAGAGAAGTTAAGTAAAATGAGAGCACCATCTAAATTTACATATAAAAGACAAGTGTACGTGTTGTGTGGTAATATAGTGATGCTAAGAACTGAGTATTAATCCGTGGACACACCAAGCCTACTTAAGAACGTAAATGATTGACTTTCAGATTTGATTTTGTTTTGAGAAAATGATAAGTTGCATTAATGTAATCAAGAATTTTAGGGTTTAAAAATAAAAAGTAAAATTAAGTAAAAATAAGGTTGAAACTTTTGGGTTTAAAACTAGGGAATAAAGGCTATCATCATAATTAGATTACATTTATGTAATTGTGATAAATATCATGGTGTGAGTAAATATATAAGTTTGAGTAGTTATGTTAACATTTGTTAGACATGAGCCAACGTGGATTTCTCATCTACCGGCTCCATAGTGATTGTGATACCATCATGAGTAACTTACAGTACTGATCAATTAAAGTCACTAGTAATGTAGGTAAATCTAGTGTTGTTTTAACATATGATTTTAGAAACATAACTTAATGTTTAGAAAAGAGTTGATCAGGTTTTTTTAACATACCATAATTTTGGAAAACAATAACAATTACTTTAGATTTCTCAAAATAATAAAAGGGAAACCGCAAATGATTAAGAAGTTAAAGTTATATGATTTCTAATAACCATTTCTACTTCATTTGCCATAGATTTGTTATGAAGACTGGTTCATGAATAAAAGTTATTTCATATGTTTTTCAACATGTATGACATTCACAATTACAAATCATAAGTTCATACCTTCTCGTTCAAATGTAGATGTTACTCATCAAAAGTATATTCAATATTACCATAACATTAACATAACATATATCACACCATTGGTTCATCACAAATTACATAAGTTTCATCCAGTTAGGATGATAATGTGAGTTTAGATCATAACGAGCTTGAACATAACAATAAATAACATAGAAGATGGACATGAAATCATTAGTGAAATGAAACAATCAAACCGGTGATCCATTATGTATGAATTTTAGACAATCCTGAGCTTCTTCCAAGTGTTGTATGCACCTCCTGATCCTCTAAATGATCTTTAAGTCTTGATTCCCGAGAGAATTCAGCAGAGTAACTCTCCCACTAAAAGCTTGACTGTAAAGTCCCGTTCCTAGGACGCTTACAACTAGTAAATCATTACGCATAAAACATATAATTACATTTGTCTTTCATAAAACATCGCAGCGGAATTACCCAAAATATACATCTCATTTCATTATAAAAGCTTTTGCAAAATAATACATCGTTAACAAGTTACAAAATATATGTTGCATTACATCACAAAAGCATTATAAAAATGGATGCCATCCAAAAGAGCTGAGTAGCTGCCCCGTGCCATCTCAGCAACCATCACCTGCCAACTGAAACACATAAAAGTCAGCGTTGCTGTGTGAGTTCTAGTTTTAAAATAAAACATACTTTTTTTCGTTAAAACCGTTTTTTTACATTCATGCGATCATACATAATACGTACACATAGAAAATCATTATTATCTTCAACATTCATTCATTATTTTTTGTTTCATTCATCGTATCTCATTAACTTTCATATTCTTTCATCATTACATCTTTTCTTTCAATCAAACCATAAACTTTCCTTATGTTCCTGGTACTAGCCTAGGCCTATCATAAACCTTCTATAACGGTGCTCCGCTCCTCTGGTCACAACACCTAGGGTAGAGTTTAGGTGTACCATTACCATGTGCAATACCCTTTTGTTCCTGGTACTGGACCTAGGCCTATCATAGACCTTCTATAACAATGCTCCGCACCTCTGGTTACAGTACCTAGGGTATGCAGCACGGTTCTATACAAATGGTCAAGAAAGACCCTAATGTGCATCCTCCCGGGGTAGCGAATCGACACACCGTTGGGCTAATACCTTTTAATGGCATGTCCCGACATACAAGGCTTGCAAGACTTTCTTTACTTTCATCATTCATTAATGCATGCATTTAACATGTTCCTCTTTTATTATCTTTCACTTTACGTTACATAATACTTTCATTTCATTCATTAACATTCAACGTAAAGTAACGAGAAAGATAATCATACATCATAATAAGGAACATCAACATACACAGTCATGAACATCATACAAGGCAACATCATACATACATAACATACATCATGCATAATTATGCAACATCATCATCATGCCCAACATAACCTCTAAGGCCACAACAGTCATCTCACATGAACTTACGGGAATCTTCCACGTCAAAACTTACATATGCACTTTTCCCCGAAAGTCAGTACATAAACTACGTTTTCCTCGGGTACACCAAGCCCTACTTGGCGTATGGGCACCTCTCAGTCTCATAACCTCTCATGCGACTGAACACCATGCGAATAGCAATATGCGATTGAGCACCTATGCAAATGAACTAATGCGGATGACCTAATGCGAATGAATTCAATGCAGATGAATACTTATGCGAATGGGCTCTCAATCGCATGACTCCCCATGCGAAGACCCTCAGTCGCACGACTGGCAGGCGTAGGGCTCCAGTCGCACGACTCATGTGCGATTGAACCTCAATCGCACGACTGGCATGCGTGTGGACTTCAGTCGCACGAATGCATGCCATTCGGTCGCATAGCCTTAACTGCGCAGAATTCAGCTCACTCCCGAACTCAATCTGCCATTTTCGACCTCTAAGCTCAACCAAACCCATTCTAAGCCAAATCAACCATCCTAAACCTAGGAATGCATGCCACAACATCATTCAAGCACGCACAAGCCCGGAAACAAATTCCAAACGCATCACACGCAAACACATACAAATGGGTCAAACACACACATAAACAAAAATGAGTTTTCAGATGTGTTCCAGCCCAAAAATCGATTGAAAAACGTTTAAAAGAGGAGTCCTAGAACTCATACAAACCACACCGAAAAGTAGAGCTTTGATTGGACCCGCTACACGATGATTTTGCTCACTTGAATCCACCCGAACCAACTTTGTCTCTCTTTTCTCCCTTTCTTCTTCTCCTCTCTTTTCTTTGCTGAATTTTGGGTGTGGGGAAAGGGTAAGGGCTGCCCTCTCCCTTCAAATACTTCATTTCACCCAACTTTCTCTCGTTGGCGAGTTTGATCCCTCGACTTTGGATTTTATTTCTTTTCTTCTTACGTCGGCTTCAAAGAAAGTATCCGGGTGTTACAAGTCCACCCCCCTATATAGGTTTCGTCTCGAAACTTGTTATTCACCGAACAAACATGGGTAATGCTGCCTCATTTCTTCCTCAGTTTCCCACGTTGACTCAGATCCTTCTTGTGCTTCCACTGTACACGCACAAGAGGAACTACTTTATTTCTCAGCCTCTTCTCTTTTCGATTGATGATTTCCACTGGTTGCTCCATATAATTGAGCCGTTCGTCTACTTTTATATCCTCCAGTGGAACAAACATATCTTCATCTGCCAAGCACTTTCTCAGATGAGATACATGGAATGCCGGGTGAATTCCACTTAACTCATCTGGTAACTCCAGTCTATAGGCCACCTCTCCTACTCTAGCAATGATTCGGAAAGGCCCTATATACCTTGGGCTTAACTTGCCCCGCTTCCTTAATCGGATAATGCCCTTCCAAGGTGAGACTTTCAACATAACCCGGTCACCCACCTGGAACTCAATCGGTCTGCGTCGTTTATCAGCATACGACTTTTGTTTATCTTTGGCTGCCTTCATGAAGGCCTTGATCTTTTCAAGCTTCTTAGTCGTAGCCTCGATTACCTCGACGCTCCCTAGTTCTTTTTGACAAATATCACCCCGACAGACGGGTGTTCTACATCCTACCGTATAGCATCTCATAAAGTGGCATACCAATGCTAGCATGATAACTGTTGTTGTATGAGAATTCAGCTTACGGTAAGTGGTCATCTCAACTCCCCCTAAAATCAATAACACATGCCCGAAGCATGTTTCCTGAAAGACCACTCTTTCTCTAAGGATGCCTAACCACCGCACCGATCATTCGGTTGTGGCATGAACTCATTTCTTCCTTTCTCAACGTCTAAATGGTCCTCTCTCATCAGTTTAGGGATGATAAGTGATACTGATGTGCAACCTCGTCCCCATCACGTCGTGGAATTTCTTCCAGAATTTAGATGTAAACCGGGTGTCACGATCAGACACAATAGACACCGGCACACCGTGACGAGTTACAATTTCTTTGATAAACAGATCAGCCAATCTCTCAGATGAATATGTCTCGCGGATCGGTAGGAAGTGAGCACTCTTCGTCAAGCGGTCAACAATCACCCATATAGCATCATACCCTTTCGGAGTACGCGGCAGCTTTGTAATAAAATCCATGGTGATGTGCTCCCATTTCCATTCCGGTATATCCAAAGGTTGGATTTTCCCATACGGCTTCTAATGCTCGGCCTTCACCTGTAGACAAGTAAGGCATTTACTCACATACTCCACCATATCATGTTTCATACTCGGCCACCAATAATCCTTCTTCATGTCTTGATACATCTTGGTGGCACCTGGATGAATGGAGTATCGAGTCTTGTGAGCTTCATCCAAAATCTTCACTCGTAGATCCCCAAAACGAGGAATCCACACCCATCCAATCGGGTTTTAACACAAGTGTGTTTTCACCCAACTCCACAACCAGACTTCTCATTCTTTTAGAGTTAAGGTGATCTTCTTTCAATGCCTTATCCTGAAACTCTTTGACTTGCTTCATCAATCTGAGGTCATGATCAACTGATAGGCTTTCACCTGAATAAGCTCGGGCCTCTCTTTTCGACTAAGGACGTCCGCCACCACGTTGGCTTTTCCCGGATGGTAATGGATCTCATATCGTAGTCCTTTATAAGCTCCAACCATCGTCTCTGCCTCATGTTCAGATCTTTCTGCTCAAAGAAGTACTTCAAGCTCTTATGGTCAGTGTCCCGTAAAGATAGTGCCTCCAAATCTTTAGTGCAAAGACCATGGCTGCTAGCTCCAAGTCATGAGTAGGGTAGTTGACCTCATGATCCTTCAACTGTCGGGATGCATAGGCTATAACCTTTCCTTTCTGCATTAACACACAACCTAACCCCGAGTAGGAAGCATCAGAATAAACCACCAAATCTTCACTTCCATCGGGTAATGACAGAACAGGAGCTTGAGTCAATCTCGTCTTCAATTCTTCGAATGCCTTCTCTTGAGCTTGACCCCATACAAACTTTACATCTTTCTGGGTCAACTTAGTTAGTGGAGAAGCGATCTTGGAGAAGTCTTGAATGAATCTTCTATAGTAGCCTGCCAAACCCAAGAAACTATGAATCTCGGATGGCGTCTTCGGAGACTTCAATTGCATCACCGCCTCCACCTTTGTCGGGTCCACCATAATCCCTTCGGGATTTACCACGTGACCCAAGAACTGAACTTTACGTAACCAGAACACACACTTAGAGAACTTGGCGTATAGCTTCTCCCTTCTCAGCGTCTCCAAAACCTCTCGAATGTGGTTGGCATGCTCAATCTCGCTCTTCGAATAAATCAGAATATCATCAATAAACACAATCACTGATTTATCCAACATCGGCCAACACACTCAATTCATCAGATCCATAAAAGCAACTGGCGCGTTGGTCAAACCAAAAGACATGACAAGAAACTCGTAGTGACCATAACGCGTGTGGAAAGCTGTTTTAGGGACATCCTGTTCTTTCACCTTCAGCTGATGATAGCCAGATCGAATGTCTATCCTTAAAAACCAACTGACACCTTGAAGCTGGTCGAACAAATCATTGATTCTCGGTAAGGGGTATTGGTTCTTCACCGTCAACTTGTTCAGCTCACGGTAGTCAATACACATCCTCATACTACCGTCCTTCTTCTTCACAAACAGGACCGGAGCACCCCAAGGAGAGATACTCGGTTTAATAAACCCCTTATCAGTAGCTCTTGCAACTGCTCCATCAATTCTTTCATCTCCGTCGGAGCCAACCGATACAGTGCCTTGGCAACCAGGTTGGGCACCCAGTATCAGATCAATCTGAAACTCATCTCTCTGTCAGGTGGCACTCTGGTAAATCTTCTGGGAACACGTCGGGAAAGTCCCACACAACCGATACATCATAGTTGGGGTTTGGCGTATCCACATCTTTTACTAAGCCAAGTAGGCGCTATATCCATGCCTCATCATTTCCCACCACCGCCATTGAGATTACTTCGGATGTCGTGACCCGATCCCCATAACATTACCGAACTCCCTTCAGGCGCTGTCAAACGAATCATCTTCTTTGCGACACCAAATGTTTGCCTCGAAGTCCGCTAACCAATCCATCCCAAAAACCAATCGAAACCACCTAAGGTCATGACGAACTGTCTAACAGGAAACTTATGACCTTCTATTTCCAGTCACAACCCTTATCATCTTGGGAATCCTGGTGGACTTACCTGGCAGTTTCTACCTCAAAAAGCGCATAAATACGTCAACTACTAACAAGCAGCTTGGCACAGAAAGCAGCAGAAATAAAACTGCAGGATGGTGTTTGTCACTTAAACACAAGTTTTTCTCTCAAACTCACCTAGAATCACACTCGGGTAAGAATCAATAAGAGTTGATCACAATATGAAAAGTAACTAAGAACACAGAAAGATAATTTCAAGATACTTTTATATATTGATTCTCAACTCAAGATACAAGACTCTTACAAGAAGATGATAATCTCTATGAGTTATAAGGAGAACCTATATAATACTATCTACAGCCGGATATACTTTGATACCAGCTGGGATCCTTTAGCTAAAGCCTATACTACAAGACTATAGTTAAGGTATCTTAGATAAAGTCTTATCTGAGATTTGGTAGTCAGGACATGTCCCTAACTTATCTTTTGTCACCAACTAAAGATGGCAACTGTACTATCATGAAAAGGTAAACATTGGAATAAAGTATGGTCAACAACATGGTTCTTTAGGAAGAAGCCATGCTGTATCAAAAGTCTGCAGCGCAGTGTCAGAGACCATACTTGTGTCCACTTGTTATAGCAGTGTCTTCCGAAGGTTAAATGGCTTCGGAAGAGTAAGTACTTCCGAAGCCACTTTATACTTCGGAAGAGGTTGCTTCTTCCGAGACTTGGAGACTTCTTCTATTCATCATACTTCGGAAGTGGTCTTTACTTTATTCTTCTAAGTCTTGAACTTCGGAAGTATGCATTTGTCTTCGGAAGTAGAGTTCTGTCTTCGAAGTTGGACTTTTCCTTTGTCTTCGGAAGAACTCTACAACCTTCGGAAGTTCCATGACAAGCTTCGGAAGCCTTTGCATGCAGCCCAAAATAACTTAAGTGATCTAGTTTTGGTTGCATTAGCCTTCTTCTTGATCCAACAACTCCCCCTAGGCTGATGCTACCAAAACTTCACTTACCTCGACTTCTCAAAACTTTCAGCACCAAGGAGAGCAAATATTTGTCTGTCTCCTTGTTCTTCCCTGATGTGGTGCTGAGAAGCTTGTACAGATCCTTGGTAGACAGGAAATCCAGTCTGTCACCTTGGATAACATGTACCCTTTGTTGTTGCCCTCTGAAAAGTTAGTTGATGGGAACTGTAATCATATTCCCATCAAACTATAGGTTCCAATTCAGGACCTTCCACCATCTGTAGAAAGGCAGCACCTTTGGTGGAGATCTTTCCTTGTCTTCCTGTCTTCTCAACTTCAACTCTTCTTCAATCTTTGCTTTTGCAGTTAGCTCAGCCAAATGAAGACTGCTGAGATGATTTCTGACGAGTGCAGCAGTTTCAGAGTTGGAGGGGTTGGAGAATGGTTTCTCTGCTAACTCAGCAATGTCAAATCTGCTGAGTGTAACAGAGAGGTTGCATTGAGTCTGTTGACTTCACCATTCTCTCTTTCCACAACAAAGTTGTGAGAAGGTTCATCGAACCTCCACTGGATTATCTTCCTTCTAGGCACAAGAGCTGACTAGGAATCTTGTCCTCTTTTCTTGTATCCAGCAGAGTCACCAGTTTCCTTCTGAGTTCTTTTTTCTTCCTCATTTAAAGAGTCTGAATTGAGGCCAAAAGTCTTGCAGCCTGGTCCAAAGTTCCTCTAGCAAATCAGGAATCTGTCTCTTGTGAGGAACTTGAAGATCCGTCTACATAGGTAATGTTAACGGAGTCTTCTACACAGGAGACTTCGCTCAAAGTGGTGCAATTAGTGAGCTTCATCTTGATTGCCTTAAACTCCTCAAGGGAGAGATGTTGAGAAGGCTGAAGGGATGGTTGGAGGGTGATTGGGTAGGTTTAGGTTCAGGTTCTGGCTAGTGTTTTGGGTTGGATGATGGGAAGTTTAGGAGGTTGAGGTGAGGGAGTAGTAGGGGTAGTGATGTGGGTTCAGGGGTGAAGGGTTCAGGTTTAATGGTGAATGGTGAGGTGAGGGTTCAAGTTGTGGTTGGGTAGAAGCAGTGAAGGTCATCCCTTTTACCCTTCTATACATCTCTTTCCTTTTCCCCATCCGGATGTCAGCCTTAATTTCACTGACAATCCGTTGGAGTGTCCTTTCAGACATAGGACCCACCTGCCTACCAGAGAAGCCATGAGCCCGAAGATAGTCCTTCATCCAGGCTTTCTCAGTAAGCTTCTTGGAGGCAGTGACCCTAGCCTCTTCTTCTTTCTTCTTCTTCTCTCTGGCCTTTTCTTTTGCAGCCTTCTTCCTTTCTTTCTCCATTTGATCCTGCTCTTTGTTGTAGAGCCAGAGGATCGTATCATCATTGTGTGGAGAGAGTTCTTGAAGATCAAAGCCTCTGGAGAGTAGGAAGTTTATCCTGTCTCTCCTCAGCTGCAATTCATCCTCCTTCTGTTTCTTTTCCTTTTCCTCTAAGGCCAACCTGGCTTCTTCTTCAAGTTCTCCCTGGTTGCCTTCTCCAGATCCACCAACTCCTCTAATGGTAGCAGGAGTGTTTCTTCATTGGCAGCTCCCATTTCAATGAGCTGGTCAATGATCTGCTCTCTTCTTTTATTGATGACAACCTCCTGATTGGAAGCAGCTGCTTTTGTGCTGGCAGCTAGCAACTTCTCAGTCTGAAGTCTTCCTTTCTTCTTAAGTTTCTCATCTTCTCCTCTCCTGAATCTCTTCCGCAGTCATCTTCCTTTTACCTTTATCCTTTGAAGATCCTGACTGTGGTGGTTCTTGGAGAGAGGTTTCTGATTGTGAGAGAGTCAGAGATGGTGTCTGAGATGGAGGTGCAATTGGAAAGTCCTCGCTGCTCATTTCAGATGCCATTTCCAGGATAGCATCTGTGATGATCAGTTCCTCGGACATTTTAAACAGTCCTTCCGCAGCTTCCATTTCAGCTTCGAAGATTCAGCTTGTTCTTCCGAGGCTTTAACTTCAGCTTCGGAAGTTAAAGAGATGCAGATTCTGTCCCAACTGTTTCAGTTGCTGGGCCATCAGTTCCCATTTCCCCTTCGAATTGAATCTTAGGTTCCATGAGGACCTTAGGTTGACCAACTTCTTCCACAGTGGTAGAAGGTGCAGTCAGCCTTTGAAGTTCTTCTGCTCCAAAGTAGATCATTGCAGCATCATGACTTGGCTGCTCAAAGGAAGATCTTAACAGAAACTTGGTGAAGAGTCTGTAGAGATCATGAGCATCCTTGGATCAATCTGAAGAGTGACTTGAGATGTTTCAGGCGCAGAGATGATGGGAGAGGAAGATGTTGAAGTGGAAGGCCGGCTCTGTGGTTCCTTGTGTGTTTGTCTTTGAACATTCTCCCCTTTTTGGTAGCATCATCTTGAGAGCTAGATGAGCTGGAGAAGGAAGTCAGGAGACCTGAATAGGTACATGCCTAACAGACCTCTCTGTCTGTTTCTCAGCTAGTTGAGCCTTGAGATTGTCAATCTCAAGTTGCTGAGTGGCAGATCTTGCCTCTAAAGTCCTAACCTGAGATTCCAGGTTTGAGACTTTAGAAAGAAGATCTTGAATGAGGAGTTGCATGCTTCCCTCATCTTCTTTCGAAGAATCACGGGGAGATGAGGTAACATACCTAGTATGTTCAGCCTCACCACCAGATGTGGTTTCTTGGCACCCTGGTTTCCCATGCTCAATGATGTCTCTTTCAGAGTCATCAAAGGGCTCGGTTGCCGTAGATTCAGTCTGAGAAATGTTACCACTGTCCACAAGGTCCATTGAGGCACCTTCTGTAGTGGCAGCTGAATCTACATGAGTCCCCTCCACATCAGTGGGACTCACCTCAGTTGGTTGCTGATGGGGGCTAGAGATAAGGGATTTCTCCGGGCTCTGTTGATCTTGGAGAGGGTGTTGTAGATCAACTTCATTGCCATGGAGAGATGTTATCTCTTCATCAGTTTTAAATAAAAGGTCAGTGAAAGATAGGATGGTTAAACCTACTGACCCGGGACTTTGGTCAATGTCTACAGGCATTGAGCCTCTGGTGGGGCTGTCCCTTGTTGGCTGCTCAGGAGAGTATAATAGACTCACCCTGAGGGCTTTCAGCTTGGGTTGTGGGCTCATGGGTCTGAGACTGAGGAGACTCAAGACCCAAATTGAGGTCAAAAGAGAAGGATGGAGAGACTCTGACTGAGTGGGAGCCCATTTTCCACTCGAGTCCTTTTGGATTGAACAGGAGGGGCTTGTTCAATCAGAGTAGATTGAACAAGGGTTCGTTTGGGGCGTCTCTGATAAGTGATGGTGATGGGTGGAGAAGGTAGTGTTGGCATAGTGGGGGTAGTTGCTGGTGTGGGTTCATCACCTGTGGGGTTAACAGGATGTCACCAGGAGCCGTTGGTCATCATACCTGGAAGAAGTGCAGTATCTCTTCCTGTGAAGTTGGTGGACACTCTCTTCAAAGTCTTGAAGATGGTCGGCCTCATCTGAGGAGCAGTCAGAGCAGCTGCACAGACAAGCGTGCTCTGGTCTAGCTCACAGTTGATATATTCTGGAGAAACCTAGGATACATGAAGAATGTGTCCTTCTGAAGATTTCCCATGAGGTTAGTCAGCACAAATCTTGAATAGTTGAAGCGGAGGCTTTTTACCAACCCATGAACAAGGCACCCAAGTTCAATGGGATTTGATCCCATCCTCCGATTTATTCGACAAGCAGTGAAGGACCACGTGTAGCAGGAACTTCCATTTGTACGAGAAGTTAAATTTGTAGACAGTTGACCTGCTAACGTCTCCTCCATATCCCATTTGGAGATAAGAATCATCCAAGTCTGCTTTGGGAATTCCGTTGGAGCGCCCTCATCATGAAGCTCTAAATGCTCCCTGATGAGCTGTTCAGAATGACCAACTCCTGGCCACAGATGCTCGATCGAATGACACAACCCGTTTAGGGTTTCAATCTGACCATTTGCCCAAAATTCAGACATATGGTTTGAGTAAATTGTGGGGTTAACAGTCAGAGCGGTGTAGTAGAAAGATTGGGTTAGAAAGGAGATGATATCTGAGAAGTCAGCATCTCTTGATGAATCAAGAAGTGCGACTTGGTTGTGCTGAGGGTTGAAGGCCATTTGGAAAGTTGAATGGGAATGATTTGAGCTGGGTAAAGTTGAGTAGGAGAATTTCTAGGGCTGTAAAGTTTGCAAGTAAGAGAGTGAAAGTGAATAGTCGAGATTATTTAAAAGATTGTGGAGAGGCGGTAATGGGGGTTAGGATAAGGTGATGTGATGGTTTAGTGGATGAAATGACAGTGGCGGTAAGGTTAAAAATCAGTTAAATAATCCGACATCATTAACAAAATCTTTGCTTTTTACAGTGTGGGGCCCAAGAAATTTACGTTACACAGTGAATCTCTCTTCCGAGTGTAAAACATTTCCGAAGTAACTTGTCTTCCGAAGGCAATTCTTACTTCCGAAGCCAATTATTTGCTTCCGAAGGTTAGAGTTGCTTCCGAATAGAGAATTTGTAAGTTTCGGAAGTAGATCTGATATGCAATCAATCGCTTCTTCCGAGACCAAAAATTCTTCCGAGAAGAAAGTTATCCTTTGAGAAATTATGCTTCGGAAGATATGAGAATGTCTTCCGAAGGTTAATTTCTCTTCGGAAGGAATTTACACTTAGAAAATTTCAGAGAGAATTCTTGTAACAGGGCTTAAATTGTATTGACACAAGACTTACATATTAAAAAGTTTTCAAAAGAGATCAGATTAATCAATGTTTATCATCCCAATAGCTGTTATGAGATACTTAACCTTTGTTCATCAAAAGCTTTAAACAGATCAGCATATTGTTCATTTGAATCAACTTTGATTAACTGATTAGATTTTTCTCATGAATGTCTCTAATGAAATGATACCTGATGTCAATGTGCTTAGTCTTGGAGTGCTTCACCGGATTTTCAGTAATGGAGATAGCACTGTTGTTGTCAATATGGATAGGAGTACTCATAAAGTTGAATCCATAGTCTAACATCTGATTTTGAATCCATAGCAGTTGAGCACAGCAGCTAGCAGCAGCAATGTATTCAGCTTCAGCAGTTGATGTAGAGACACAGGATTGTTTCTTGCATTGCCATGAGATGATCCTTCCACCAAGAAATTGACATCCTCCCGATGTTGATTTCTTGTCAATATTGCAGCCGCCGTAGTCACTGTCAGAGTATCCATAAAGATTGAAATCCTTGTTTCTGGATACCAGAGACCTAGTTTAGGTGCTCCTTTGAGGTATCTGAGGATTCTCTTAACAGCAGCTAGGTGAGACACCTTAGGAGCAGCCTGATATCTTGCACAAATGCAAGTAGCAAACATGATATCAGGTCTACTTGCTGTAAGATACATCAGAGAACCAATAATTGCCCTATACTGATGTTGATCAGTATCCTCCCCCTCAAGGTCAGGACAAAGATTATGGTTTCTGGGTATGGGTGTCTTGGCAGGCTTGCAATCCTTCATCTCAAATCTTTCTAAGATGTCAGAGACATATTTAGATTGATTAATGAAGAACCCTTCCTTCAGTTGCTTTACCTGAATTCCAAGGAAAAAGTCCATTTTTCCATGGAGCTCATCTCAAACTTCTTCTTCATAATGCTCTCAAAGTCCTTGCACATTTGGTCATTTGAGGAACCAAATATGATGTCATCGACATAGACTTGTACGAGCAAAATGTCCTTTCCAGACTTTCTAATGAAGAGAGTCTTGTCAATGGTACCTCTAGTATAGCCATTCTTCAGAAAGAACTGAGACAGAGTCTCATACCACAGCCTAGGTGCTTGGTGCAGCCCATATAGAGCTTTATCCAATTTGCACACATAGTTGGGGTGCTGTGGATCTTCAAATCCTGGAGGTTGGCATACATAGACTTCCCTGTCTATATCCCCGTATAGAAAAGCACACTTGACATCAAGTTGGTATACTGTGAAGTCCTTGGATGCAGCATAAGCAAGGAAGATCCTAACTGCCTCAAGTCTTGCAACTGGTGCGAAGACATCAGTATAATCGATTCCTTCCTCTTGAGTGTATCCTTGAACCACAAGTCTTGCCTTATTCTTGATGATCAAGCCTCTATCATCTCTCTTGTTCTGAAAACCCATTTGGTGCCTATGGTACTTGACCAGATGGTAGCGGACATAGGTTCCATACCTTCTGTCTCTTGAATTGAAGCAGCTCCTCTTGCATCGATTCAATCCAGCTACTATCTTTTAAGGCATCTTCTACCTTCTTGGGTTCCATCTGAGATAGAAAGCATGAGTACAAGCAGACATTCCCTTGATGAGTCTGTCCTCTTGTTCTCACACCCTCAGAGACATTCCCTATGATGTTCTCAGTTGGATGAGTGTTGTGAATCCTAAGACGAGGAATCACTTCCAGTTGCAGAGATAGATCCAGGTTGGACATATTCTGCTCAGGACTAGAACACTCTGTCCAGCTGTTGTTTCAAAGTCATTCAATGAGGACTGATTGAATGAATGAGAAACATCATCATAGTTGGCTGTGAGGTAGTATTAACAGTTGCCTGTTCCTTCAAAATACTACCTCCTTCTGCCTGGTGTTGTGGTGGATCACCTGATGAGTTTTGAGGCTCAGTAGGTGACTCACTTGTTGAAGCTTCACTATTCCTTGATATAGTTAAACTGTCGGATCTGTGAATAGTAAGCTTGATGTATTGCAGCACTTGGAGAATTTGGTCTAGGCCTGGGAAGCTCAAACAGTTGATCATTAGCAGCAGCATCAGCATCATTTTGAGCACCTATTCCAACTGAAACATTCTCACAAGAGGGTTTAGAATAGTTTGGAAACAATTCTAAATCAAAGATGTGATCAGGTCCATTCCCCCTAACACAAGGAGTGTGCTCATTAACAACTATATTGGATGACTCCTCAAATGTTGATTCTTAATGTTGTATACTCTGTAAGCTTTGGAACTAGAAGAGTATCCAACAAAGATAGCATCATCCGACTTTTCAGCAAATTTTGCTAAATTGTCCTTTGTGTTAAGTATGGTACACCTGCTGCCAAAGGACCTTAGAAAGCCATGAACGGTGGCCTCTTGTTCCATATTCATAAGGGGTTTTTCCATGGGGCTTAACTACAAGAACTCTGTTCTGCACATAGCATGCAGTGCTGACTGCCTCTGCCCAGAATGTTAGAGGTAGCTTTGAATCAGCTAACATAGTTCGAGCAGCCTCAATAAGTGTCCTATTCCTCCTCTCAGCAACACCGTTTTGTTGAGGAGTTCTGGGAGCACTATATTGTCTGGCAATCCCTTTTGAGTTACAGAATGAGTCAAGAACGAAGTTCTTAAACTCAGTCCCTTGATCACATCTAATTATTTTAACCTTGTGATCAATTTGATTTTCTATTTTAAGAATAAAAGATTTTAATGTTTCAGCAGTTTCATCTTTAGTTCTTAAAAAGAATACCCATGTGAATCTTGTAAAATCATCAACTATCACAAGGCAATATGATTTCCTTCCAATGCTCATTATACTTGTGGGACCAAAAAGATCCATGTGCAATAAGTGCAATGGAGTAGTGATAGAGTTAACACATTTGGATTTATGAGATGTCCTGTGTTGTTTCCCTTTCAGGCATGCAACACAGTTGTCTTTGCAGAAAAACTCCTTTTTAGGCAAACCATGTACCAAGTTATTTTTAGCCAATTTATTCATTGTCTTAAAATTTACATGACACATACGTTTATGCCACAGTGTTGACTCATCACTATCAGCTTTGGAAAGAAAGCATGATACTTCACCCATTGGGGAAGCATTGTTCATATCAAGCTTGTACATATCCCCTTTCCTGGGAGATCTAAGAAGCACCAATTCCGGAGGAATTGTCATCCCTGGTTTGAGGATAATGCACTCATGTTCTGTGAAAAGCATTTGGTGCTTTTGATCACAGAATTGAGAAACACTTAACAGATTGTGTTCAAGCTGTTTGACAAAGTTAACTTTGTCAATTGTTAACATACCATTGGATATACTCCCTCTGCCAGAAATATATCCTCCAGCCTCACCTCCAAACTGGACAGGACCTCCATCATAATGTTGAAATTGTTGAAGGAGATGTCTGTTCCCTGTCATGTGCCTGGAGCATCCACTATCTACAATCCATACATTGTTGTTTTTGTCAAATGGATGTTCCTCACATAAGATGAGATTTCAGTTTTGTTTGGAACCCAAGCTTTATTGGTCTTGGGTTCTTCCAAAGATAATGACATGAGTGAACCAAATGATATGCATGGGGGTTCAACAGAGGTCTTTGAGGAAGAGGTTTGGGCTGCAGCATCTTCCTTGATCTTCCAGTCCACCCTTTGGCTGATCTTGGAGGATGAGCTTGTTGAAGCTTTTGCAGCATGGTCTTCTTCCGAAGCTTCTTTTTTCGGAAGAAGTCCTCACCACCTTTTCTTCCGAAGCAGTCTTCTTCTGGGATGGTTTCAAGGGAGCTTTCTTGTTCTTCCGAACCTTAGTAGCTTTTGCTTCCGAAGCCATTTTCCCTTCGGAAGAAGGAGTTTCTTCCGAAAGCAACTTGGCTTTGGAAACTAGCTTTCCCTTCTTCAACTCTTGAACCGTATGGAAGGTCCAAATGTGAAACCTTCCCTGACTCCTTCTTTTCTAACATTATTTGCATAATGTGTGCTTGCAGGATTGTAGTAACAATCTTTTGCCATGTGATTTTGCAGGCCACACATGATGCATGCAATGTTAGTCTTTTGGGAAGTGAGGGTTGCTGTTTCTTGGTTTTCTTTTCTTCGTCAGCAACTTTTCCCTTTAACTTCTGATCCTTTGGTAGGACAGGAATGCTGGTATTACATTCCTTTCCTGAATCAGAAGTACCTAACACTTGGAAACCAGCTGAAGAAAGAAACCCTTCTGTTTGGGGTCAATTTTCAGTTTGGATTCAGCCACTTTCTTAGCAGTTCTCCTAGCAGCTTTAGCTCTGCTTCTTCTGGCTTTGGTGGTTAGGATTTGATCATTTAGGATTTGATCATAACCTGAGGCGATGGGTGTATCTACCTGTTCCTTCCCTGTGGTGGCCAGCAGTTGGAACCTCTTGCTCTTCAGTACCACATCTAGGCTGTCTGATAGACTCATAGGAATGTGGTGGAGCAATTTCATTGGTTCCCAACCCTTCTTTGTTCTGATAACAGAGTTTGGAATGGGAGGATGATGCAAGAATAGCTTGGAAGTTTTGCTCAGAGATAGCATGCTTCCTGGCCTGAGCCTCAGCAGTGACAAGCTGGGCTTGAGCCTCAGACAATTTGGATATCAGATCCTTGATTTGAGTCTTGTAGTTGGTGTGTTCATGTTTCAAAAGAGATCAGTTTTCTCCAACTCATCAATTTTTTTTTGATAGTCAGATTCAGCTCTTTTAAAATCAGATTTTAGAATATTTAAAGACTCAATGTCAGATCTGATTTCCATATTGTAATCCTGATAGAGTTTAACTTTAGCTATACAGGCTGGAGTGCAGAGATGTTCATATACCTGGGCATCATCTGTTCCGGCCATGAGAGCTTGAGCAGGAGTCACATCCTGTACCATGAAGCTCCAGTCAACTTCTTGAGCCATTGCGGTTGTCTCAGTTGACTTCTCAGTGGGCTTTGAGGTTGAGGGATGTGTGGAGGCCTGTGGGGTTCCCGGATTGGTCTTGGGAGCCTTGCATTCCCTTGCAAAATGACCCAGTTGGTTACAGTTGTAACACTTTGCCCTGGTCTTGTCAAACCGAACTTGCTGGTAGTTGGGTTTTGAGGGAAATGCCTTCCAGTTCTCTTAAAGAACTTCTTTGCTCTGTAAGTTAAGAGAGCCATTTGCTGGACAATGTCCACGTACTCTACGTCATCTGGGCTGAAGCACTCAAGATCATCAAAGCAGTATTGAAAATCTCCTGAGTGTCCACCTCCTGAGACAAGGCACAACTTTCCTGGAAGGGATTGTGTTGAGCCTGTTGAGACCTTGGAGTCTCAGGATAAGTGATGTAGGGACCAGGGAGCAGGATGGCTGCTGATAAGTCAGAAGTGCTGAGGTTGAGAGGTTAATGAGCCTTCAGCAACCATTAAAGCGTTGCTAGCAGGAAGACTCATAGATCTGCTTGTTTGGTGGCCCTTCTTACTCTCCATCTCTAGACGGTATCCATCAAGGATGCCATAGAGCTCAGTCATGGAAAGAGTGTTCAAGTTTTCTGTTCTCTTGATAGAGACACAGTAGAATGTCCACTCATTTGGAAGAGCACTCATGAACTTTTTGGTGAGATCTCTAAGTTCAGGAGTGATCTTACAGACTGAAGGAAGAGATAAGATCCATGTACCTGAAGTACTGCTGGCTGAGGGTCTCTCCAGCAATATGAGTGAAGTTCTCGAACTGCTGCTTCAGTGAGTCCTTCTTTGAGTCGTTGGAGCAAGAATACATCTGAGCAAGTGCATCAAACAATTCTTGGCAGTCTTGCAATGCTCGAACCCCACCATAATAGAGTTCGGTATTGCAGTCATGAGAATAGTCATAGCATTGCTATCGATGTCCATCTTCTTTCTGTCTTCATCAGAATAGTCCTCGACAGCTTTTCTCTATCATGGCACCGTTTCCACCAGGTGAAGCCACCTTTGGCTTGTACGGTCCATTGACAATCAAGTTCCACATTTTGCTGTCTTGGTATCTAATGAAGCCTTCCATTCTTCTACTCCAAGACCTGAAGTTTTCAGGGGTGATGATTGGTGCTTTGGTCATCGTCCCCATTTCTACTTCAGATTTGTTGAGGGCCATTTGAGTGAGTGGGTGGTAGGGAGGAGTGAAAACAGGTTGATTTGGATGGTTAGATCACGCAATCAAGAGCCTGAGAAGCTCTGATACCAATTGCAGGATCGGTGTTTGTCACTTAAACACAAGGTTTTCTCTCAAACTCACCTAGAATCACACTCGGGTAAGAATCAATAAGAGTTGATCACAATATGAAAAGTACTAAGAACACAGAAAGATAATTTTCAGATACTTTTATATATTGATTCTCAACTCAAGATACAAAGACTCTTACAAGCAGATGATAATCTCTATGAGTTACAAGGAGAACTATATATAATACTATCTACAGCCGGATATACTTTATACCAGCTGGGATCCTTTAGCTAAAGCCTATACTACAAGACTATAGTTAAGGTATCTTAGATAAAGTCTTATCTGAGATTTGGTAGTCAGGACATGTCCCTGACTTACCTTTTGTCACCACTAAAGATGGCAACTGTACTATCATGAAAAGATAACAGTGGAATAAAGTATGGTCAACAACATGGTTCTTTAGGAAGAAGCCATGTTGTATCAGAAGTCTGCAGCGGAGTGTCCAGAGACCATACTTGTGTCCACTGGTTATAGCAGTGTCTTCCGAAGGTTAAATGGCTTCGGAAGAGTAAGTACTTCCGAAGCCACTTTATACTTCGGAAGAGGCTGCTTCTTCCAAGACTTGGAGACTTCTTCTATTCATCATACTTCGGAAGTGGTCTTTACTTTATTCTTCTAAGTCTTGAACTTCGGAAGTATGCATTTGTCTTCGGAAGTAGAGTTCTGTCTTCGGAAGTTGGACTTTTCCTTTGTCTTCGGAAGAACTCTACAACCTTCGGAAGTTCCATGACAAGCTTCGGAAGCCTTTGCATGCAGCACCAAAATAACTTAAGTGATCTAGTTTTGGTTGCATTAGCCTTCTTCTTGATCCAACAAACTCCCCCTAGGCTGATGCTACCAAAACTTCACTTACCTCGACTTCTCAAGACTTTCTGCACCAAGGAGAGCAAATATTTGTCTGTCTCCTTGTTCTTCCCTGATATGGTGCTGAGAAGCTTGTACAAATCCATGGTAGACAGGAAATCCAGTCTGTCACCTTGGATAACATGTACCCTTTGTTGTTGCCCTCTGAAAAGAGTTAGTTAATGGGAACTGTAATCATATTCCCATCAAACTATAGGTTCCAATTCAGGACCTTCCATCATCTGTAGAAAGGCAGCACCTTTGGTGGGAGATCTTTCCTTGTCTTCCTGTCTTCTCAACTTTAACTCTTCTTCAATCTTTGCTTTTGCAGTTAGCTCAGCCAAATGAAGACTGCTGAGATGATTTCTGACGAGTGCAGCAGTTTCAGAGTTGGAGGGGTTGGAGAATGGTTTCTTGCTAACTCAGTAATGTCAAATCTACTGAGTGTAATAGAGAGGTTGCATTGAGTCTGTGACTTCACCATTCTCTCTTTCCACAACAAAGTTGTGAGAAGGTTCATCGAACCTCCACTAGATTATCTTCCTTCTAGGCACAAGAGGCTGACTAGGGATCTTATCCTCTTTTCTTGTATCCAGCAGAGTCACCAGTTTCCTTTTGAGTTTCTTTTCTTCCTTATTTAAAGAGTTTGAATTGAGGCCCAAAAGTCTTGCAGCCTGGTCCAAAGTTCCTCTAGGCAAATTAAGGAATCTGTCTCTTGTGTGGGAACTTGAAGATCCGTCTACATAGGTAATGTTAATGGAGTCTTCTACACAGGAGACTTCGCTCAAAGTGGTGCAATTAGTGAGCTTCATTTTGATTGCCTTAAACTCCTCAAGGGAGAGATGTTGAGAAGGCTAAAGGATGGTTTGGAGGGTGATTGGCTAGGTTTAGGTTCAGAGGTTCTGGCTAGTGTTTTGGGTTGGATTATGGGAAGTTTAGGAAGTTGAGGTGAGGGAGTAGTAGTGGGTAGTGATGTGGGTTCAGGGGTGAAGGGTTCAGGTTTAATGATGAATGGTGAGGGTGAGGGTTCAAGTTGTGGTGGGTAGAAGCAGTAAAGGTCATCCCTTTACCCTCTATACATCTCTTTCCTTTTCCCCATCCGGATGTCAGCCTTGATTTCACTGACAATCCGTTGGAGTGTCCTTTCAGACATAGGACCCACCTGCCTACCAGAGAAGCCATGAGCCCGAAGATAGTCCTTCATCCAGGCTTTCTCAGTAAGCTTCTTGGAGGCAGTGACCCTAGCCTCTTCTTCTTTCTCTTCTCTTCTCTCTGGCATTTCTTTTGCAGCCTTCTTCCTTTCTTTCTCCTTTGATCCTGCTCTTTGTTGTAGAGCCAGAGGATCGTATCATCATTGTGTGGAGAGAGTTCTTGAAGATCAAAGCCTCTAGAGAGTAGGAAGTTTATCTTGTCTCTCCTCAGCTGCAATTCATCCTCCTTCTGTTTCTTTTCCTTTTCCTCTAAGGCCAACCTGGCTTCTCTTCAAGTCTCAGCCTGGTTGTCTTCTCCAGATCCACCAACTCCTCTAATGGTAGCAGGAGTGTTTCTTCATTGGCAGCTCCCATTTCAATGAGCTGGTCAATGATCTGCTCTCTTCTTTATGATGACAACCTCCTGATGGAAGCAGCTGCTTTTGTGCTGGCAGCTAGCACTTCTCAGTCTGAAGTCTTCCTTTCTTCTTAAGTTTCTCAATCTCTCCTCTTCCTGAATCTCTTCCGCAGTCATCTTCCTTTTACCTTTATCCTTTGAAGATCCTGACTGTGGTGGTTCTTGGAGAGAGGTTTCTGATTGTGAGAGAGTCAGAGATGGTGTCTGAGATGGAGGTGCAATTGGAAAGTCCTCGCTGCTCATTTCAGATGCCATTTCCAGGATAGCATCTGTGATGATCAGTTCCTCGGACATTTTAAACAGTCCTTCCGCAGCTTCCATTTCAGCTTCGAAAGATTCAGCTTGTTCTTCCGAGGCTTTAACTTCAGCTTCGGAAGTTAAAGAGATGCAGATTCTTCCCAACTGTTTCAGTTGCTGGGCCATCAGTTCCCATTTCCCCTTTGAATTGAATCTTAGGTTCCATGAGGACCTTAGGTTGAAACAACTTCTTCCATAGTGGTAGAAGGTGCAGTCAGCCTTTGAAGTTCTTCTGCTCCAAAGTAGATCATTGCAGCATCATGACTTGGCTGCTCAAAGGAAGATCTTAACAAAAACTTGGTGAAGAGTCTGTAGAGATCATTGAGCATCCTTGGATCAATCTGAAGAGTGACTTGAGATGTTTCAGCCACAGAGATGATGGGAGAGGAAGATGTTGAAGTGGAAGGCCGGCTCTGTGGTTCCTTGTGTGTTTGTCTTTGAACATTCTCCCCTTTTTGGTAGCATCATCTTGAGAGCTAGATGAGCTGGAGGAGGAAGTCAGGGAGACCTGAATAGGTACATGCCTAACAGACCTCTCTGTCTGTTTCTCAGCTAGTTGAGCCTTGAGATTGTCAATCTCAAGTTGCTGAGTGGCAGATCTTGCCTCTAAAGTCCTAACCTGAGATTCCAGGTTTGAGACTTTAGAAAGAAGATCTTGAATGAGGAGTTGCATGCTTCCCTCATCTTCTTTCGAAGAATCACGGGAGATGAGTAACATACCTAGTATGTTCAGCCTCACCACCAGTGGTTTCTTGGCACCCTGGTTTCCCATGCTCAATGATGTCTCTTTAAGAGTCATCAAAGGGCTCGATTGCCATAGTAGATTCAGTCTAGAATGTTACCACTGTCCACAAGGTCCATTGAGGCACCTTCTATAGTGGCAGTTGAATCTACATGAGTCCCCTCCACATCAGTGGGACTCACCTCAGTTGGTTGCTGATGGGGGCTAGAGATAAGGATTTCTCCGGGCTCTGTTGATCTTGGAGAGGGTGTTGTAGATCAACTTCATTGCCATGGAGAGATGTTATCTCTTCATCAGTTTTAAATAAAAGGTCAGTGAAAGATAGGATGGTTAAACTTACTGACCGGGACTTTGGTCAATGTCTACAGGCATTGAGCCTCTGGTGGGGCTGTCCCTTGTTGGCTGCTCAGGAGAGTATAAGACTCATCCTGAGGGCTTTCAGCTTGGGTTGTGGGCTCATGGGTCTGAGACTGAGGAGACTCAGACCCAAATTGAGGTCAAAAGAGAAGGATGGAGAAACCTCTGACTGAGTGGGAGCCCATGTTTCCACTCGAGTCTTTTGGATTGAACAGGAGGGGCTTGTTCAATCAGAGTAGATTGAAAAGGGTTCGTTTGGGGCATCTCTGATAAGTGATGGTGATGGGTGGAGAAGGTAGTGTTGGCATAGTGAGGGTAGTTGCTGGTGTGGGTTCATCACCTGTGGGGTTAACAGGGATGTCACCAGGAGCTGTTGGCTCAGTCATACCTGGAAGAAGTGCAGTATCTCTTCCTGTGAAGTTGGTGGACACTCTCTTCAAAGTCTTGAAGATGGTCGGCCTCATCTGAGGTAGTCAGAGCAGCTGCACAGACAAGCGTGCTCTGGTCTAGCTCACAGTTGATTATATGCTGGAGAAACCTAGGATACATGAAGAATGTGTCCTTCTGAGAGTTCCCATGAGGTTAGTCAGCACAAATCTTGAATAGTTGAAGCGGAGGCTTTTACCAACCCATGAACAAGGCACCCAAGTTCAATGGATTTGATCCCATCCTCCGGATTTATTCGACAAGCAGTGAAGGACCACGTGTAGCAGGAACTTCCATTTGTACGAGAAGTTAAATGTAGACAGTTGACCTGCTAAACTCCTCCATATCCCATTTGGAGATAGAATCATCCAAGTCTGCTTTGGGAATTCCGTTGGAGCGCCCTCATCATGAAGCTCAAAATGCTCCCTGATGAGCTGTTCAGAAATGACCAACTCCTGGCCACAGATGCTCGATCGAATGACACGAACCCTGCTTAGGGTTTCAATCTGACCATTTGCCCAAAATTCAGACATATGGTTTGAGTAAATTATGGGGTTAACAGTCAGAGCGGTGTAGTAGAAAGATTGGGTTAGAAAGGAGATGATATCTGAGAAGTCAGCATCTCTTGATGAATCAAGAAGTGCGACTTGGTTGTGCTGAGGGTTGAAGGCCATTTGGAAAGTTGAATGGGAATGATTTGAGCTGGGTAAAGTTGAGTAGGAGAATTTCTAGGGCTGTAAAGTTTGCAAGTAAGAGAGTGAAAGTGAATAGTCGAGATTATTTAAAAGATTGTGGAGAGGCGGTAATGGGGGTTAGGATAAGGTGATGTGATGGTTTAGTGTATGAAATGACAGTGGCGGTAAGGTTAAAAATCAGTTAAATAATCCGACATCATTAACAAAATCTTTGTTTTTACAGTGTGGGGCCCAAGAAATTTACGTTACACAGTGAAATCTCTCTTCCGAGTGTAAAATTTCGAAGGTAACTTGTCTTCCGAAGGCATTCTTACTTCGAAGCCAATTATTTGCTTCCAAAGGTTAGAGTTGCTTCCGAATAGAGAATTTGTAAGTTTCGGAAGTAGATCTGATATGCAATCAATCGCTTCTTCCGAGACCAAAAATTCTTCCGAGAAGAAAGTTATCCTTTGAGAAATTATGCTTCGGAAGATATGAGAGTGTCTTCCGAAGGTTAATTTCTCTTCGGAAGGAATTTACACTTAGAAAATTTCAGAGAGAATTTCTTGTAACAGGGCTTAAATTGTATTGACACAAGACTTACATATTAAAACAGTTTTCAAAAGAGATCAGATTAATCAATGTTTATCATCCCAATAGCTGTTATGAGATACTTAAACCTTTGTTCATCAAAAGCTTTGGTAAACAGATCAGCATATTGTTCATTTGAATCAACTTTGATTAACTTGATTAGATTTTTCTCATGAATGTCTCTAATGAAATGATACCTGATGTCAATGTGCTTAGTCTTGGAGTGCTTCACGGATTTTCAGTAATGGAGATAGCACTGTTGTTGTCAATATGGATAGGAGTACTCATAAAGTTGAATCCATAGTCTAACATCTGATTTTGAATCCATAGCAGTTGAGCACAGCAGCTAGCAACAGCAATGTATTCAGCTTCAGCAGTTGATGTAGAGACATAGGATTGTTTCTTGCATTGCCATGAGATGATCCTTCCACCAAGAAATTACATCATCCTCGATGTTGATTTCTTGTCAATATTGCAGCACCGTAGTCACTGTCAGAGTATCCATAAAGATTGAAATCCTTGTTTCTGGGATACCAAAGACCTAGTTTAGGTGCTCCTTTGAGGTATCTGAGGATTCTCTTAATAGCAGCTAGGTGAGACACCATAGGAGCAGCCTGATATCTTGCACAAATGCAAGTAGCAAACATGATATCAGGTCTACTTGCTGTAAGATACATCAGAGAACCAATAATTGCCCTATACTGATGTTGATCAGTATCCTCCCCCTCAAGGTCAGGACAAAGATTATGGTTTCTGGGTATGGGTGTCTTGGCAAGCTTGCAATCCTTCATCTCAAATCTTTCTAAGATGTCAGAGACATATTTAGATTGATTAATGAAGAACCCTTCCTTTAGTTGCTTTACCTGAATTCCAAGGAAAAAGTCCATTTTTCCCATGGAGCTCATCTCAAACTTCTTCTTCATAATGCTCTCAAAGTCCTTGCACATTTGGTCATTTGAAGAACCAAATATGATGTCATCGACATAGACTTGTACGAGCAAAATGTCCTTTCCAGACTTTCTAATGAAGAGAGTCTTGTCAATGTACCTCTAGTATAGCCATTCTTCAGAAGAACTGAGACAGAGTCTCATACCACAGCCTAGGTGCTTGGTGCAGCCCATATAGAGCTTTATCCAATTTGCACACATAGTTGGGGTGCTGTGGATCTTCAAATCCTGGAGGTTGGCATACATAGACTTCCCTGTCTATATCCCCGTATAGAAAAGCACACTTGACGTCAAGTTGGTATACTGTGAAGTCCTTGGATGCAGCATAAGCAAGGAAGATCCTAACTGCCTCAAGTCTTGCAACTAGTGCGAAGACATCAGTATAATCGATTCCTTCCTCTTGAGTGTATCCTTGAACCACAAGTCTTGCCTTATTCTTGATGATCAAGCCTCTATCATCTCTCTTTTTCAGAAAACCCATTTGGTGCCTATGGGTACTTGACCAGATGGTAGCGGACATAGGTTCCATACCTTCTGTCTCTTGAATTGAAGCAGCTCCTCTTGCATCGATTCAATCCAGCTACTATCTTTTAAGGCATCTTCTACCTTCTTGGTTCCATCTGAGATAGAAAGCATGAGTACAAGGCAGACATTCCTTGATGAGTCCTCTTGTTCTCACACCCTCAGAGACATTCCCTATGATGTTCTCAGTTGGATGAGTGTTGTGAATCCTAAGACGAGGAATCACTTCCAGTTGCAGAGATAGATCCAGGTTGGACATATTCTGCTCAGGAACTAGAACACTTGTCCAGCTGTTGTTTCAAAGTCATTCAATGGGCTGATTGAATGAATGAGAAACATCATCAATAGTTGGCTGTGAGGTAGTATTAACAGTTGCCTGTTCCTTCAAAATACTACCTCCTTCTGCCTGGTGTTGGTGGATCACCTGATGAGTTTTGAGGCTCAGTAGGTGACTCACTTGTTAAGCTTCACTATTCCTTGATATAGTTAAACTGTCGGATCTGTGAATAGTGGAAGCTTGATGTATTGCAGCACTTGGAGAATTTGGTTAGGCCTGGGAAGCTCAAACAGTTGATCATTAGCAGCACATCAGCATCATTTTGAGCACCTATTCCAACTGAAACATTCTCACAAGAGGTTTAGAATAGTTTGGAAACAATTCTAAATCAAAGATGTGATCAGGTCCATTCCCCCTAACACAAGGAGTGTGCTCATTAACAACTATATTGGATGACTCCTCAAATTGTTGATTCTTAATGTTGTATACTCTGTAAGCTTTGGAACTAGAAGAGTATCCAACAAAGATAGCATCATCCGAATTTTCAGCAAATTTTGCTAAATTGTCCTTTGTGTTAAGTGTGGTACACCTTCTGCCAAAGGACCTTAGAAAGCCAATGAACGGTGGCCTCTTGTTCCATAGTTCATAAGGGGTTTTTCCATGGGGCTTAACTACAAGAACTCTATTCTGCACATAGCATGCAGTGCGGACTGCCTCTGCCCAGAATGTTAGAGGTAGCTTTGAATCAGCTAACATAGTTCGAGCAGCCTCAATAAGTGTCCTATTCCTCCTCTCAGCAACACCATTTTGTTGAGGAGTTCTAGGAGCACTATATTGTCAAAATCCCTTTTGAGTTACAGAATGAGTCATGAACGAAGTTCTTAAACTCAGTCCTTTGATCACATCTAATTATTTTAACCTTGTGATCAATTTGATTTTCTAGTTTAAGAATAAAAGATTTTAATGTTTCAGCAGTTTCATCTTTAGTTCTTAAAAAGAATACCCATGTGAATCTTGTAAAATCATCAACTATCACAAGGCAATATGATTTCCTTCCAATGCTCATTATACATGTGGGACCAAAAAGATCCATGTGCAATAAGTGCAATGGAGTAGTGATAGAGTTAACACATTTGGATTTATGAGATGTCCTGTGTTGTTTCCTTTCAGGCATGCAACACAGTTGTCTTTGCAGAAAAACTCCTTTTTAGGCAAACCATGTACCAAGTTATTTTTAGCCATTTGTTCATTGTCTTAAAATTACATGACACATACGTTTATGCCACAGTGTTGACTCATCACTATCAGCTTTGGAAAGAAAGCATGATACTTCACCCATTGGGGAAGCATTGTTCATATCAAGCTTGTACATATCCCCTTTCCTGGGAGATCTAAGAAGCACCAATTCCGGAGGAATTGTCATCCCTGGTTGAGGATAATGCACTCATGTTCTGTGAAAAGCATTTGGTGCTTTTGATCACAGAATTGAGAAACACTTAACAGATTGTGTTCAAGCTGTTGACAAAGTTAACTTTGTCAATGTTAACATACCATTGGATATACTCCCTCTGCCAGAAATATATCCTCCAGCCTCACCTCCAAACTGGACAGGACCTCCATCATAATGTTGAATTGTTGAAGAGATGTTTGTTCCCTGTCATGTGCCTGAAGCATCCACTATCTACAATCCATACATTGTTGTTTTTGTCAAATGGATGTTCCTGCACATAAGATGAGATTTCAGTTTTGTAAGGAAACCCAAGCTTTATTGGTCTTGGGTTCTTCCAAAGATAATGACATGAGTGAACCAAATAATATGCATGGGGGTTCAACAGAGGTCTTTGAGGAAGAGGTTTGGGCTACAACATCTTCCTTGATCTTCCAGTCCACCCTTTGGCTGATCTTGGAGGATGAGCTTGTTGAAGCTTTTGCAGCATGGTCTTCTTCCGAAGCTTCTTTCTTTTCGGAAGAAGTCCTCACCACCACCTTTTCTTCCGAAGTAGTCTTCTTCGGGATGGTTTCAAGGGAGCTTTCTTGTTCTTCCAACCTTAGTAGCTTTTGCTTCCGAAGCCATTTTCCCTTCGGAAGAAGGAGTTTCTTCCGAAAGCAACTTGGCTTTGGAAACTAACTTTCCCTTCTTCAACTCTTGAACCATATGGAAGGGTCCAAATGTAAAACCTTCCTGACTCCTTCTTTTCTAACATTATTTGCATAATGTGTGCTTGCAGGATTGTAGTAACAATCTTTTGCCATGTGATTTTGCAGGCCACACATGATGCATGCGATGTTAGACTTTGGGAAAGTGAGGGTTGCTGTTCTTGTTTTCTTTTCTTCGTCAGCACTTTTCCCTTTAACTTCTGATCTTTGGTAGGACAGAATGCTGGTATTACATTCCTTTCCTGAATCAGAAGTATCTAACACTTGGAAACCAGCTGAAAGAAAGAAACCCTTCTGTTTGGGGTCAATTTTCAGTTTGGATTCAGCCACTTTCTTAGCAGTTCTCCTAGCAGCTTTAGCTCTGCTTCTTCTAGCTTTGGTGGTTAGGATTTGATCGGTTAGGATTTGATCATCACAGGAGGCGATGGGTTTATCTACCTGTTCCTTCCCTGGAGGGCCAGTAGTTGGAACCTCTTGCTCTTCAGTACCACATCTAGACTGTCTGATAGACTCATAGGAATGTGGTGGAGCAATTTTATTGGTTCCCAACCCTTCTTTGTTCTGATAACAGAGTTTGGAATGGGAGGATGATGCAAGAATAGCTTGAAGTTTTGCTTAGAGATAGCATGCTTCCTGGCCTGAGCCTCAGCGGTGACAAGCTGGGCTTGAGCCACAGACAATTTGGATATCAGATCCTTGATTTGAGTCTTGTAGTTGGTGTGTTCATGTTTCAAAAGAGATACAGTTTTCTCCAACTCATCAATTTTTTTTGATAGTCAGATTCAGCCCTTTTAAATTCAGATTTTAGAATATTTAAAGACTCAATGTCAAATCTGATTTCCATATTGTAATCCTGATAGAGTTTAACTTTAGCTATACAGGCTGGAGTGCAAAGATGTTCATATACCTGGGCATCATCTGTTCCGGGCATCATCTGTTCCGGGCATGAGAGCTTGAGCAGGAGTCACATCCTGTACCATGAAGCTCCAGTCAACTTCTTGAGCCATTGCGGTTGTCTCAGTTGACTTCTCAGTGGGCTTTGAGGTTGAGGGATGTGTGGAGGCCTGTGGGGTTCCCGGATTGGTCTTGGGAGCCTTGCATTCCTTGCAAAATGACCCAGTTGGTTACAGTTGTAACACTTTGCCCTGGTCTTGTCAAACCGAACTTGCTGGTAGATGGGTTTTGAGGGAAATGCCTTCCAGTTCTCTTAAAGAACTTCTTTGCTCTGTAAGTTAAGAGAGCCATTTGCTGGACAATGTCCACGTACTCTACGTCATCTGGGCTGAAGCACTCAAGATCATCAAAGCAGTATTGAAAATCTCTTGAGTGTCCACCTCCTGAGACAAAGGCATAACTTTCCTGGAAGGGATTGTGTTGAGCCTGTTGAGACCTTGGGGTCTCAGGATAAGTGATGTAGGGACCAGGTGAGCAGGATGGCTGCTGATAAGTCAAGAAGTTCTGAGGTTAAGAGGTTAATGAGCCTTCAGCAACCATTAAAGCGTTGCTAGCAGGAAGACTCATAGATCTGCTTGTTTGGTGGCCCTTCTTACTCTCCATCTCTAGATGGTATCCATCAAGGATGCCATAGAGCTCAGTCATGGAAAGAGTGTTCAAGTTTTCTGTTCTCTTGATAGAGACACAGTAGAATGTCCACTCATTTGGAAGAGCACTCATGAACTTTTTGGTGAGATCTCTAAGTTCAGGAGTGATCTTTACAGACTGAAGGGAAGAGATAAGATCCATGTACCTGAAGTACTGCTGGCTGAGGGTCTCTCCAGCAATGAGTGAAGTTCTCGAACTGCTGCTTCAGTGAGTCCTTCTTTGAGTCGTTGGAGCAAGAATCATCTGAGCAAGTGCATCAAACATTCCTTGGCAGTCTTGCAATGCTCGAACCCCACCATAATAGAGTTGGTATTGCAGTCATGAGATAGTCATAGCATTGCTATCGATGTCCATCTTCTTTCTGTCTTCATCAGAATAGTCCTCGACAGATTTCTCTATCATGGCACCGTTTCCACAGGTGAAGCCACCTTTGGCTTGTACGGTCCATTGACAATCAGTTCCACATTCTGTTGTCTTGGTATCTAATGAAGCCTTCCATTCTTCTACTCCAAGACCTGAAGTTTTCAGGGGTGATGATTGGTGCTTTGGTCATCGTCCCCATTTCTACTTCAGATTTGTTGAGGGCCATTTGAGTGAGTGGGTGGTAGAGGAGGAGTGAAAACAGGTTGATTTGGATGGTTAGATCACGCAATCAAGAGCCTGAGAAGCTCTGATACCAATTGCAGGATCGGTGTTTGTCACTTAAACACAAGGTTTTCTCTTAAACTCACCTAGAATCACACTCGGGTAAGAATCAATAAGAGTTGATCACAATATGAAAAGTAACTAAGAACACAGAAAGATAATTTCAAGATACTTTTATATATTGATTCTCAACTCAAGATACAAAGACTCTTACAAGCAGATGATAATCTCTATGAGTTATAAGGAGAACCTATATTAATACTATCTACAGCCATATACTTTAATACCAGCTGGGATCCTTTAGCTAAAGCCTATACTACAAGACTATTTAAGGTATCTTAGATAAAGTCTTATCTGAGATTTGGTAGTCAGGACATGTCCCTGACTTACCTTTTGTCACCAACTAAAGATGGCAACTGTACTATCATGAAAAGATAAACAGTGGAATAAAGTATGGTCAACAACATGGTTCTTTAGGAAGAAGCCATGTTGTATCAGAAGTCTGCAGCGGAGTGTCAGAGACCATACTTGTGTCCCTGGTTATAGCAGTATCTTCCGAAGGTTAAATGGCTTCGGAAGAGTAAGTACTTCCGAAGCCACTTTATACTTCGGAAGAGGCTGCTTCTTCCAAGACTTGGAGACTTCTTCTATTCATCATACTTCGGAAGTGGTCTTTACTTTATTCTTCTAAGTCTTGAACTTCGGAAGTATGCATTTGTCTTCGGAGTAGAGTTCTGTCTTCGGAAGTTGGACTTTTCCTTTGTCTTCGGAAGAACTCTACAACCTTCGGAAGTTCCATGACAAGCTTCGGAAGCCTTTGCATGCAGCACCAAAATAACTTAAGTGATCTAGTTTTGGTTGCATTAGCCTTCTTCTTGATCCAACAAAAACTTTTACCGGCACCCGAATCAAATAACACAAAAGCTAAAGTTTGGTTCACTAGAAACGTATACGGACACAACATCATGGTCCGTCCTAGCTTCGCCTGTGTATGGTGAAGCCCTGCGCTCGCCCTGGCCCTTCACTCCCTGTTTCTTCGCCCCGGATACCCTCAGCCCTCGGCTTCTTACCATTCTTACTTATGTGGCCATCCCGCACAGTTAAAGCACCAGACCGTACGATAGTCCCTGGCTATATGCCTCGCTTCCCACATTTGAAGCACATGTTCAATCCCGCCGACATTCCCCACTGTGCTCTCTCCACACCTACCACGCTGTCTTCACCTGCACCCAATGACCACACGGAGGTCTCCACTCATGCCTTTTTATTACCCGTTGAGGCAATCACCCCGACCAACCTCTTCCCATGCCAGTTTCGATCACCACCACCCTTCTTGCTACCTTCAGTCACCACCACCGTTTCTCTTCTCATCATCTCCCCGCCAAATCCCCGCCGACCTACGTGCTCGGTCGGGGTCGCAGCTATCATGTGCCTGCAAAATATCCGTTGGCAAACCCTGGATGTACCTTTTAATCTTCCTGACAGAGGAGTCATCTGATCCGGCACCAGACGTGCCATCTCGTTGAGCTTCGTGGTGTACTGCTGATGTGTCATGGTTCCCGCCTCAGCTGCACGAACTCTCTCTCAACTTTATCATTTCTCTATGAGGACAGAACTCCTCATCACCAACTTTTTCAACTCCGACCATCTCATTCTCCCCATAGCCCTGCTACCCTCGGCTTGGACTATATTGTCCTACCAGCACAGAGCCGAGTCCACCAAAAGAATGGGTAGCAAACTTACTTTCTAATCCTCCCGGCACTCGCTGATATTTAAGATGGCTTCCATTTCTCTCACCCACCGGTGACAGCAGCAGCAGTGTCGTTTCCATCAAAAGTAGGGGGCTTGCACCGTTGAAACGCCCCATAATTATAGCTCGTGCCGCCTCCTGCACAGGCTCTTCTTTTCGCCTCTTCATCAAATAGAACCTTTCAGGCTCTGGTTGCTCTCGTCCTCCCGAGAACCTGTTCCTCTCTGTCTCTCCCCTTCCCGTACTGCCTTGATAACTTCGGTCACTACAGACGGTAAGATCGTCTGCAAGACCTGATGGACTTCTTCAACAACAGCCTCCTTTACCGAGGCCCTCAGGTTTGCACTCTCATCACCACCCTCCGGATGAGGGGTCTCGGGTTCTTCATGAACCACCTTTTCAACTCTGGGTCTTCCTCTCTTGGGTCGTGGCTTAGCACCAAGCCTATCACGACCACCTCCACGAGAGGCTTTCGACTATCTACCACCGGCCATTCACACGCACACTGAAAGATTCAAAAACCAACACGGTCATTCAAGGGAATAGTCCAGTTTATGTCAAGTATAGTAAGTCCTTAATTACAGTGGCCAGTTGTGATTAGCCACTTTCTTTACTCTTCACACCCCGAGCATTACCTATCCTAACTACATCAGTATTTAAATCTACAAACAACACATAACCACATACCATGCGCACAAAATACCGGTTAACATTACGAAAATACCTGATGGCACGCAGCTACTAAGATTGGCATCCCTTCCCTTTCCATCCCATTCTCAGTTTAAGATAAGGTTTACTTTGAAAATTTACCCATTTCACTTAAACTTTGGCTCTGATACCAACTTGTAAGACCCCGTTCCTGGGACACTTACAGCTAGTAAATCATTGCGCTTAAAACATATAATTACATTTGTCTTGCATAAAACATCGTAGCGGAATTACCCAAAATATACATCTCATTTCATTATAAAAGCTTTTGCAAAATAATACATCGTTAACAAGTTACAAAATACATGTTGCATTACATCACAAAAGCATTATAAAAATGGATGTCATCCAAAAGAGCTGAGTAGCTGCCCGTGCCATCCTCAGCAATCATTACCTGCCAACTGGAAACACATAAAAGTCAGTGTTGCTGAGTAAATTCTAGTTTTAAAATAAAACATACTTCTCTTTCGTTAAAACCGTTCTTTACATTCATGTGATCATACATCATACGTACACATAGATAATATCATTATTATCTTCATCATTTATTCGTTAACTTCTGTTCATTCATCGTACATCATTAACTTTCACATTCTTTCATCATTACATCTTTTCTTTCCATCAAACCATAAACTTTACCCTTCTGTTCCTAGTACTGGACCTAGGCCTATCATAGACCTTCTATAATGGTGCTCCACTCCTCTGGTCACAACACTTATGGTAGAGTTTAGGTGTACCATTTTCATGTGCAATACCCTTCTGTTCCTGGTACTGGACCTAGGCCTATCATAGACCTTCTATAACGGTGCTCCGCACCTCTGGTCACAGTACCTAGGGTATGAAGCAATGGTTCTATACAAAAGGTCAATCACAAAGAAAGACCCCGATGTGTATCCTCCCGGGGTAGCGCACCCACACACCATTAGGCTAACACCTTTTAATGGTGTGTCCCAACATACAAGGCTTGCAAGACTTTCTTTACTTTCATCATTCATTAATGCATGCATTTAACATGTTTCTATTTCATTATCTTTCACTTTACGTTACATAATACTTTCATTTCATTCATTAACATTCAACGTAAAGTCACCAGAAAGATAATCATACATCATAATAAGGAACATCAACATACATAGTCATCAACATCATACAGGACAACGTCATACACACATAACATACATCATGCATAATCATGCAACATCGTCATGATGCCCAACATAACCTCTAAGGCCACAACAGTCATCTCACGTGAACTTACAGGAATCTTCCACATGAAAACTTACATCTGCACTTTCCCCGAAAGTCAGTACATAAATTACGTTTTCCTCGTGTACACTAGCCTACTTGGGCGTATGGGCACCTCTCAGTCGCATAACCTCTCATGCGACTAAACACCATGCGAATGGACAATATGCGATTGAGCAGCTATGCGATAACAATGCGAATGACCTAATGCGGATGAACCAATGTGGATGAGTACTTATGCGAATGGGCTCTTGTTGGACCAAAAGAACCAATGAGCCTGATTACAAAAACCTCTAAGTCCCACAAACATTGCAACTGCTGAAGAAGATCACAACAGCTGAAGACATCAGCTGATTACAAGGTCTGAAGACATGTCTGAAGACAAGATCTGAAGACTTCTACTGAAGACAAAGTCTGAAAGCAAAGACTGAAGACAAAGTCTGAAAGAAAGTACTGAAGACAAAGTCTGAAAGTAAAGTACTAAAGACAAAGTCTAAAAGAAAAGTACTGAAGACAAAGTCTGAAAGTAAAGTACTGAAGACAAAGTCTGAAGCTATCAGCTGAAGACAAAGTCTGAAAGTAAAAGTCTGAAGAACAAAGACTGAAGACAAAGACTGAAGACCAAAGTGATCAGTAGTTGTCAAAACAGCTGAAGTTATCAACTTCAGTAGTTGTGATGATTTCCTTTCAGTACTTGTAATTTACGTTTCAGTAGTTGTAGTTCAGTAGTTTTATGTTTTTGTACTTAGCATTCTTGAGATGTAATCAGTAATTGAGAACATTCTCAGTAGTTTGCATAGTTTCAGTAGTTTGTATAATTCTGTTAGATGTCAATATCAAGTGACATCAGCAGACGCACATTCCCTATATAAGGAATGTTGACCTAGTTGTAACGTGTGACATTCAGCCACCACGAAAGCATATGAATGAAATATTCCTTTGCGGAATTCTCTCTATAACCGTTTACTCTCATTGAATATCAATTGTGTTCTTGCGATTGTCTAATTCATTGTTCAAATTCCGCTGCAATCTATTCAAATAATCAAACTTAGATCACTGATCCTAACAAATGGTATCAGAGCTTGTTAATCATTGATCGATCTAACAGTGATCATTGAAACTGCTATTTCAATATCTATGTTTGATTGAATTAGCATATTTGCAAGAATTGGTTAAAGATCATTGAATTTTTGCTTCTTTTGGTTATTTGCTTTAAGTTTTCTCTTGGTTCATATTGAGTTTGTGGTGTTTTGCACTAAATCAGTTAAAACTTAATTGAATTTGGTTGAATTTGAGAATGACTACTCCTTCTAATGACCCTCACAATACCGGTTCCTCAACCAAGCCTCCGATGCTGGTTAGGACTGAGTATAACATATGGCAACGAAGAATACTTCATCACCTGTCTGTTAACAGTCAGGTTGTTGGACATCTGTGGTACATGGTCCACACAAGCTATGGTGAACAATCCGGAAACCAACCAAATGGTTCCGAAGAAGAAGGAACAATACTCAGATGAGGATAGAAAACTATTTGAGATTGATGCTGAAGCGCATGGTATTCTGGCCATGGCTCTGCCTAATGAAATATATTCTGGGCTTATGCATCATGAAACTGCTCATGACCTCTGGAATGCATTGAAGGAACAATTTGATGGAACAGATAAAGGCTTAGCAAACAACAGAGAAATCTTTGCCCAAAAATATGAGACATTCTCTCATAGGAAGGGTGAGTCACTGACTCAACAGTTTGAGCATTTTTCCTGTTTGATCTCTGAGCTGAAAATGGTCAAACATGAATACACTAATAGCCAGATGAACAACATATTCCTCAGATCACTGCCTGAGAGATGGGACACATACACCATTGTTCTACGCTCCAGTGCAAATCTGGATAGCCTATCTCTCACCCAACTCTATGGGAAACTGCTTACATTTGAAAGAGAGATAGAGCAGAAAAGGAAACTGGCATCATCAGGAAAGCTCACTGATGACTTTGTACCAGGGAACACTGCCTTGGTTGGTCATGAGTCAGAATATGCTGCATCAGAAAGCAATTATGATGAGCATATAGATTTCTCTTCAAACAGTTCAGATCAGCATTTGTTAGTGTTGACAGTCAGTCAAGCTGTAATAGTGACAATTTGTATTCATTATGGATGATTTGAAGGGTATTGCTGATGATGACTTAGAAGAGATGGATATTCTAAGCCAAATGGCCTTGATTAATATCAGATCTCAAAAGTTCTACAAGAGAACTGGTAGGAAATTTCCAAGACTCTCTGGCAAAACCAAAGTTGGTTTTGACAAGAGTAAGTTGAGGTGTCACAAATGCCAGAGGCTTGGGCACTTTGCAAGAGAGTGTAGATCAACTGGATCTAACTCCTCTGCACCCTTTATGACTTTCCAAGCAATAGTTCACAAAACAGAGGGCAACATCCTGCTAGTTCTGGTCATCACTCACAACCTCTATCTCTTGCATATTTTGTCCCTCAGGGTCCAATGCCATATCCATCCCTGCTATTACATGCCACAACCAAATCAAGTTCAAGTTCTTATTGCACAACAACCTCAAGCCTTACCTGAGCCTCAACCATCTCAACCATCTCAATCACAACCTCATCACAGCTTCTTCACCCCTGGTGCTGTTGACTGGAGCAGTTTACCAGATGATCTTCTGGTAATGAGCAATTATTTGCTAGTGATGGTCAACATGGTGGTGAACATCCTTTGGGAATCTTGCTCTCATGGCCCTGGAGTCTACTGAGAGTTCATGATCCAATGCATCTTCATCACAGGTAACCGGGTATCCTCTGAGGCTAAGGCCAAGCTATGTTCTGAATCTTGCATAGCTGCATTTATCTCTATTAGAGAGGCAAATGTAGTTTTAATAAATCAAAATCTTGAGCTTGAGCAAACCCTTTCCAAAAGAAAAGCTGAGTATGAGTCTGTCCTTAAAGATAAAGATGATGAGATTTATAGCTTAAATGCCAATTATATGTTGAAAAGGCTAAGCTTGAGGTCATTCTTGAGAACCACAGAGATCTCAAAGAAACACTTGCAGCTACCCAAGTTGAGTGTGACCGCTGGGTATCATCCTGCAAGGGATTTGAAATGCTTCTCAGCAAGCAAACAGCTTCGAATGTGAAGTTTGGAATAGGTTACAATCACATTGCACCACCTACAGATTTTACTCCAAAATCAATAGTAAAACCTGAAGGTGAAAGTAATTTCCAAACCACATCATCATGTGTATCATCCTTAAGAGATCACCCAAAATCAGAAGATGAAATCAGTGTTGATACCTTAGCAAATCAATTACCTAATGGGTTAACTACTTAAGCACATGAAGCTGAGTACTTCAGATGTTGTCCCTCAAAGTACCTCAAGTACTGAAGGGAAAATCACAACATCTGAAAAGCATTTCAAACAACTGAAATAAAAGGATTAACAACTGCTGAGGAATCTATCATACGGTCTTTCAGGATGGATAGAGAACAGCTGAAGAACAAGTCTTCAGTTGTTACAGATCCTTCTGTACTTAACACAAGTACTAAAAGGAGGAAAGTATGAAGATCACACCTTCAGTAGTTTCCACTTCAGCAGTTGATCAATCAAGATGAAGAATAAGCCATGTGACAATGTGGTAAATTCAATCATCTTTCTGATGAATGTTGGTACAAAAAGGGTTCCAAACTCAACAGAGATAAGCTCATTAAAATGCAGATGGATCAAATGAAAAATGAGTTTGAGACCAAGTTTGTACCACAGTCATCCTAAATTGATAAACCCAAGGCTTCACCCAAATCCAAAAAGAAGGATATGGTTTATCATAGAACAGCTGATAGTGTTCCTCATGATAAAAATCATACTAAGTCTGTGAATTTCAAGGAGGAAATGGTGGGCCACAAGAACTCATCAAAACAAGTACTGATGTGTCACAAGAGCTGAAAGCTTTAGCTACAAATCAGACACAACTTGTTATGATGGTTCAGCATTTGTTGGGGAGAGTTAACCAACTAGATGCACCTGTGATCAAACCACTGAAAAGGTAATCCAAGCCCAAATCCAAGGAATCCATTTCAGCACCATCTCCACCTTCATCAGCTGTTAATCATGAGAAACAAGTTATGGTTAAATCTGTTGATGAAAACAGACCCAAAACCAAAAAGGTTAGGTCTCAAAACCTAACTAGTTCCTTGTGATGAATGCAGGGTTCTTCAGCATGCCAAGGAAGCATCTGGTATGTAGACAGTGGAGGATCTATGCATATGACAGGGAGCAGTTCTCTTCTTAATGACTACTCTCAAGGAAAGAAAGGATTTGTTTCATTTGGAAATGATGCTAAGGGTTACATCATCGGGAAAGGATATGTGTCTAATGGAGAAATCAGATTTGATGATGTTAACCATGTGGAGAATCTCAAGTATAATCTACTAAGTGTCAGTCAGATGTGTGATAAAGGGCATGTTGCACTTTTCACAAGCCAGAACTGCAGGATTCTGTCTTCCACAGTTCTGAGGCTGATTGACAAGGTATTGGATGAACATACTCTCCTGAAGGCCACAGGATTGGAAGAGTATATGCCCTGGATTTGTCAAAGAAGATTGATTTGAAGGGTCATCCTTGCTATTCTCCAAAGCCTCTCCTCAGGAATTTAAACTGTGACAGAAGGCTAGGTCATGTAAATCTCAAAAACATGAATCAGCTAATCCACAATAGTTTAGTGAGAGGTCTACTAATAAAGGAGTTCCACTGTGATGAAACCTGCACTGCTTGTTTGAAAGGAAAACAGCAAAAAATCTCATTCCCTCCTATTGAAGAACCTAAGTCCACTGCCTGCTTGCAGTTACTGCACATGGATCTATTTGGTCCTGTGAGAGTGATGAGCATGGCAAAGAAGAAATATTGTCTGGTAATCGTGGATGATTACTCCAGATTTGTATGGACTTTCTTCTTGCATTCAAAGGATGAGGTTGCTCAGACGATTATAAACTTTGTGTTGTATGTTGAGAAGTAGTATTCCCTATCAGTCAAGTGTATAAGGAGTGATAATGGAACAGAATTCAAAAACCATACACTTGATGATTTTTTTATTTAAAGGGAATCAAGAGGCAGTTTAGCATCCCAAGGACTCCAGAACAAAATGGAGTAGTGGAGAGAAAGAACAGGACCCTAATTGAAGCTGCAAGGTCCATGTTGGCTGACTCTGGTTTGCCATTGACCTTTTGGGCTGAAGCTGTCAACACAACTTGCTATGTGCAAAATAGAGTTTTAGTAAATCAGAGGTTATGAAGACTCCATATGAAGTTCTACATCATTTGGCTCCCTAATTTCATTCTTCAAAGCTTTTGGATGTCCTTGTTTCATTCTCAACACAAAGGATCAACTCACAAATTTGATCCTAAGGTGGATGCAGGGTATTTTGTAGGATATTCATCACATGCAAGGCTTACAGAGTCTTCAACTCACAGCACAACAATAGATTGAAGAAACCTTGCATGTGAAGTTCAATGAATCTCATAAGGATAAAATCCACAAAACCTGTAGAGTTGTTTGATCTGGAGATACTGCAATATGTTCCTTATCAACCTCCAGCTGTTGCAGATCGTGTGAATAAACATCTTCTGAAGCAAGTCTTCCACCTGGTGGTACTGAAGATGATGATGATATTAGTACTCACCTTTTCAAGTTTAGTGATCAACTGCCTGAGTCTACTAAACTTGATGTTCCTGTAGCTTCAGCAGCTCCATCCACAACAAATGCTAATGAGATTTCTGACTCCTCTACATCATTTGAATTGCCATCTCATACTTGGTTTCAAGAGTCTAGATCAACATCTGTTGCTGCTGAACCTGCTACAAACACTTGCACTGATCTTATAGTGTACCAAGAGCTGAAGAATCACCCCATGTCTTAAATCATTGGTGATATCAATGCTGGTGTCTCAACCAGAAGTCAATTGTCAAACTTCTGCTTCTATGCTCTCTCATCAGTCAGCTAGAGCCAAAGAACTATCATGTTGCCTTAAGAGACAATGGATAGGTTGAAGCCATGCAGCTTGAGCTACTTCAGTTCAAAAAGCAGCAAGTGTGGGAACTGGTTCCTCTACCCCCGGTAAGTGTGCAATAGGCACTAATGGGTGTTAGGAATAAAACTGATGAAAATGGGCTTATTGTCAAGAACAAGGCTAGACTGGTTGTACAAGGGTTTTCACAAGAAGAAGGTATTGATTATGATGAAACCTTTGCCCCGTGCCAGACTAGAGGCAATTAGATTGTTCTTAGCCTATGCTGCACTCCACAATCTTAAAGTTTTTCAAATGGATGTCAAAAGTGCTTTTTATATGGAAAAATAAAAGAAGAGGTTTATGTGTGTCAACCACCATGTTTTGAGGACAATAAACATCTTGATTGGGTGTATAAACTTGATAAGGCTCTTTACGGGTTGAAGCAAGCTCCTAGAGCCTGGTATGACACACTTTCAATTTTCTTCTTCAAAATAATTTCACTAGAGGTCCATAGATAAACTTTTGTATTAAGAAAGTGGATCAACATAAGCTACTTGTTCAAATTTATGTTGATGATATAATTTTTGCATCCTCTGATCCCCAGTTGTGTGATGATTTTACAAGTTTAATGAAACAAAGTTTGAAATGAGTGCAATGGAAGAATTACAGTTCTTTCTAGGTTTGCAAATCAAACAAAAGGTTGATGGAACCTTCATTCATCAGTCAAAATATACAAAAAATCTGTTGAATAAGTTTGATTTACAAAACTGTAAGTCCTGTTCTACTCCCATGTGCAACATCACACAACTGGCTGTAGATCAAAAGGTAAAGTGTTGGTGAAACACTTTACAGATGTATGATTGGGTCCTTGATGTACTTAAAGCTTCTAGACCAGATAGTTGTTGCAACTTGTGTTTGTGCTAGATTTCAGGCTGCTCCTAAAGAGTCTCATTTTATTGCAGTCAAGAGGATCTTTAGATATCTGCAAGGTACACAATCTCTAGGTCTTTGTATTCCACTGGACACTCTTGCAAATTAGTTGCTTTTTCTGATAGTGACTATGCAGGGTGTAAGTTAACCAGAAAGTCAACTTCTGGTGGATGTCAATTCCTTGGCAACTGTTGATTTCTTGGCAAAGAGTAAGAAAAAAAAACTGTTGCTACATCCACTGCTGAAGCAGAGTACATTGCTGCTGCAAGTTGTACATCTCAGGTACTCTGGCTTCAGAACCAATTATTGGATTATGGCATTACAGAGACTAAGACTCCATTGTTAATGGATAGTGCTTCAGCTCTGTGTATTGTCAAGAATCCAGTCCAGCATTCTAGGACCAAACATATAGAGATCAGACACCATTTTATTAGGGATTGTTTTGAAAAAGGTCTGATTGATCCAAAGTTTGTGCCAAGTGCTGATGAGCTTGCAGATATATTTACTAAGCCTTTGGACAGTTCAACTTTCCAAAACCTTGTGTTAAGGCTTGGTATGCTGCAGCTAGAATAAGTGACAACTACTGATGATCAGTAGTAACAAGTACTGATGACCATTAGTAAACATGTCACAAATAAGTACTGATTCTGTTACAACCTCGATGTAGTTTTAACTACTGATGTCAGTAAAAACAGATAAGTACTGATGTCCTATGAACACTAAAACAGCTAAAAAGTCTAATGAGTAAGTGTTGAGGACAGTATGAAACAGCTGCAAAGCTAAGAATTGACGAAAACTACTGATAAGAATTTTCTCTTCAGTTGTTTCCACAAACTGTTGTTTCACCCTAAACAGCTGATGACAAAACCATGTCTTCAGTAGTTTCACAACTACTGATGACTAACACCAAGTCCTCAGTTGTTTACAACAGCTGATGACAAAACCATGTCTTCAGTAGTTTCACAACTACTGATGACAACACCAAGTCCTCAGTTGTTCCAACACCTGAAGACCACAAACCAAGGTTTTCAGTAGTTCACAACTACTGATGACTAAAACCAAGTCTTCAGTTGTTTTCACACTTCTGTAGTTAAAACCAAGTCTTCAGTTGTTTTCATACAACTGCTGATAACACCAACACTTTCAGTCGTTTTTCTTTCAGCCTTTTCTTAACATAAATACCTGCATATAGCCAAACGTTTCATTAGCCGTTTTCAAACCTTTTCTCTCTCAAAATGGCGACCATGAAACTCAACCCCGACATAACTGTGTTGCCTACCTTTCGAAATCGGCTTTCTAGAACAAGTTTGATACTGCCATCGATCTTATGGTGGATTCCCAATACCGAACAACCTTTCTTTTGAATTCTACCATATACCTGATTCCTTAACCCAGTTCTGGACCAACGTCTCTAAACAAATGGTGAGAATGATAGCCAAATCACTCTCCAGTTGTGGTGAATCAGAAATAGGTGCTCATCACCCCCGACATCATTCGCAAAACCCTAAATTTGCATGAGGTCACCTATACTAAAGAATACCCGAAAGGCACCACTGATATGTCTTTCATCAATAACGGGTATGCAGGCGACTTAAGTGCTACAACCATTCTTAAAAAGCACTTCCATGATGCCGAAATACTTATCTTTCATATGGTGAATGTCTGCCTGCTTCAAAGACATCTTCTTGGGATCAGATGTCTTCACGGTGGCAACAGGTATTGTACTCTATCTTTGAACGCCAAAATCTAAATTTTTCTGAGATAGTGTTCATGGAACTAAAGGATCTGGCTCAGAAACCTGTGGCAAACAGATGGCTACTTTATCCCAGGTTTCTGATGGCCATAATTTTGAATCAATTAAAATCTGATGGTCTTGTTGGTCTTGGGGTCCCTGCTCTAGCTGTTCTAGCTGAGGTATACTCCAGACATAACTCAGACCCTACTCTAAAAGGGGCTACCCGGATGCTAAAACCCAAGCAGAGGGAACCCACAGCCTCCGTTTCCAGATCCAAAGTCCCCACCAAATCCAAATCCAAAAAGCCCAAAAAGGCTACTTAGGGAGACGAGTCCCTTGAGGATGCCCCTGTACCACCAATACAGGAAGCACATACTGGTTATAACCCCCCAGTTATGTCCAAGACTCAACCTGCTGAAGCCGCACAGGTATCCTCTCAATAGGATCCTGTGTGCAACCATAATTGGGGATCCCACATTACTGGAACCTATCTCAATTGAGAGGGTTACCATTGAAGAGCACCTCTCACCCCGGGTGCAATCTGCTTCGGACCAATCTCCACATGAAACCGCCCCTCAAAGCCCAACACTGATAGTTGCTAAAGTGCTGAGTCAGTGCATTCCTCACCCCCTCCCCAGAAACCAATTACCACTGGGAATACCTCAACCATTGAGGGGGAGGACCAAAATGCTTCTGATAACCAACAGCACAGGGGTTACAATGTTCAATCTCCAAGTGTAGAAAAGGAGGTTAGAACATCTCGTAAGGCCGCCACTTCTACTGATTCAGCAATGATCAGGATGAAGTTGGTAACATCTATAAGAACCTCACCAGAGGCAACTGAATGAAGGACATAGTCCTGAGGCAGGAGGAAGTCCCCAGTACCAAGAAAAAGGGGCACATGCATCTACTGATCTACACTCAGAGCATGTTCATCCTGATTCAATCAGGAGGTCAGGTGATTCAGCAAAGACTGATGATGACCTGGGCTTTTTCTATGATGCTTTAGCCCATAATACCATCCTAGAGAAAGGTAAGCAGACTCAAAGAGCTGCTAGCCAAAATGTCTCAGGATCAAAGTCCATCTACCCCAATAACCACACAGATGGCACTTTCAATTGAAGGTTCACCAAACACTTCGCCTACACACATAACTATGCCACCAGCCTCTGCCTTTGGCACCACCTCTCAGTGACAGAACCCCTCTGAGCAGATGGTTGCTATCTTTCAAAACTCCTTACCTCTCATCACTCCAATCATTACTGAGATTGTCCATAAAGCCATAGATGAGAAGATCTCCTCAAATCTACAAACCTCATGATTGATGCTGTTCACAAATCTCTTTCTGCCTTTCAAGCCCTGATCCCAATGCAACCAAAAAGGGGAGACTACTACGGCAGTGAAAGAAAAGAAAAGGAAAAGAGTGATGATGAGAAAGACCTGAAAAAGAGAAGGAGGTGGAGAGAAAGAACTGATCTCAAAACGGCTGATCACATACAAGCGAAAGAAAAGTGCTGAGTCAAAAGCTGATGAAGAAATCCTTAGAAGATCTTATCAAAGATGCTGATGAAGCTCACAGCAGATCCATGGATAAAATTATAGATCAGCTCTTTAGACATGGTCATGACACAGCCACATTAGACTCTGAGATCAGAAGGCTGGAAATAGAAGAGATTCAAACAAGATGGCTGGTTATAGTGTGTTAGAAAGGGAAAGATTGGAGATAATAATCAGATCATTGCCAAATACTTGGAAGATCATTGATAGAAATAAAGTCCTGGTCCAGAGACAGTATTGGAGATAACCAAGAAAATCTGCTCTGCTGGAGGCTATAAAAGGGTTGATCATCGAAGCACTGGATGAAGCAGGTGCAGGGAAGAGAACTGAAATGGCAAATATCTCCAAAGCCAAACTCACCACCAAAATGCTAGATCAGTCTTCTCACACTCCCACCAAAAACACAACCTCATCTCTAAAATCTCCCAAATCTATCCCTAAACCAAAGCACCCACAACTCAACCCACAAAACCAATCCCTTTACCCCAAAAACCACCTCAAACCTTACCCAGTGATACACCCAGAAGGAGGAGAAGGGTGTTGAGGTAGTAGAAGATGAAGAAGAGGATGATGATGAAGATTGTCTGTCAATCTCTGTTGTTCTCAACTTTAAAACACCTGAGCATAGAAGTCAACAAGTGATTACACCTAACTTGCAAATGCAAATGGTGAAGGTAAAGATTGAAGAAGCAGAACAGCAGAAGCAGCACGATGAGCAGTTCTCAAGATGGTTGACAAGGATTCCCTCAGTCCTCATCCATTCAAGAAATGAAGAAACAAGCTCTGAGGCTGTACACTCTTAGACATACTTTTCAACACAAAGAGAAAGAGTGCGGATTTGGCCAGACCCCAGGGTAAGTTCTAGAATTCATAAGAAGAATATACCAAGTAGATATCATGGCAAGTGAAGAAGACCTTGAATGCTGTAATTACGTTGGCCATGGTAGTCTCACCCTGGGAAATCATTGAAGAATTCAAGAGAGCTCACAACTCCAAGACAACCCCTCAATCTATTCTTGAGAACAAAATGATCAACAAGGGGTTGTTATACAATAGACTTGAAGATCTTTAGAAGTGTGAACTATAGTTGTTGCTTGAAGGCTCTCACCCTGATGAATTTGCTTACAGAGAGATAACAACTGTGGGGTTGAAGAATGGAAAGACAGTGAGATACCTGTCTGAGTATTATGGCCTAGAGTTCTTCTTCGAGGAAGAAGCAGAAGAACTCACCAAGGAGGAAAAAGTTGTTCTCCTTGAGGCCTATGCTAGTGAGTCTTATAGACTCATTAATGGGAATTAGGTTTCATGGTTGGGATAAGACTCTGTGTCCAGTTTCCCCAAGACAGAGTTCCCTTCCATACTTAGCCAATCAAAAGATTAGAAACCTTTTCCCGGCCTGTGCTTAACTGATTACCTCTGAAGCTGATCAAGAGGGTGTTTCTGCCAAGAATAAGTGGGATCATCAATAAGTTTAGAGGTTTTGGCTGCATTGGTTCAGGGGGAGTTTGTTGGACCAAAAGAACCAATGATCCTGATCAGAAAAACCTCTAAATCCCACAGACATTGCAACTGCTGAAGAAGATCACAATAGCTGAAGACATCAGCTGATTATAAGGTCTGAAGACAAAGTCTGGAGACAAGATCTGAAGACTTCTACTGAAGACAAAGTCTGAAAGCAAAGACTGAAGACAAAGTCTGAAAGAAAAGTACTGAAGACAAAGTTTGAAAGTAAAGTACTGAAGACAAAGTCTGAAAGAAAAGTACTGAAGACAAAGTCTGAAAGTAAAGTACTGAAGACAAAGTCTGAAGCTATCAGCTGAAGACAAAGTCTGAAAGTAAAAGTCTGAAGAACAAAGACTGAAGACAAAGACTGAAGACAAAGACTGAAGACCAAAGTGATCAGTAGTTGTCACAACAGCTGAAGTTATAACTTCAGTAGTTGTGATGATTTCCTTTCAGTACTTGTAATTTACGTTTCAGTAGTTGTAGTTCAGTAGTTTTATGTTTTTGTACTTAGCATTCTCTGAGATGTAATCAGTAACTGAGAACATTCTCAGTAGTTTACATAGTTTCAGTAGTTTGTATAATTCTGTTAGATGTCACTATCAAGTGACATCAGCAGACGTCACATTCCCTATATAAGGAATGTTGACCTAGTTGTAACGTGTGACATTCAGCCACCACGAAAGCATATGAATGAAATATTCCTTTGCAGAATTCTCTCTATAACCGTTTACTTCTCATTGAATATCAATTGTGTTCTTGCGAATTGTCTAATTCATTGTTCAAATTCCGCTGCAATCTATTCAAATTAATCAAACTTAGATCACTGATCCTAACAGCTCTCAATCGCATGACTCCCCATGTGAATGACCCTCAGTCGCACGACTGATAGGCGTATGGGCTCCAGTTGCATGACTCATGTGCGATTGAACCTCAATCGCACAACTGGCATGCGTGTGGACTTCAGTCGCATGACTGGCATGCCATTCAGTCGCATAGCCCTACCTGCGCAGAATTCAGCTCACTCCCAAACCCAATCTACCATTTTCGATCTCCAAGCTCATCCAAACCCATTCTAAGCCCAAATCAACCATCCTAAACCTTAGGAATGCATACCACAACACCATTCAAGCGCACACAAGCCCGGAAACAAATTCCAAATGCATCACACGCAAACACATACAAATGGGTCAAACACACACATAAACAAAAACGGGGTTTTAGATGTGTTCCAGCCCTAAAATCGACCAAAAACATTTTAAAGAGCGGTCCTAGAACACATACAAACCACACCGAGAAGTAGAGCTTCGATTGGACCCGCTACACGACGATTTTGTTCACTTGAATCCACCCGAACCAACTTTTTCTCTCTTTTCTCCCTTTCTTCTTCTCCTCTCTTTTCTTTGCTGAATTTTGGGTGCGGGGAGAGGGTAAGGGCTGCCCTCTCCCTTCAAATACTTCAATTCACCCAACTTTCTCTCGTTGGCGAGTTTGGTCCCTCGACTTTGGACTTTATTTCTTTTCTTCTTTCGTCGGCTTCAAAGAAAATATCCGGGTGCTACATTGACTAAATGATGAACTTAGGCCTTTATTATAAGTTTACTAGAGTGTTTAAGCACGACCCCGTGCTAGTATAATGCTTATGAAACTTGGTCGATTCTTATATACAAGAAGTGTCGAGTAAGGCCCCATGTTAAATGGGGCATGACCTTGTGTTTGAGGTGAGGCACGACCCCGTGCTTACTTTTGGGGGACAATAATTTTTGCCTTGCAAAATGTCTAAACACGTGGGTGTGCCAATTTAAACATGCATTTCAAGCAAGTCATGGGAGTGTGCTTAATGAGGCACGACCCCATGCTTGGATTCAAAGCTCAGTTTTCTTCAAATTCTTGTTATATATGCTTCTTTTGTCTATCTTGCCCTTTTGAACACCTAAAAACACAATTTAACCTTTTTAAGTACATAATCACCATCTTATGAAAGATATTAAAGAATATTTGATATGATTTTGATATGATTTTTATTTATAATTTAGAGCACATCATGCAGCTATCAACTGTTGATCTTAACGGTATTGTTGTTTCATGGAACAATTGCGCCAGTGTGCGACACAAAGTCTTTGTCGGAGAATGAAAGCATGAAATTGGATGATTGTGATACAGTAATATATGAGATAACCGAAGTGCGGGTTCTATAGTTTCGTGAGTTAGAAGTGAACAGAAAAAAAGATCCCCAATTCCATACAAAATATCTCAATTCCAATCTTGAAACACCGTACATTAATCAGTCTATGCAATAATTCTACATCCATCAGCATCAACACCACAACTGTATGTCCCCACCGTTAATGATCACTGGAACCCTGTCATTCTCCGACCATCGCCATACCATGTTTCTACCTCTTTTCCTTTAGTCGGTTAACTCCTCCCTGATCTCTGATGATCTGACATCCCGGCGTCACCTCTAGAAATCTAATGCCCCTTGGCCTAATGATCGCATGGCTCTACATGATTATCTCCTCCTTAACGGGAAATTTTAGGGTTTTTCAGATCTGTTTACTTTCGAATTGGAGTGAGTTTCTAATTTATGATTAAAATTAGTTCAATTTGGATTCTATGATTAATTGATTGATGTATGATGAGGGGTACAAATGGAAAAAAACAAACGTAAAAAAAGATTGTACCTAATTTGGATAAATGTGATTGATTGATTAATGTGTGGCAAGGGGTACAATAGGAAAAAAGCAATCATAAACGAAGCTTGTACCTAATTTGGATATATGTGATTGATTGATTGATGTATGGTCAGGGGTATAACAGGAAAACACAAACATAAAAGAAGCTTGTACCTTATGCATATTAAATGATAAATTCCTATTAACAAACTTGTAAATGTTATATTATAAATTATTTTATTCACCAATATATGTTTGTGAATACTTAGCATATTGTTCAGTGCATTCGTATCAATGAATACACTAAAGATTCACAAATAATTTATTATCGGGTTGTGTGTGTATTGATGAGGATAGCACACACAATACTTAACATACATAGATGAAAGTAATTAAATGAACATAAGGTTTAATATGGTTTCGGTAATGATATGACCTACATCCACGGTGACAACTAAGTTATTATTATTATGAATTGTTAAATATTACAATTACAAATGATCAACATATAGAGATCACATAAGTTAAACAAAATATGCGAACTGGGCTTTAAAGTCGACTACCCATTTTTTCCCGCGTCTTTTTTTCTTGCGTTTATGGCACAAGGCTTACACACCCAACAATCTCCACTCGAAGGCGTTAGATCATTTCGTTTGGACTCATGATTGTGCTTTTTGTAGTTTGTCAATGGAACTTGATACACCACCTTTGTTTGCCATTGCCCTCTCATCAATTAACATGGAGGCTTATTGAATCTCCCACCAAGCTTCAACTCGTCAGCCACCACGAGTGACTCGTTCTCTATCCTTATTGATTCCCACTTAAATGAACAACCAAATGTTAAAATACTATGAGAACAAAACAGATAAGCCCATTGAGAGACTTTAACAGCTGGAAATAGTTTATTTAACCTATTGTCTAGTATATTTGATTGGAGTTTTGATCGGCTTACTACTAGTGCTCCTACTTTTATGCAAACCCTTGATTGGTCTCCTTAAACCTTTCCTAGTACATTCAACATGAGTTTGACATGTACCTTTAGTTTTGTCATCTACAAAACAAACCTTATTCTTCCTATGAGACTCTTTGAACCAGATTTTGTTTGTCTTCTAAATTAACTTTTCATCTAACAGTAAACTAAACAAATATAACGAACCTTGTTTCTTTCCTTGAGCCCTAACTAGATTACCCTTTACTACAGTCCATTGCTTGCCCCCCAAACTTCATATCATGTTGCTACTCATTCAAATGGCCTACAAAAATCAAATGTGCCTTCGAACTTGGAATGACTCATTCATCCTTCAAAGTGCATGAACCGACCGAAGTGTTTAGATACTCGTCATCCATTGTCGTCAATAACTTTATTGTTCTCAAGTCTTACCTTGCTAAAATAACTCTATTTCATATTTCCATGATGCATTAATACTATGGGCGGCATGGAATGGAAAACAAGAATCCATAAACCAGGAATCCATACTATTCTCAATGTTACAGATTTGAAAATCATCATCTATGTAGTGGCCTATAGTGTTAACTTATTTCCTAGAATTCAAAGAGTGATTCTTAAAACATCCCACTTTCTTCCATTTCCAACCTATAACCTACTTCTAAGCCTTAAACCCACTCATTCTATCTTTCCATTAACGTTTGCACTTAACAAAGAACTTGAAGATTCACCTAAATCCTTACATCATACATCCTCTCCCAAGATAAAGATCATGAATCTTATCAATGTAATCTTAATAATTTGTATTAAGGTCTTAACTGTAGTTATGATTCCAGACCAACTATTAGGTAATGAGGATAATAACATTGGCACTTTGACCTCACCATCAAAGTTAATATCCTCGAACACTAAATGAGACAAGATCGATTTGAGGTTATTGATATGAAGTGTGACTACTCTCTTTCATATTAGTGTCACAAGCTCTTATTTGTTGTAAAGGGCTTCTCATGCATGTTGGCATTGCTTTCACCATAATACTAGTTAAGGTCTCCTAGTAGATGCAACAGGTAATATTCTTCAAGAGAGCATTATTAGTGCCCAAACTTTTTTATCCATCTTTTTCCCGATCTTCTTGTTACATTTTTTTGGTGTTTTACCCTCTAGCTCTACATCCAATTTTTTTTGACAAAAGCATAGCTTTAATATGCATCTTCATGTAAAACTTCTCTATCATGGTATTTTCGTGTTTTGCCATGATAATGACTAATCAAAACATGATAAAAAAACAAAGACAAAAATAACAATGGCTCGAACATAAATTCAATGGTTGTTCTATTGAACTGCTAAACAAATTTACCTATTTAATGCATTATGAAATAACAAAGTTGAAAATCAAGAGTATTGTTTGTAGAAAACAATTTAATGAAACGTCAAACTACTTTGTGGCAAAATAAAATATGATTTCGGTATGCAATCACTGATAAAGAAATAAAACATGATTTTGGCATGTAATCTCAGATAAAGAGATGAAACACAAATGCAACCCGACTGAACTCTACATGAATGCCCAAAATTTCTCTGATAAGCGGTTGTTACTAGTGGTGCCTTACAGTGGTTGAAAGCTTTTGAACAAAACTCAATTAGATCGTCGATGACTGGGTATGACAGAACCCTAGCCGGTGATAAATCTCGTCTGTGGCTTCGAACACCTACGGTGGCAGACTGGTGGATGATATATTCAGATCCCTCCACTAAGCGTATTAGGGCACCACAAATTGCTAGCTAGTAAATGATCAAAAATTTTCATCCTTACAAACTCTTCTCCTCTCTTTTTCATTTTAGTGATTTTTAATTGTATCAAAAATTGGGTTTCATTTGAAACATACCTCCATGGCTCCATCTCTAGCTAAGAAAACTCCCAATAATCAGAAACATCCAATAACTCCGAATAATAAGAAACTCCCAATATTGTACGGTGGAGCCGTCCTATTGATTGATTGTGTACCTAACAACCTTGGAGCTTAGTTTCATTGAATTTTTCATGTTTTGGCAGCACTTTAATATTTTATTTGTTTAATATTAGTACAGTTCTAGTAAAACTTAAATGCTTTTCATGCATGAGCTCCGTTGCATCACATCAATATTTTATTTATCATATTAAATAAATTCTAGTAACTAACTATGATAGATTTATTGAGATCTACTAGTATATATTCAAATCCATCCTTTAGCTTAGGGCACAACAAGTCCAAAAATTAATTTGCTAGCTAGCTAGTAAAACCATGGAAAATTTTTCATCCTTCCAAACACTTCTTACTTTGTTTTCATGCATCATTTTAGTGATTGTCGTTTGTGTCAAATGGATTTCTTTACATTCCCAAACGAGAAGAAACCTACCACGATCTCCTAGAAAACTTCCAATAATTGGAAACATGCACCAACTAGGCTCAAGCCCTAATATCAACCTCCAAAATTTATCTCGAAAACACGGTCCAATTATGCTCCTTCACCTTGGTAGCTTACCTAACTTGTAGCGTCCTCCGCTGAAGCAGCCAAGGAGATTATGAAAACCCACGATCTCTCGTTGTGTGATCGACCTAACTTAATTATACCCAACATACTATTCTATGGCTTTAAGGGCATATCATTTTCTCCTTATGGGGAGTTTTGGAGGCAGTTGAAGAGCATAATGGTACTTAAGCTTCTAAGTAATACGCGAGTTAAGTCATACCAAAAAGTTAGAAAAGAAGAGATAGGTCAAATGATTCGGGTGCTCGAAGAAAGTAGCGGGACTACAATTGATCTGGAGCCGATATTAATTACCCTAACAAATAATATCATTTGTAGGGTTGCCCTTGGAAGAAAAGTTGATGGATTAAGGTACACAAATTTATTGAAAAGGTTCACGGATATGCTTACAGTCTTTAGTGTTGGTAGTTATATTCCATGGTTATCATGGGTAGATCGAATCATTGGTAGCGTAGGTAGGGCAGAAGAAATAGTTAGAGAATTTGATGAGTTTCTTGAAGAAGTTATTGAAGAACATGTAAACAAGAACAAAGGGGATGATGATAGGAGTGATGAAGGAGAAGACTTTGTTGATATTTTACTAGATCTCCAGAAAAACAACACATCTGGCTTTATACTTCCTAGAGATTCTCTTAAAGTTGTCATCTTGGTATGATCTCTTCTCCTTTCTTTAATATGCGCCATGAACTATCATTCACCGTCTATAATTTTCTTTTATTAACTATCGATAATCTTGGTGCTAATTATTATTACCAGATGGTAAATTTACAAAGAATTAGTTTGTAAATTGCTTACGGACTTCCGATATTTTCTAAAAGTTGAGCAAAATCATTATATGTTTCCTCAACTTTTGTAAGAAGATTTTTTTTCTTCTAAATTTTTTACTTCTTAATTTATACAACAAGATTTGTAACGACGGTATAAAATGGGTTAAAGCGACGATAGGGTTCCTGAGATGTTTAACCAGTACGTCAAACCCTTTACTGAGGACTTGTCACCATAAAGGTTGGTGGGAAGGTGGGAAAAACAGGCGTCATTTGAAACCTTTAGTGACCGCATAACTTCCTATTGGTACAAACTTATAGCCATGACATCTACAAATACCATACGGTGATTAAGAGTGTTAAAAAAATAAAATAAAATCAGCTAATTTCTATTAGTGTGCGAGACGAGGACCAACTCGTCATATTATCACAAAATAAAATCAGGTAATTTCTATTAGTTTTATGAAAAAAATAACTAAATAATATTATAGATTAACCGATACAAATGAATAATACATTAATATAGATTTATAGTTATGTGATGTCCACGGTTTGAGATTTACATAATATAACTCATGTTTATTATTTTAAATATTGTATACACACAATTTTAAAAATAAAAAATAGAAAGAAAATAGCCCACCAGCCTAACGTAACTTATTTATTTTGCGCTTTTCGACACCAAAGTTAGCAATTTACCATATATTATAAAACCGTTGAATTTATAGGCGAGCCCTATTTTACGAGGCACAATTTACATGTTTCAAATGTATTAATTGTTAATTGAAGCATAAAGGTACAAAGATATATTATATTTAACTTTCATTTTAAGTGCAGTAGTATATTATGAACTCACAAAGAACTTGCAGTCTTGAAACTTCAAGTTTGTTCCTTGTTCGTTTAAATATCAATATAATCTTCGGATAAATATTAAGATTGCGTTCATTATAGGAGGCGTTTGCAGGTGGAACTGAAACAACATACACAGGCCTAGAGTGGGCAATAAGTGAGCTAATAAGAAACCCAAGAGTAATGAAAAAGCTCCAGCAAGAAATAACAGAAAAGGCACAAGGAAGATCCATGATTTTAGAGGAGGATTTAGAGAAACTGCCCTATCTCAAAGCTGTCCTCAAAGAGACTTTGCGATTGCATACTCCAGTCCCACTTCTTCTTCCTCGAAAAGCAATACGAGATGTAAAACTGATGGGATATGATATTGCAGCAGGGACACAAGTGATTATTAATGCTTGGGCAATAGGAAGAGATCCCGACATATGGGAAGAATCAAATGAATTTAGGCCTGAGAGGTTCTTAAACAATTTCGTTAACTATCAAGGGTTACAGTTTGAATGGCTTCCATTCGGTGCTGGCCGAAGATCATGCCCGGGTATGCAATTTAGTGTAGTTGTTATGGAGCTTGTATTAGCAAATATCGTTTACAAGTTTGATTTAAAGTTGCCAAATGGAATGAAAAATGAGGATTTGGACATGACAGAGGCATTTGGTATCACAATCCATAGGAAGTCTCCACTATTGGTTTCAATGATCCCTCGCTTCTAGTGGCACACTTTTGTTCTACTATGTAAAAAATGCTATTATGTGATGTATGTTATTGATTTAAAATAAAAGGTCTGAGTCTAATATTGTACTTTCATCTGTTGATGTAATCAATAAGTTAAATTAAATATTACTATAATATGATTCATATTTTTTTCTACAAGATAAATTGCATAAGTCAACAAAGGGCATGCCTATATACTCATCATAAGTTAAAGCAACAACTTGTAGTTTCAGAACACGTAAAGGCGTTGCATACCTTAATGAATCATTTATAGATCTTTGTAAAATTGAAATATTTTAATGGTACTCTAAAAATACCAAACAATCAGATGAAAGACCCTCCTTGTGTGTGTGTATGTGATGAACTGTCAACATGGTTAACTTGAAACAACACAATTCTTCATGAAGGGTAAGCAACTCGACAATTAAAGTGGTTGTCGGTTAATCACCTACATTAGCATGAACTCTATCATTAGTTACGTACATAACTACTATTAAGAGTTATACGACTGCTACTGGACCAAGCTACCAATAATGGCTAAGTTACCACCGACATTAGTTGTCACTTATCATTAGTTTCTAGTGATGACCATTCCATTTCATTGATAAAAGTTCTTTAATATGACCCTACCAAGGGCTCAACTCCTTAGTCTATGCCATGGTGCTGCCCCAAACCCATTAAGGGGATGATGTCCCTTAGGAACTCTCTTAGTATTGGGGCTTCACCCAACCCCTAGGTTCCTTGGTGTCACATCCAAACACCAAAGCACATGATTTTTTTAGGTTTACATGTGATACCATAACTCAACCCATTCAACCACGCTAGAAGTTTATAAACATTAATGCAAAACTAACAATTTGCTCTCATAAATTAAACTAATTAAATGTTATCACTATTTAACCAAAATTGTAATCACTTTATCTATAAACTTTTCCTATGGCAAGATTTGATGTCATGTCAATAACCAATCCAAATGTCATGATCACATATGATTCTTCCAACATCACTAAAATACACACTAGAACAGGTCAGATTTTGTTGGTAAGTTACGAGTTAAATAGTTCACACAACACATTCATTTATTTTCAAAATTTATGCCATTAAAAGTTCTAACTTAACATGCTTACCTAGGTAACGATAGCAACCACCTTAAGGCTTGACACTTTGACACCTCTATAAGCAGATTAATCATGCGACACTTTATGTCTAAAACCTGACATACACCACATGCGTATATTGTATCCGCACATAGGCAATAAGTAATAGACATGCTTCTTGAACAAAACAAGCCATCACTATTAACTAACAAAAGCAATTAACTACTTCATACTTTTCAAGACTTTATAAAAGAACTTGCATTTCAACCTAAAAATTAAAACTAGATTATCAAATAACTCTCTTTGACTAATTATATGTGTGAGGATGTACATAAAAATATGCATGGTATTCACTTATGGGTCTTGTTTTGTATTTCTAAACGATAATTACTTTGCTATACTATACGCATAATAAGACAAGTGTACCTATCATGATAGTAGTATAGTATTGGTAAGAATCAAATATCATCCAAGGACAAAAGAACTCTTGATAATAAACCTTCGTAAGTGTCTTGTTGATAGAAATAATGATTTGGCTAAATAGTAATGACTGCGTAGGTAACTGCAGGCTTGTGTGGGGTTCATCATATGAAAATCTTCTTAAAGAGCACAAATATGTTGGAGAGAGATGCGATTGTGCTTAAGACAATCTTTATGTTAGCTATGATGGGCATGATCACACTTAAAGAGAGCATGGTCATGCCTAGGCAATTTTCAAATATCCTTTAAAGGGCACATCCATGGTAGACTTAGGTGCGAGCGTGTCATATAAACTAGCCTGAGACTTTTCATATTTCTAGCACAAATCCAACCACTTTTGATAAGTTTGACACTCATATGTTGTTTGAAATCACTAGGCAACCATACTAAACTATGTTTTAGTGTATAATTCTTTTAAAATGGTCTTATATTGGAGTTTTATTCTTAATGGTCAGAATTGGTTAATTAGGTACCATTTAGGTTTAATTAAGGTAAAAAATGTTAATGATGCTTAGTAATAATCAATGATGGTTGAATAAGGGTAATTATTGTTAACAATGGAAAACTATGATCGAATATTGTAAACTAGTACTAATTGAGGTTAATAAGGTAATTATGCGCAACTAGGGTTTATTATGGTTAGGTTTTAGATTGATTTTAAAACCTTAAAAATCCAAATAACCCGAACCAATTAACCCCAAACATGATCAATAACCATTATAATAAAGCAAATTGAGTGTATACAATTATATATTTAAGCACATTTGTATAACTTATTGAATTGAATTAATTTAAGTTCACTAATTTTACAAAATTTTAAAATAGTACTCATTAAAGTCCACTAATTTACGTCTATTGTTTAATACCTGAAATTCTACCCCAACAACCAGTTACCCAAACAACCTGAAACTGATTATCAATTGTTATCATTTTTCTTGAATAAATAATGAATTGCTAAGATACTATTAAAGATCTTATTGTGGCCGGGTTTCATGTAGACTTTCAGAGCTAAAAAACCCGAATAATCAAAACTGATTAACCCAACTTGAATACCAAACCCGATTAACACCCCTATCAGACATTATTTTGTTGTTCAGTATGTTTCAAATATAATATACAAATAAACACTTGTATCATACTTATAAGCATGGCAAATGGTACATGTCTTTGAGTGTAGTAAATTTCAAATGTAATTTTAGAATCTGTCGACAACTGTTAGTTTAAAAGCATTTACTTTAAGCAATTTAACTTTCTTATGATAATTGATTGTCTTCTTTCAAACACTTTCCAATATAAGTAGTTTATCATTTAATAAAATAAACTTAATCAATTGATATTTATGGAACGTTTTTAAATCTAGGTAGTTCTACTTATAAGTGGATTGTAATACAAAGCTACGTACCTAACCGGCCAAAATAATATAAACATAATTACAAAACCCTAAAACTTGTTTTCAACTCGGTTTTTATCAACATATCATACAATATCCTTCGAGTACGAGATTTACACCAACTCATGTAAACCCAAAGCACATGTTTGTTTTACGACGAAAACATACATCTTCATGTGTTTAAATTGTTAAACCATAAACTTTACATATCACTTGAAAATTCCAAATATGGGCTTGTTTTGGGCCTTTGTGTATCATCGATTAGGCATGCACATATTGGGTTTGGGCCGGACCCGGAACCGGGTTCAAACCGGGTTCGGTCCAGTCGGGTTTTTTTGTACCCGGGTATTGGTGAACCCGGGTACGGGTTCGGGTTCGGGTTGTGTTCACTTGCGGGAAAACCCTACCCGCCATACCCGAGTAGGGTCGGGTCGGGTCCGGGTCGGGTCCGGAACCGGGTCCAATATCGGGTTTGGTTTATTTTTTCTAATTTTTTTTATGTCCAATACCGGGTTCATTTTGGGTTTAGACCGGGTCGGGTTCGGGTCAGGTCCGGATGGGATCGGGTTTTAGAAATTCAAAAAAATCCCAACCGGGTTGACACCGCCGGTTTATTCCGGGTACGAACCAGGTACACCCGGTACCGGGTCAGGTCCGTACCCGGTTTTTTTGTGCAAGTCTACTGATCGATGGCCCATGTTTTATGTCCTACAAAACTCGGAGCACGACGGAACCACCACCTAATGTCTCCGGCTGCGGCGGCGGATGGCGGAGGAGAAAAGGGGGAATTACAAATGGCGGGAAACGACGAACCCCAATTTCAAGATAACGAAGATTCGTTTCAATGGGACGAACATTCACACCTGTATTACCATGCAAGGTTCCAAATCAATTCATCAAAATTTCAATTGATTTGTTGTCGGTTGTCACCATGGATTTCTGTAGATTTTGAGCTTCGTATTGATTGAGGGAGCTGATTGGTTCTGTATGGTTAGTTTCATGTTAAAGTATCTTTGAAGATTCAGAGTTTGAATTTGCATATCTTGATTTTGATTTATATTGGTGATTCGTGTTTGTGAGTAAACTAGGGTTTTGTTGATTTAGTAGCTTTGGTGTGCTTGAATCTTCATTTATTCGTCACGTTTGATCATATTCATGGGTTTGAGTGAAATTTGGCTAGTATCGATCAGTGGAGTTCCTTTCAACATCAAAATCGATCTCATTTTTGTCAATTATACGAGGGAGATTATATCTAGAGCCTAGAGTTGTGAGATGGGATAATTTCAGCAAACGAGAAAGTGATTGTATCAAAAATAAAGGGCAAACTTAGGCTTGGTGTATGCATATGCATCCTTATTGTGTTTTTTTTGGTATGCGGCTGTGTTCTTGACTCGAACCCCTGAGTTTCGGTCACATTACAGCAACCTTAATATTGCTCTCATCCGAGATGGTATAGAAAATGTGAAAGGAATCACCTTTTTTTTGTTTGTCTTGCAGTAGTGGGTTTTATCATGATCCTGCTGCGGGATGGTATTATAGCAGCAAAGATGGCCTGTATTACAAATTCGAAAACGGAAATTACATACCATGGGAAACTGACCAAGTGAGTTCAGTTTTCGTTATCTAGGTTTTTAATTTGTTTCTTTGTTTGTCATTCAAGTTTGTTGATTCTATTGAGCTGTTTTAATGTTCCAGGTTGATCTGTCCAATGCTAATCAGAGTGTAAGTACTGTTGAGGATAATTCTGTTCATGATGAGTCTTACAAGCATGCACCTTGCGATAGGGGTACAAATGAAGTTAAGTTTGAGGATGGTCATACAGAGTGCTTAACCAATGACGTGTCTGAAAATCTACCACCGCCTTCTGAATGGTGTTACTTTGGCTCAGTAATCATTGTTTTACTTGATTTTGAAAATTTATTTCTTGTGGTTACTTTAATTCTCTTTTAATGTGTTTTTTGTTTATATATTTAGGCTAGAAGACACACTTATTGAACTTTATCTGTCGGGCTGTTCCACCCAAACAGCAGATGTTGCAGATGACCCTTGTTTATATATGCAAACCGATGGTTTGTCAAAGAACTTGTAGTTACCTTTGCAGAGACACTGCTATGGTTTTACTTTGACCAAGACTTAACACAGGTTAATCTTGGGCCAGGTATAGAGGATGATATTGCTGATGAATTGGAAGAGGGAGAATGGATTCCAGATGAGAGTCATGAAGTAGTTGATGAATGTGGAGTTGCTGCTGATGAAGGTTCTTGCGATTCCTTAATATTTAGACCTTTTATTATAGTTAATATATATTTATAATAATATGATGGTTTTAACCTAGTTTACCAGTTGTAGGCACATATAAGCAATATCTGAATGATATATGATACATGTCACATCTCAAAGACTCAAACAAATTAACATTAAAGATTTATTGAAATTTGGAACAGGTCAAATGGTTTAATAAAACATATTGTAAATGCTTATAACATTTTAAAGTAGCTTAGTATCTTAAATTTATAGTTTTATAATCAATTTCCTATATTAGTTATTTATGAATATTATGGGAATGAACAAAAAGGCTTACAGGGCAACCGCCTTGATCCGTATTTAAATGTTTTCGGTTTTGAGTTTTGACTCATTATCCAACTAGCCCATTGTGCTGTGCTGACCTTATGGAAATATTTTAATGTTATTCAAGCACATTTTTGTGTGTTCTTTTCTATGTTGTCAAATGCATCAAAGGCGCACGCCTAGGTGCTCTGGCAAGGAGAGGAGCACCAAAAACGCCTTGCGCATTGACAAGTGCTCTTCCCGTATACTGGCAATTTCACCCTTGAAACATACTGTGACCATTTTCTTTTTTCTTTTTAGGTTTTTTTTTCATTTCAACATCTTATTCTTCTGATGCATGTTAATCATCCAAATTTATTTTGTTTTCATTCTATTTCTTTGTAGATGCCTCTGGGGAGGAAGAAATGTGGCGTGCACAATATGGTCAAGCAATCCATCCAGACAAAGAACTTGTACCTAATTACCCAGTTGTTGACTTGTGGGATTGGTCAATGGTAAAAGAAACCAAAAGGAGCAGAAAACGTCATATATGCAGATTGGTGGGCAGATTAGTGAAACGGGCGTCTAAACTTCACCCCTCAATGCCGTCAAGTGGTAGGGTATTGAAAACTGCCCCCATATGTGAAGTGCATCTTGATCTTGTAAGGGTTAGATCAGGCCGGGTGTACAAATTAAGGAGTCCAAAAGCTGCTTATCTAGCTTCGTTGTCATCTTATGATTCTTCAAACCGACAAAAGATTGGGGCTTTCCAGAACTATCAATGGTCAAGGGGAGTCAGACACCTATCAAGTCGAGTCAATATATTGAAGTCAAAAGTGTAGGAGTTCATGCTGAAAAAGTTGGATCAACAAAGGAACTTTCTTCAACTGAAAAGGTATCTTTTCAAAAATTGGAAACAAGTTCCAAAAGTTCTTTCTTCTGCGTAAACACATACATGCATTCTGTAGATTTAGGCACCTGAAAGACATTATCTATGGGCAGAGGTGGGAGTTTCATCCCGCTATTGTAGTATTCTCCAAACCTGCCAAGTGGGTAAATTTTAAAGATTTTGCTAAACTGAAAAAGGCATGAATGGGCAGGTGGGATGATAGTCACCCAAAGTGGACTAAGATGCATAAAATCTCCTAATGTTTTTATTACTAAAGTTGGATTATGACTGTAACAATATGGTCTTTTAATCATAATTAACACGTTATTTAATTATAGAGTTAAAAAAGAAAAGTGTTTGCAGGTCGAAAAACTATATTAATGTGCATAGTTTGTTATTCATATTTAACACATTAAGTTCATGATTTTATTTAATATGCTTGTGGCCAACGCTACATGTATAATATCTAGTTTTGTAGTTTTTGGTTTTTGTCATGTTTCTTGTTATCTAATCCCTGGTTGGCTTTTTATCATAAGGTCCATGCATATAGAGACAGAGCTGCAGAGAGAAGAACTCTGCACGGCGGTTTTGGTGTGGGTCCTGGACAAAAGAAATCAGCAGATGATGTTGATTCAGCATGTTCATCTCCTGTTTCTGCTACTCAAGAAGAAGCTGCATCTGAAGCCTTGAAAATGTCGTTTGGAGACGGGAGTTATGCCAGAAGAATTCTAAAAAATATGGGCTGGAAAGAAGTAAGCATATACTTGATGCTCTTGATATTAGATTACAATTTTTTTGTGAAAATGAATACTGGAGGGGCCAAACATCAACTTGTTTATTTTGGGTCAGTTTCGGTTATCTTTTTCTTTAAAACGGGTCACATAAGAAAAAAGGAAATTGGATAGGCGGGTCGAACAGTTAAAATTTGATGAATGTGTTCCAAGTGTTTGCAACCTCCTAAATTGTTTTGTAATCAGTAAATCAAATAAATTATATGGATAACGACGGTGATGGTTGGCAAGTATCAAACTTTTTCAGGCCCTACAAATGTACATGTTTTGACTTAAACCCGTCTCTGACCCATTATTCAACATGCTCGCTCCTAATCCCTACCCAACCATTCTGCCACCTATACAAAGAAGCATATCCGGTATAATCCCACTTAGAACAAAGCTAGTTGTAAAGTCTGTGCACGTTTAATGACGGTAAAACCTGTGAACCTCTTTTTCCTGTTATGGTATAGAAAGTATTGAATATGTTATTTTGTTCTAAATATAGTAATCTAAACTTTAAAGAAGGAGGTTTAGGAGGCTTTTAATGCCTTCTAACCTGTTTGACTCGTTCTCTATTATTTGACCCGTCTCAACGCAAGATTGCTCACCCATTTTTACATGTGCAGGGTGAGGCACTTGGAAGCAGCATGAAGGGTATAACCGAGCCATTACAGGCAGTTGGAAACAAAGGAAGTTCAGGTTTGGGATGGAATCAGAACACTAATTGCAACCGCATTTGAGTTCATTCAAACTATTATATTGGGTCGTTTTTGTGACTACTCAAAAACGTGTGTGGAAAATGTCTATTGTCTAGTGTGTGTATATATATATAAGACAGATTATTTTCAATATGTTTATGAAGTTTTAATTACCCGTGACCAAAACTGAAACCAAACTAGTATACAATGCACATATATCATATGCGTTACCTATCCTCATTGGTAATGTGAGTTTTCTTGTGGAGGGTTGTTTGTCATAGTATATAAACAAACTAGATTAGTATCATGTGTATTACACGGGTTGGATAAATAAAATAATAAGTAATTAGTAATAAAAATTTATTAATTATAAAATCATGTTTGAATATAAAATATGATTATAATTGCATATCGATAACTATTTCAAGTAAATAAATAATAAATAGCTTATAGATAAATAGATATATAGATAAATAGATATATAGATAAATAGATAATTTAGAAACTCATTTATTAAATGTATTATACTTAGTAATAAACACGAAAAGTTACAGTACGATATTTTAATATAACATATGTATAAAATTATATATACGTATTTGTTCAAGTGATAAAACAATTATATTATTTTTAACTCTCTTATCTGTATAGTTTCATTTTAAAATATTTGTTTTAAGATTAGCTTATAAAAAATTTTGTTTATAAAAATTTTGTTTATTAAAAATTTTGTTATTAAAAATTCAAGTTTCTAGTTATTCTGGTTGTTTTAATAATAATACTACGTTTAGAGAATTCCATATTTTTTATAATTATTTAAAAAAGGACTGGTTTAAAATATTTTATTTTAAAAGATTTAATGTTTTAGAAAATATTAATTTTAATTTTTTTAATAAAATTTATTTTTAAAAACATAATTTGATTTTAGAAAAATGAGAGAGAAAAATATATAAATTGATCAAATTAATTTTTATGAAAAAAAAGAAATTGTTTGAGTGTTTAAATTACTTTAATACATTTTTCGAAGGAAAATAAAATAAGAATGCTTAGAAAAATGACAACTGTAAAAAAAATGGTTTAAGAAAATAACAAGTGATAAAATAAACTTTTTTAATTAGTATCTATAGATAAAATATAGATTTTAGATTGTCTTTATCATCACAAGTTACACATATAGTTCCAATGGTTTGTAACATCAACATCATAATTTGAGTCCATAATATTGTCACGGGTGGATTTAAGAATTATTACGTCTCTGTTGGGTTTTTTCTGGTTCTCGGGTGTACCTCACTCTCCTAAAACATGTATGTAACTTTTTCTGATAGTAACATATATTCCTATGGCATAAGACTTTATGATATTATATTTCAATGATGTAACTTGAAAGAGTCCGATGGCATATATAAGCATTAATGATCTGCACATTTCTATTGAGTAAACTCATCTATTTCTCATAATAACTTCAAACACAATTAAGAACATTATAATTCTAAAATGCACATATGAAAACTTATACATAATACTTTTAAAAAGATCCAATCCAGATTAATTTATGTGTAACTGGATCCAAAAGTAATAATATTGATGTTCATATATAACAACCCAAAATCAGCAAGTGACAGATACGCCTCATATAAAAACAAAGCACTCAACAGCCTGATGCTGATTATTTTTATGTTTTCTAGTGATTTCAATTTATTACATTTTTATTTCAGATAAAGCAACTGGATATGTAGGTCTTTTTATGTGGCCTCATCTAGGAAAATAGAAAAGAAAAACAATAAATAATAATGAAGAACTAGGGTAGGTGTCTAAACATAGGTGAGAGTCTCCCCTAGTTAATGTCTTTGGATAATCTACATGTCTCTTTTCTTTATTTTTTAAACAAATAAGTACTACTCACTCTCTATAAATATACTCTTTAATCATATCAATGTCTACTATACTACTAGAATTCTTAATCACTTATGAAAAAACCAGATTTGCTACGGATTATGATATCACTAGGTTATAAGCACTTCGATACACATATCATATTTACCCATTTTAAAACGCAAGATCCATGACATCATTATAACTAACTATTTTTAATAAATCTGTGCTTCCGGTTTTTACGATCACAATTGAAGTGAGTGTTAATTGCCCAAATACCATTGAACGATGTGTCCAATTTATATATATCGTTGTCACACACGCACATACTTAAGCTGAAGCAAATACTCTTTTTCCACTTGTCGGCTTTCTACATTTTTTATAAATAAACGTTATTATTTTTACTTTAACAATCCTACATACACACTTGTTATGCACGTACATATGGAGGTTATATACATAAATCACAAGATTGTGAGAATCAATTTAAATACATTTTCTGTTCTCAATCTTAAAAATTAAGTGAAAGAATATTATATAAACAAAACATAAGGGTTATTGTTTCTCTCCTCTCTCCAGAAACATGTACGCAACATTTTCTAATTAACGGATCATAATATTTTACAACGATATAATATTCTGGCTACATGTATATGCGTATGTAAAGTTGGAGCACAAAACAAAGTTGGAAAATAGATCATTAATAACAACATAAACTTGCAAACTAAAGTTACCACGAATCGATATTAGCTTGTAAATATAATGAGAATGTGATATATGCACATGTGTATAGATGTAAACTAGTTTATTTTCTAAAATAATTTCAAATAAAAACAATTTATTTCTGAAATGCACATATGAATATTTATACATGATGATAAAAAGTTGCAATCTAAACTAAATTATGTGTATACGAAATAAAAAATAATATATTATATTGATGTCCATATGTAATAGCTGAAACTCTATAAATGCAACTCGTTAAAGATATGCCTAATATCTTTGACAAAGCGCTTAGCCGCCTCATGCCTAATATTCTGAAGTTGTCTAATGGTTTTAATTTATTAAGATTTGATTTCATTTAAACCATTGGATATTGCTTTTTATGTGGCATCTACCAAAGGAAATTATGTGGTCTCCCGTAGTTAATGTCTAGACAAATTTCTAGAAAAATATGGGTAATAATAAAGAGACACCCCACTTTATAAATCGACACCCACCTATACGTCGCATATGGGTCCATACGCGGCGTATAGGGTCGAATACACTAAAAACGAGGAAAATTCAGGGGGTGTGTCACAGAGCTATACGCCCCATATAGCCATATACGACCCCCTTATACGACACATATAGGGCTATACGACGCGTATAGCGAATTTCGACACTGACTACGAGGAAAATTCAGGGGGGCTGTCGGAAAGCTATACGCCCCATATAACCCTATACGACCCCCCTATACGACACATATAGCCCCATACGACACATACAGCCTTATACGACCCCCTCTATACGACGCGTATGGGGCTATACGACACATATAGAAATTTTAGGGTGTTGATTTAAAATATTGGGGTGTATATTTAAAAAAGCCCAAAAATATACAGTGATGAATTTAGAAGAAAAGTTAATTCCCGTAATTAATGTCTAGACAAATTTCTAGAAAAATATACAGTGGTGAATTTAGAAGAAAAGTAAAAGAGTAAAGTAATTTTTTAACCGTACATTTATATAAATAAAAAGAAAAAAACACGATAATAAAAAGGTTCGAACGAAGATCATTCAAAATATATCCGAATGATTTGAACTTGAATGAACTGAATTTGAAAGAGTTGTTGATTTGATATCAGAATTAGCTAGTTGCATATCATTATCATTGACGACAGGGACAAAAGTTGTTGGGTGATCGGTGATAGACTGAGGCAGTGAGGACTGAGGGTTATGGGTATAACTATTTTTTTTATTTAAATTGTTTAGTTTGGGCAATGTGTATTTGAGCTTGTAAACTTGTTAGATATTTAAGTTATCTAAATTTTGGGCTTATTATAATTTTGGTTATGTTATTTGGCATTTTGGGTTTGTTAGTTATTGATGTAACATTCGCCCCATTTTCAAAATGAAAACCCAAACTCATTGGATCAACTTTGTAAATCAAACATATTATTTAAACTATTTTATTCATTTTGACGATTCCAAAAGCAATAAATAGATTACTTAACTAATTTTGTGAATAATATTATTCGATTTATCATTCTATCAATATATAATGATTTATAAATTATAAAATAACATTTTATAAAGTTATAAAGTCCTATATGTCATTTATGGGTTTTAACTATTAAGTTTAAACAAATACTCTTTATGATACTATGCAATTTGTGCAACCAGATGTACATATAATATGTATGGGATCAGCCGCTTCAATGTGATCCTTTATCCTGGTCGGAGAAGAAATTACCAAACGACTAGCATTCCCTCACGCTTGACGCCAATGAGGCTTTTATTTAAGAGAAAAAAGAACACTATGCCTTCGCCATATGAAATATGAATATACAAATGGGATGTGTCTATTTATCTATCTCTTAACTCAAAATGGGAGCAGGTTTGAAAAAGGATCTTAGAGTGTCTAAGAAAAGAATTCTTTTCGTAAATAGTTGGAGGTTCCTATAACATAATAAATCAATGGCTTTTGGGACAATATTTCTTTGGTCTATTTCGAATCTATTTTATTTTTATGATTTGATTTTGATATAGGTACTAGAAAAATCTTGATTTAAATCGTCATTTTCTTAAAACCTAAAGTTTTTATAAGATTTGTAAAATTTATTAAGTTTTATTAATAATTTGATTTATTATATAAAAATTATGATTTTAAAGTTTAGGGTTTAATTTGTAAATCTTAAAACTTGAATTAAAAGACTTATTACATAAAATAACAAAAGCATAAACCTCAGGGGCCAAAAGTATAAATATGATTTAAAACCCAAACTTCCCCCAATTGACCACCTATTCACGGCCGGCCTCTGGCCAAATTCCGGCAAGCCAAAACACCCGTTATCAACCGTTTAACCTAATTAAATCCATTTAAACAATTTTCTAGACGGTTTCGAGCTCATTACCCCTGTGAATTTGAATCAAATGGAAAACACTCTTACTCGAAATCAAAACCAATGTTCAAAATCAAAACTGTTACAGCTTGAATCATGACCAAATGTATGAAATTAATCAATCTGAATCACATTCTTTAGACTTTTGAATTCAATGATACACATAATAATGACAATTGAAACAGATAATTAGATGTTGAATCAAACTTGTAACCCCCTAATCAAATCCTTGACCCGTTCGAAACATAAAGACCAGATTAAACCTATATAACAAAGGGGAAATTTCCTTTTCATTTTTGAGAAACTACCTGAACCTCCAATATGATTCACACACACATCAACATCGATCACCATTCTCATTCGCTACCTGCAACTTGGTTGAGCATCACCTTCTGGACACTTTCAGTCATAATTGATTAAGGACTTTGAATGATCATCACCGTTAGAAGCCTCATACGAAATAAATTTGATTATCATCGCCATTTGCATCTCGAATCTCATTCCTCTCGGTTCACAACATGTTCATCTTTTTATTCTCGTTGTTTGATCTCGAAAAGGTAAATTGATCCTACCTTTATAGTCGTTTTGATGTGTTAAACAATAACCCTAAACTTATTTGGGTATCATTATCAAATTGTGATTTAATTTAGATCAAAATAAAGTTAGGTTCATATGAATTTAGGGGAATTTAAGCAATTAATGTTTTTTAAACATTTTAAAGAAACTTCTAATTAGATCTGGGCTTTAGCCCACCAGTTAACACCAACAAAGAAGAGGTATCGGGTTCAACCCCAAGCACCCTCAAACTGTTTTTATTAATTTCTTTAATAGAACTATATTCCAGAAAATAACTAAAGTGTTATTAAATTGATTTTATTAATTAATACAAATTCAAAGTTTATTTATTTATTTATGAAATATTCTAGAATTTATAGTTTGATATTCCTTTATTCTTAAAATAAAATGAAATCATATAAAATCCATTTACAAGGTTTACATTGTATAAGAATTATTTCGCTAAATCATATATATTTTATAATCCTCTATTTAATATCTGAAAATTTTAAACCCTGTAATTTTATGTTTTATAAAAGGTTTTAATGTTATAAAACCATTATAACAAAATTATTTTAAGTTTATAAACTTTATAAATTATTTTATGTCAAATTATTTTGCAAGTCATTAAATAATTAGTTATATTTATCAAATAATTATTAAATTTGTTATATCTTTTCATACTTTAATACTCAACCTTTATTTAATCAATCATTATAAATTAAATATCTAAGTAATATTTAATTATTCAATTTCACTAATGATATCATTATCGTTTTCAATCTTAATTATTTAATCAATTTATTCCATTATTGAATCAATATATAATTGGTTGCATTATTCTATTAACCTATCTAATTATCAAAACCCCAAATCCCAACTGAAACCCTAACTCATATTTACTCTTTAATTATCATTGTTTTAATCTTAAGACACCAAACTTTAGGTTGAATCGTGAGGAATATTTAGTGTCAAGTCTAGCATTCTATCATTTTCAAATCAATTAAAACTGTCAAGTGAGTTTTTCATACCCTTTTTTATTTTTATTTCATAGTTTTTGGGGTGAAACATGTTAATCATATAAATATACACTTGTAAAATATTTTGATACTTGTAGTGCACGAGCAATTCGTTTATAAATTTTGTCATGAGTATTTGAGATAATTGTGAGCCTTATATGATAATCATCTTGTAGAAACAATCATTAACTATTATGTTAGGTCTAGGATTAGTAGATCTAGTCCATTTTGTATAGGCTTAGTACTTGAATTAATATCTGTAATGAATGATTGTAATTCATTATTGTGTATGCATTAAATGTATAGGTTAACCCATATATATGTGTTGATTTATGTATGTTTGCATGTACAAACATTATTCTTAGTCAATTTCAGAAATTGACTAAGTGTAAGAAACATCTACGAATGAACATTTTGTTCTTCCGTAGATATGTTTCTTACAAGTAACAAACATCCGAAGATCATCTGTGGATGAAACATCAACTGGAGTGAAGTGAGAATTCCAAGTGAAGACTCCTGCGGAAGAACAAGTTTCCTATGAAAGAACAATTGCTTCGGAGGAACTAGTTTGCTTCGGAAGAACAAGATTCCTACGGAAGAAAAATCAACTACGGAAGACACCATTCTTGCGGAATCCAAACACTTGTATAGATATAAATACAAGTGTTACAAGTCAACAAGTTGTCAAGTCAACAAGTCAGTTATGCGAATCCCAAGAGATTCGATGATTCCTTAACTGAATCAATTTCAAATCACAAGAGATCCGGTGTTTCCTTAACTGAAACATTATTGTCTACCTAGGTTTCGAATCATGAGGGCGACGACAATGCGACGATTCCACAACAGAAAACATCACATCATATCACACAACTAAACCCTAGCAGCCGTCACATCATCAAAACACAAAATTCAATATCATTCACTGTTTATTTGTAATCATAACACGTTTTAATGAAATACATTTGAATTAAATTTAATAGTTGTTCATTCATTAATTGTGTTTTTCTTTTATCGTGTTCTTGAATCTTTATTGATATTGAAATCTAATATAAACAATTAAACCAAGCCAACGCTGATTTCGCAAATGTTGACTTGATATCAACCAACACTGATAATTCCTGATTGCGATCCTTGAATTCACAGGTGGTATCAGAGCCAAGTGCTCATTGATTTAGATCAATTGATCTATCAATGTTAGTTGTGTTTAATTGTTCTTGAATCTTTAGATTTATCAGTTTTTATTGATTGAATCTATCATTTTTGAGCAAAAGTTTGTGTGATATTTAATTTGCCGTTTAACTCGAATCTATATTCAAATCAATTGAATAGCAGATCTTAGTTATTGATCATAATCATAACTTGTTCATATCCTTTGAACAAATTCATTAGTTAACATCTTAGATCTTAACTAATCATGAGCAACTTTGGTGGATCATTTTACCAACCGCCAAAGTTGGAAAGAAAAGCAGATTTCAAATCCTGGAATATCAAGTTCAGGAATCATGTAAATTATATAGATTCTGACTTATGAGTCTTTATAACAGAAGGTCCTTATATTCCACCCACCCTCGGGCCGGATTATAATGATAACAATCAACCAATAAGCACGAAAGATCTGTCACCTGATGATATTAAGAAGGTTAAAGTTGATTTTAAAGCATACAACTCGCTTAGTATGGCTTTACCAGAAGAAATATTGATCAAATGTGAAAATTATAAAATAGCAAATTCCATGTGGAAGATTTTTTATACACTCTGTGAAGGGAGTGATGAAATCCGAAGCATTAGGAAAGACCCCCTGCGTTCACAATATGAAACATTTTATGATATTGAGGGTGAATCAATTCCTTAACAACTCCATAGGTTTATGCAACTTGTTACAGAAATGAACATTCTGGAGTTGAAATACACAAATGAGGAACTGAACAAGAAAATGCTCCATACTTTACCAGAAAGTTGGAAGCAAACTGTATCCATGTTCAAGAATACCATAGATCTCAAAGCAGTCAGACTAGATACTCTAATGGCTAAAGTTGAGGCTCTTGAAATGGATGAGAAATCAAGAAACAAGAGTGTAAGAACTCATGTATCACCATATCACTTTAAAGAAACAAGAAGTGCTGGAAGTGCTTTTATGTCCAATAATGATGGTGATAACTCTTGTACTTTGAGTGAAGATGAAGAGGAAGTAAGTTTCTATGCTTCAAAACCTCCTAAGAAATCTTCTCAAAGTAAGTCAAGAAAAGAGAAAGAAAAAACAGATGATCAAAGAGATAAATTATCCAAAAAACCATCAACTAACAATCAATCAGAGTCTATCATTACTCCGAAGAACAAAAGGCAGTTTTTGCAGCTTTCAGTTCAAGCTTTCAAGCTTACCTAGGAAGTTCATTGCCCACTGCCAACATGTGCCAACAAGATTTAGAAGAACTGCCTCCGGATGTAGTGGAGGAGATGGATCTACAATGGCAAATGGCAATGATTGCTTATAAAGCCAAACAATATCTAAGAAGAAACAAGAATGCTAACGCTATGGACACTTTTCCAGAGAATGCTTCAAGTGCAATCTAAGAAGAAACGCGGATTGGAGTTGATAAGTCAAAGGTAAGATGCTTCAAGTGAAATCTCTATGGACACTTTTCCAGAGAATGCAATCAACAAAATGTTGACTCAACACAACATCATAATCATCAGGCCAAACAACCTTCATCAACTCAAAGATTTTTCAGACAACCACAACTAGCCAACTCATCCCCACTAGCCACCAATACACCAGCGGGAACTAGCAACTCTAAGGAATCTGGGCTGATCATTCTTTAAGATGGAACCTTTGACTAGAGTTTGTATGAGAAGGAAGTCTTAGAAGAAAATCAAGCCCTAATGGCTCACATGGAAAACAAAGTTCCACCCATGGCAAGTGAGGTAAGAGACAGGTTATGTTCATGAATATGTGTTAAGGAAGTAGAAAGATATAGAGTCCATGCTCAACAATTAGCTGATAAAGTTAAAGAAACAATGATTTTGAATGAATCTCATGTAAGAGAACATAAATTATATCAAATTAAAATTAACTCTTTACAAAAGGATTTAGACAAAATTGTTTTTGAAAATTACAATTTGAAAGCACAAGTTGAGCAGATGACCACTTCCTTAACCAAATCCATGGCTGATCATGAATCAACTGAAGTGAAACTTCAGAAGTTTCAACTTTCATCTTAGCAATATGAGTAATTATTAAATTCTCATATTGAATCAAAGAACAGGTCTGGGTTAGGTTATAATGTTGTGGCACCTCTTGTTAACAATAACTATGTTCCTTTGGCTGAATCAATGACAAATAATCTGTCAAAATATTTTGTGCCAAGCACTAATATAGGAACTAGCTCTAATCACCAAACATTGATAATAAATCTGAGGTGAATGAAACTGAGTCTTCTGAATCAGAAAAGATTAATCAATTGAATTCAATATTGACTTTGATGAGTGGGATGACTTGGATGATTCTCATGAACATGATGATGATCTTCTCAATAAGGGTAAGAATGTTGTTTTTGAAACAAATATTCCAAAAGTGCTTGAAGAAACAAAGCTTCCATACCCTCCTAAACAAAGAAACATGCTGAAAACCATCTGCAAGATAATAACTCAATTAAATGGAGGTCTTCAAGAGCTAAATCAACAACAAACTTCTTCCAATAAAGTAAATAAGAAGTCTGCCTCTAATGAGGAAAGACACAAATCCATGGAAAAAGGAAAGAAAAAGGCATCAGCAGATCATTAGCGAAAGAAGAACCTCTCTCCGGTACCAGATTTGCGGAAAAAGGAAACTTCTTCAGTAGAAGTTAATATTGATTCAGTAGATGATCTACGGAAGAGGATTTCAGCAACAAACAATCAAAAGCTGCATAAAGTGGAAAAGAAGAATCTACTTCAAAGCTGAAGAAGAATGAAAAACCTTAAAAGTTGGCAAACCATAAGAATGATTCGGAGAAAGAATCAGATGAGAAGTATTGCAAATGGTGTGACATGAAAAACCATAATACTAAAGAGTGTTACTTCAGTAATTACTATTCTATTTGCAATATGAACAATCACATGACTAGTGACTGCTACTTCAGCAAACATTGTGCTATATGTAACAAAAATAACCATTTCACTCAAGAATGTTATTTCAACAAAAAGAACACGACAAAAGACACAAAGAAGAAAGAATAAGATAAATCTGAACCAGACACTCAATCTACTGATTGTGAAAAGGTTCAAACTAAAGAAGTCTGAACAAAAATCAAAGTCAAAATCAAAGGATAAACCATCCTCATGTGCACATCCATCAAAGAAAAGATCAACTTTCCAGCAATCAAAAACACCTCACAAAAGGGTAGATTTGACTGATAAGGAAACAAAGGATGATGATGTATTCTTTAATAATTTTGAAAAGGGAATTCATATACCTCATTCAAAAACAAAAGATTGTGAGACATTAAATCATAAAGTTTCATTATCAAAACCAAAGCCTCAAATGAACAAACATAAGCTGAATCAAGAAAATATTAGGAAACAATAACCTAGTTCATCAACATCCCCTTCAACAGAATCATCCTCATCTGAAACAACTCAGAATGAATCAAGCAAAACTAAAACTGAAACTTCAAGACTTATTCATGAAGGAGTAACTATTTAAGACACTGCTGGCAAACCCAAGATCATTAAGGCTTGGGTTGTCAATTCTAACTGATTTATTTTTGAATGCGGGAACAATATTGGAGAGCTGACAATAAGTGGTATGTTGACAGTGGTTATTCCAGGCATATGACAGGAAACTGTTCACTTCTCCATGATTTCAAACATAAAAATGCTTCTTATGTGGCATTTGGTGGGGATAAAAAGGGAGGCAAAATTGTTGGTGAAGGAATGGTAACAAATGGTGTGCTCAAGTTTGAGAAAGTAAATTATTGTGAAGATTTACAGTATAATCTACCGTGTCTCAAATTTGTGATCAAAATTATACCACATTGTTTGATAATACTAACTGTTACATTCTTAAGCCAGGTTTTTTTTGTTCCAGAAGATTAGGTCCTCCTCAAAACATCAAGAAAAGGAAACACTTATGTTTTGGACATGAACAACACCTCACTCACAAAACATGAAACATGCCTTCTATCTAAGCTATTAGAATATGTATCTCAATTGTGGCATAGAAGGCTTGTCCATTCTAACATGAAGAACATGAAAAAAATTGGTGAAAATGACTTAGTCATTAGATTGTCAAAGAAATAGTTTCATTGCTCAACTCACTGTTCTTCTTGTTACAAAGGAAAACAACATAGAGTGTCATATAAATTCAAAATTATCAATACTAATACTACACCACTCAAATTGCTTCACATGGATCTGTTTGGTCCTACCAATGTGATGAGCATTGGAAAAAGGCAATATTGTTTGGTGATAGTTGATGATTTCACAAGATTTACATGGGTCTTTTTCTTAAAACAGATGAGTGAAACATTAGAAATATTAATGTACTTTGTGATCAAGATTGAGAATCAACTTGATGCAAAAGTTAAAAATTTTAGGAGTGACAATGGTACTGAATTTGTCAATTTTGAACTGGATTCCTTTTGCAGGAGCAAAGGTATTACAAGGCAATTCAGTGCACCAAGAACACCATAACAAAATGGAGTTGCTAAAAGAAGAAATAGAACTCTTATTGAAGCAGGCAGAACAATGCTAGCTGATTCACAATTGCCTCTCACCTTTTGGGCTGAGGCAGTGAATACTGCATGCAATGTTCAAAATAGAATGTTAATTGTCAAAGAACACAACAAAACTCTTTATGAGCTCTTGTTTAAAAGAAAACCATAAATAGATATCTTAGAGTTTTTGGGTGTCATGTATCTGTTTTAAACATAAAAGAGTCATTGGGAAAATTTTCAGAAAAAGCATATGATGGTTTCTTTGTTGGATATTCTTCAACATCTAAATCTTATAAGATCTATATTCCATAACATAACATTGTGGAAGAAACTCCTAATGTATCCTTTGATGAATATGTATTCACTAAATCAGTTAAAGGTTCATCATGGTTGTTTGACATAGATGCTCTAACTGAATCATTTAACTATGATTATTTGAACACTGCAGGATCTGATGAAGTATGTTATCCATTCGTTCCACCTCATATAAATGAAGTAACATGATTTACTAATCGTCCAAGGTTACACACATCCTTAGGTGGAAACACTTTAGCAGCAGCTGCTGACACTGCATGTGAAGATGAACACTGTGCATCTGGAGATGTGAATGTTGTCCCTACAATAGATCCATGCTCTCAAGTGAATACGACAAACATTGGAAATGTTTCAAGTCCTCACTTATCATCCAGAGAAGTTCCTGTAACTCATACGGAAGAGCTAAATGATTCCGGAGTTCCTATAACTCCTACAGAAGAGCAAACTAGTTCTAGAGAAGCCCCTATAGCTCCTACAAAAGACATACATGATGCTGCTGAAGATCATTCAACACCACATGTTGAACATTTTGACTACTTTCTAAACTCTCAACCTGGTTTGGATCAGACTGCAACAATGGATATGACTAACCTGGAATTATCTATTCCAGTTGAATCAACTCCATCAACAAGAATCAATAAGACTCATCCAGTCAACAATATCATTGGAGATCTTATAAAGAGAACTACAAGAAGCTAAAGTGGTACTGCCAATATTTGTCTTTCCAGTTGTTTTCTTTCACAAGTGGTTCCTCCAAATATCACTGCTACATAAAGGACAACAACTAGATTGTAGCTATGCAAGAAGAGCTTCAACAATTTAGAAAGTAAAAAGTATGGTCTCTAGTTGATTTACTAGAAGGCTAACATCCTATTGGTACAATGTGGCTTTACAAAAACAAACTGGATGATAGAGGAATCATTGTAAGAAATAAAGCAAGGTTGATTGCACAAGGATACACACAAGAAAAGAGAATAGACTATGATGAAGTTTTTGCACCAGTTGCAAGAATTGAAGCCATAAGAGTGTTTTTGGCTTATGCACATATAAGAAGTTCACTGTATATCAGATGGATGTCAAGTGTGTATTCTTATATGGAAAAAAATGTTGAGGAGGTCTATGTGTCATAACCCCCTGGTTTTGAAGATCCTTATTATCCTCATAAGGTATACAAGCTTGACAAAGCCTTGTATGGTCTTCATCAAGCACCAAGAAAGTAGTATGAAACAATATCATCTTTTCTGCTCAAGCATGGCTATAAAAGGTGTCGCAACTCTCGCGAAACCTCACATTTCTTTGTTTATTTCTTTGATTTGGGTTCCTACGCAAGCTTCTGAATCACCCTTACATAGTTGTTGTTAAACCTTACGTTCTGCATTAACCTGATGTTCTATGTTCTAATTTTCGGGACGAAAATTTCTTCAACAAGAGAATGATGTGACACCCTGTATTTTTAGGTTAGCACCGTCAATATAGTTTTCGTTACCTTAATGTTCTCTCGTAATTTATCTAATTATTTGAATAAATTATAACCTAAGTATGAACTAAAGTATATTAAATTAGAATCACTGTGTAGTGAATCAAAGTTAAGGGACCTAAAGTGCAACTTAGGAGACTTAAGGGGGACCATCATGTAATTTCCACCTAATTTCAAGCTTTAATAACCGAATTATGCACCATCTCGACTACTTTTCCTCTCCTTTGCAACCCCTCTCTTCTTTGCAACCCTAAACATCCAAGAAGCTTTCGACGGCAGCACCTCATCAAGGGCAACTGCAACCAACTCCACCTCTATTCCTCACGGCAGCCCCTTCGATAACTCTTCCCGGCAAATCTCTTTCTCTCGATCAAAAACCGCAGCCTTCGACGGTAGTCTCATACGGTATGTATCTTTGGTATTCGTTTCGTTACAGTTTTGACTACGGTTTCGTTCTTTACTTCGTTGGATATGCGTCGGGTTGCGATGATTGGTTTCATGTGCTTCAGGTTTACAGTTGGGTGAGTCGTGGTTAGAGTTGTTGTAATTCTATTCCGTATGTGTGTTTTTGCAATTTATGTATGTATATGTGCATGTATGTGATCTGCGATTGTATTCAAAGGTATGTTTCTATGCCTTCTTGAATGTGTGAATGTATATTTCTGCGATTTCGGTTGTGTTTCGCAGATAGTTTCATGGTTGCATTTTGGTTGTCATGGTATGTTTATGTGTTACATGTGGGTTATTTGAACATGCGATCTGTTGTATGCCGATTGAAAGTCATCGGGTTATTCATCATGTTGGTTTTGCTGCTATACGTATGGATTCTTGTATATGTTCCTACCGTGTATACGTATATAATGGGTGCATGTGTGATAGGGTGTGCTGCGATGTATGTATATATATGTGTTCTAGTCGTATATATATGTATATAATGAGTGTGCTCTTGTTTACCTTCTGCGATGTGGATGTGTTAGTTTGTGTATGAATGCATGTATATAAATAATGTGTGCTTGAGTTTGAAACATGAATGTTAGGTAAGGGGGGGTCCCATCCGAAAATATTTGGGTTGGAGGTTTGTTGTGCATGTGTGTGTATTGCATACATATATATATATAAAGGATTTTATGTATTTTTTTGTTATAAATTAGGCTATACATGAATATTGGGTTTTCTTGTTGTATGAGTTGTACGTGTTGATATTTGTTTGAACGTGGGAAATCTATCGTCAACCGTCATTGTACCTGAACCGAGTCGTGAAACGCGAAACCGTACATTGTTTATATTTATATTAATAATTAACATTAATTTTCTACCAAATGAAATCCAGGTAACCCGAAATCTAATCATTGTGCTTTTGTTTATTCGCTGCTGTGCAATTAAGGTGAGTCTTCACGGCCCCTATTTTACATTACTTTGTTTTTGGGGGAGAAAACATGAAAACTTTATTTACAAATGGTTTCTAGTATTATTGTTTATCGCCTGTTACGTTAGTGCAAACATACTTAAAAGTCCTTACATTCTCAAACCGTTAGTAATGTGTAGCGAGGTAATTCTGAGTAGTACTACTGGGTTTGACAAACCCCGCCCGGCTAGTCGCGCTAGCTTGATTGGAGGTCAAACGGTGCATTATTGACTTAACATTTGTCACTGTCTGGTGAGATGTGACGGGAAGGCAACAAACATACGAACGTACAAACATACAAACAGTCAGCCTCGGTTCGAAACGCTAAGTAACTTGATTATAGGCTAGCTACCTATCGATTTGCTTTAATTACTATACCATTCGAACAGTTTCAAACATTTTTTATCTGTGATAAAACCTGTGAACTCACCAACTTTATGTTGACACATTTTAGCATGTTTTCTCAGGTAACAGGAACGCTTAAGCTTATGATGCACGATTAATAAACGCACTCAGGACATGCATCATCAACATTATTTACTTGCATTGAACATTTAGTTTTGACTTAGTACTTACAACTTTCAGTATTGGTTACATTTCGTTATTCGCTTCCGCACTATTATTGATTTCAGTTATGCTGCTATGGGTTTAATTCAAACGTTTATTTTTAAGTTCATATAGTGTCGTTTGATATGACCGTGTCTGAGATCCCGGTACACACGCCTAACGGTAAAACCCCATTTGTGGAAATTGAGGGTGTGACAAAAGGGGAACCATTGATCAGACACTCTTTCTCAAACACGAACATCAAGATCTCTTAGTTGTTCAAAATATGTTGATGACATTATATTTGGATCAACTAATAAGAGACTATGTGTAAATTTTGAAGAGCTGATGAAATCTGAATTTCAGATAAGTTCAATGGGTGAATTGACTTTCTTTCTTAGTCTTCAAGTTCATCAAAAACCAGATGGGATATTCATCAATCAAGAAAAATACATACATCAAATTTTGAAGAAATACAATCTTGCGGATGTATCCTCATGCAAAACTCAACATCAACAATTGATAAGATTGTACCTGATCCTTCAGGAAAATCTATTGATAAAAATTATATAGATCAATGATAGGACTATTATGTATCTAACTGCTAGTAGACCTGACATTATGTTGCTGTGTGTGTGCTAGGTACCAATCTGATCCAAAGGAATCTCATCTGAATGCTGTGAAAAGGATTTTTAGATATCTCAAAGAAACCATGACTTGGACTTTGATATCCAAAGGATGGTGACTTTACACTCTACTCATACTCAAACAATGACTATGGTGGATGTAACAGTAACAGAAAATCCACAACTGGTGGATGTCAATTCATTGGACCAAGACTAGTTTTGACAGTGTAAGAAACAAACCAATGTCTCTGTATCCACAGCTGAAGCTGAGTACATAGTTGCTTCAGCTGGTTCTCTCAAGTTCTTTGGTTGCAAAACAAATTGCTTGACTATGGTTACAATTTCTTTTAAACCTCAATTTACATAGACAATTCTGCTGTTATGTTTATAAATGCTAATCCTTTGCAACATAGTAAAACAAAACATATTGAGATAATATATCATTTTCTGAGAGATTGCTCAGAAAAGGGTTTGATTAAGTTAGTCAAAGTGGATACAATAAATCAGCTTGCTGATTTATTCACTAAAGCATTTGATTCAGTTAGATTTAATTTTCTAAATTGAGTCTCTAGGCATGATTAACTTAGATTAATCAACTTGAACAAACAAAGAAAAGCATGTGTCTATAACTTGGTATTAACAATTTACGTTCGGAAGAAACTTCTAAAGTATCTTCCAAAGAATGTAATGATGCTTCAGCATGACATATGCATGGGAAATGATAGTACACTATATCTTTGTTTATTCCTGAGTTCTTAAATATCATTAAATCTGAGCTAGTTTCTTGATGTGTGAGTAGGTTCATCTTGAGTGGAAACTACACTTAGTGCATGCCAAACATAATACATAGTGATTGTTTGTGGGAAACTTCATTTTGAGGATACAAAGTGAGTCTTATTCTGATATGATCAAATCACTCATCTAAGCACACTATGTACCGACACTTTATAATATCTGTCTTTGCAAAGCATACTCCCTTTGTTTTGTGTAAACAAAGACCTGGGTGTATGATCACCATACTGTATATCAGTTACCAAAGGTGAAAAGATCATGATCCTCATCATCCCTCTGTTTTGTGTAAACAAAGACTTGGGTTAAAGGCACCTTTGTTTTACGTGAGTAAAGACCTGGAGACCTGGTGACCTGATGATAATCATATCTACGCTCTCAAAAGAATCCTATGTGATCAATTGTATATTAATCTAGAGCTTTTATATCAATGCATTAATGAGATGTATAATGCATTTCAATATAGAACTTATAACTTAAAGTACATAGTTATTAAGTGTGAAAAAGTGATGATTTGACTTGCAAAGGGAGGACAAAATCTTCGTGAATTGAATGTGAATCCCATAATAGAATTTCCTAATCAATATGAAAACATGATACAATCATGCCTAGTTGATACATTAGCTATTGTATGGATTTAAATGGAAAATATACTTGCAATCAGAACTATGTTCAGGTATCAATTCAACAATATAAATCATCTAGAAGAGGCTTTGTATTATAGTATGATCCTATCATATGTGTATATATGTTTGTGCATCATAATACAGTTAAATCACTCATGATATTCTTCTTAGAAATTTATAATAATGCATTTTGTCATCATTAATCACAAATTTATGGGGAGTATATTCATGAAGAAAAGTTAATCAATCAGCAGATTTGTCTATTTCATTATCAATTTGAAGGAATTGGATCCTGAGCACCAACTTAGCTCTTGGATACATGAAGGTTTCTTTTAAATTAGCTAAACTTTCTTGTGCTCAATTGTCATAATTTCAAAGTCAACAAGGTCCAAAAGCAATAAATGTTTCTAGGCAGTAAACTTGGACCATACAACAAAATAAGTTTTTCTTCACAAATGCCCAATAAGCATCAGCAGAAGCTACAATGTGAAAAATTTAAATGTCTATTCATAGATTGATAAACTACGGATGAGCAAAGCTCATAAAGTATAATCTAATTTCATAGTTTGGTAATCTATGAAAAATTATGTTATACTTAATCAGCAGAAGGTGTTAAGTCATCCGCATATAATTTATGGAATCCGTAGATAATCTGCGGAAGAACTTAGAACTGTAGAGAAGTTTAATTTTTGAGGGTCCCACTTTCTTAAATAAATAAAATTAATGTGTCTGAGAAAGTATAAATGATGTTCTTTGACTTCAAAATTCATTATTCGCTTTTTTAGATCACCTTTTTAGACCTAGAAAAACACACACTCAACAAAATTTCCCCCTTTCTCTAACATTCAAAATTTCTGAATCAAAACATAAAACAAACACATAATCATGTTTATTGATCATTGTGTTCAAGGTAAAACATGTCGTAATGTTAAAAAATGAACCATTTGATTCTTGTCTAATCTCAAAACTGTTCGTATTCTCATATCAATAATGTTTCTAACGAAATCGTTTGTATTCTCATGAACATATGGATAATCGATTTGCGGAAGAGCACAATGTGTGTGCGTTCCTAAACTTGGATGACCCTACTTTAGAAGGGTTTCAAGACATCATTCGGTATCTAAGAAGATCCAGACTGTTCTATGCCTTATCTGTAGAACCCGTGATTCATCGATCGTACATCTCTGACTTCTGGAACTCAGCATATGTAGAAGAAGATAGAGAAGTTATTGTAGCAGAAGTAAAGAATCAAAGATTGAGAGTGACCGAGCAAACTATCAGGAGGACTCTAGAGTTGGGAGAACAAGAAGTTAGTCACCCTGATGTGTTCGATAATGAATACATAGAGAAAGTTTTCTTATTGATGGGGTATGATGGTGATATTTCTAAGGGGGAGATCAAGAAAGGAAGATTGTGCAAGCCTTACAGATTCTTATGCCACACTTATCTTAAGTGCATTTCCAACAGGAAGTCTGGGCTCGATAGATTCTCAAGGCACATATTGTTGGTTTTGTCACATGTAAACCAAGCTAGTTTACCATTTAAACTATTAAAACATAGTGGAATATAGGTTTAGGATATGGTTAGTAATCTGAAATTTTTCACCATTTAAAACACAAACAAAACCCAAGAATAAGGATCATAATCATATGTGAAATAGTGTGCTATCAAACAAATCAAAACAACCATAGGGTGTTCATAGAAACAACCTTTCTTGAACAAGTGTTGTAGATGTTTAAGATGAAGAAGATGATGTTCTTGAGAGCTAGCCTTAAAAGGAGAAGACCTCAAGCTTGTAATACCCACAAGCTCTTCAAACACCTTGCATGTTAGGTTGCAACACCAAAGAAACCTCTCTTTAGTTCCTCCAAACCCGAAAATATTCAGCACCTTTTTCAGCTTCTAAGATCCGAATTTAGCCTAGCTTTTGGAGGTTCTATTGCTTGTGATGTATGAGAGAAAAGTGTGAATAATGAAAGAGTGTAATGGAGGTGAAACTCTTGCAAAGACCAAGATAAAAGGCTGGTCCCAAGGCCCCTTTGGGCGGCCGAAATGTGTATCCAAAATGGTTCCCCCCCATTTTAGTTTAATAAAAGTACTCTCTTAACCCTTAACTTTATAAAATTAAAACCTCTTTTAATTTTATAAAAATAACACACTTTTATTTGTTATTATTTAACCAACTTAAATAATGAAACAAATAATATCTCACGAACAAACTATCCATATAGTATTGTTCTATTACAAAGCAATGTTTTAGAAAACCCATTTTCTAAATTGGTGTCAATGTTTATTTGTATGATCTCATCAACAAATAAACATTTATTGGTGTTTGTTTAGCTTGTTATTGGGTATGACCCGAATTGAATCATAACGTACTAACCACATCAATCTTGTATGTGTCTTGGGCATACAAGATCCAACACATATCATCAGGAAGGAAGAATATACAACTACTCAAAGTACATTTTCAATTGGCTGAGTGACCACATCAAAGTTCAAAAGGATGACAAAATGTTCATGTTTCCAAGGTTCCTATATTGATAATCAATGGTGAATTGCCTGGATTAGAAAGAGATGGAGATGTGTTGGTGCAAGCTTATTTGAGTAGGTCTGTCTTGAACAAGATTAGTGTAAGGTATGAAGGGGGAGAGATGCCCATGTTTGCTCATGTGGTTGATGCTACTTGAAACATCCCCCAAGAGCTTGTGTGGGAAGATCAACAGGAGGACTCTCCAATCAACTCTGTTCAAGCCACACAATCCCCAAATTTATCACCCATTCACCATCAACTTCAATCTCCACAACCCCCTTCTCCTACAAGTCAAAATACTCAACCTATCTCACCCACTCACTCTGTTGCTGCCCAACAATCTCCCTCATACACTCAAGAAACACAGCCCATCTCACCATTCACTGAGCAATTATCTGAAAGTATGCATACAGAATCCATTTCTGTAACTCAGTCTGTAAATTCAATCCACTCTAGTGAGACTTAGTTGATTTCTCAAGCAAGTACCATCCCTCTGTCACTCTCCAACTATGAAGAACCAGTTTCCTCCAAGCAAACAGAGCCGTTAGTGCACAACATGAATCTTGAAGCACAACCTCATCATGATAAGCATGATTAATCAAAAGTTGAATGCTCAAGCTCAGCAAGTTTGGCTACCCATACTGAAGAACATAAAAATGAGATTGCTGGCATACAAGAAGAAAAGAGAGAAGAAGAAAAATATGAGGAAGTCATTGCTTACAATGAACATGATCTGAGTGATAATGACATCCCATTAAGCAAAAGCTACCTAGTGGCTGAGTATAACAAGCTGGTAACAGAGTCTAACTGTAGAAAGCAAAGAATTCAAAAGTTGAAAGGAATAATCAAAGGAAAGGATGATCAGCTAATGCAGCAAGCAACAAGAATCAAAAGATTAAGCGAAGATGCTCAATGCAATAATGAAGTGATTGATGCTCTGCTCCAACAAGAATATGAGCTCAAAGAATCAGTGAAGTTTAAGAGGGATGAAAAAGAGAAGCTGGTGTTGAAAATTGATCAAGTAACAAACTCTCTTACCGCTCAATCAACCTTGTTGAAAAGAAAAGAAGAAGAGCTTGAGCAGCTAAAGATGAAAATACGTGTGCTTGAATCAAATGCTGCTCCTGCAACCATTAAACAAAAGAATCTTCTGACACCACAAAGCAAATTATACAATAAAGAAGAAAAAGGAAGTACTTGGGATTTGTGAAGAAGGAAGTGATTGACATACAAGATTCACCCAAAGATCAAAATCTGTTGAATCTTCATCCTTAAAGCATATGCCTCCTACTGAAACAGTGAGTGATGAAATCTGCCAAAGATCAGAAAGAAGAAAAGGCTGATGACCTACTAACCACTAAAGACATACTTAAAGAAAGGCTAGAATCCTCAATGTTTATGACCCTAATAAATCATGGCTTTTCGTATGACTTGGTGGAAAGATGAGCATGAGTGACATGAAAGATATGCTGAAGGAGTTTGAGGTGGCTAGATTTATGATTCCTAATTGTGATTATGAGGCATTCACAACATTTCAAGCCATCCAGAAAATCAAGAAAGATCTAGGCCACTATGACACAACAAAACTCAACAAGTACAATATGGTCTGTTGGCTACAGGGTCACAACTACAAGGCACATGAGCTTAAGCAAGAAAGTTGGCGAACTCAGGAGGACGATAGAACATGTTATGTCTATTGAGCTTGACACAAGAGTAAGGTTCAGAACTGAAGCTCCAAATCCAACCTATGAGCACCAAAGCAAACTTTCTGTTGATCCTGTAACTGTGAATCTAAAGATCAACACAAAGGTAAAGGCAAGCTAATAAGAGAGCCAAGGGCACTAATTCCTAGTAAAGTGCGGCCTCTAGGCACAACTGTTAGAGAAATCACTGAACAAAAATCAACTCTGATAGAGCTGTATGATCACATCACAACTCCCAGTTCTGTGGAAGAAAACATGATTATGGCCTGAAATATGATCCAGACTGGGATTGTGCAATTATTAAAAGAACCTTCGAAGAATCCAGTACTTCCATGATACAGAAGCATTGTTGAGCCTGCATGAGAGAGATATCAAGGATCTACAAAGTCTAATAATGTCTAACTATCCAATTCACTAAAGGGGAAGAGATTTCTATGTGTTGGTGGGAAAGTTAAAGACAAAATTCAGAGATGATGTGATTAAAGAAGCAAAAAAGAGGATGATGAACACAAAAGAAGATTAGAAAGGAAGAAAAGATCAAGCACCAACTCCTCCACATTAGTTGATGAAGAATTCTTAAGGAGAGTTGGTTATATTGACAGGAAAACATCAACCATCAAAGTCATTGGAGGAAATCAATAAACTATTCCCACACTAAGTGGGGATATGTTGAGAAAACAAAAAAAATGGTGCTGCTGAGGAATGCTGATGGAAAGAAAGGTGAGAAGATAAGAATCTTCGACCTAGTAGAAATCAAAATGCTCCACCCAAGCTACACATCATTCTTACATGATAAATTCTTCCCAAAGCTGTCTGATGAAAAAGCCCAGAATTATTTATGTTTATACATTCATTTAATTCAAGTTTTGGATAAGCTACACGCTAAAGCATACAAGAGAAGAAGGTATAATGCTGGGATGCTGAAGGGAGCCAACATTGAAAATATATCAGAATTGAGAATCTCAGAAGAAGATGAGCTGGAAATTGTTAACAATCAATGTGTTGTGGAAACCCTCACCACAGAAGAAGATGTATTAGGGTTGAATTTTGAGACACTCGAAAGGATATGCAGAATGGAGATCAAGTACAAATACGATGATCAAAAGGATGCAATATTATATTTCAACAAGAAAATGGTTTCAAGATTAAAGGAGCTTTCAGTTTTGAAGAAATGATTGCAAGTATCTAAGCCTAAGGGGGAGTATTGTTAGGTCTAGGATTAGTAGATCTAGTCCATTTTGTATAGGCTTAGTACTTGAATTAATATCTGTAATGAATGGTTGTAATTCATTGTTGTGTATGCATTAAATGTATAGGTTAACCCATATATATGTGTGTTGACTTATGTATGTTTGCAGGTACAAACATTATTCTTAGTCAATTTCAAAAATTGACTAAGTGTAAGAAACATCTACGGATGAACATTTTGTTCTTCAGTAGATATGTTTCTTACAACTAACAAACATCCGAAGATCATTTGCGGATGAAACATCAACTGGAGTGAAGTGAGAATTCCAAGTGAAGACTCCTGCGGAAGAACAAGTTTCCTGCGAAAGAACAATTGCTTCAGAAGAACTAGTTTGCTTCAGAAGAACAAGATTCCTACGGAGAACATCAACTACGGAAGACACCATTCCTTGGAGGAGAAGAATGGAAGGCTTCATCAGATACCAAGACAACAAGATGTGGAACTCCATTGTCAACGGCCCGTATAAACCCAAGGTGGCAGCGCCTGGTGGAAACGGTTCCATGACAGAAAAAGCTGTTGAAGATTATTCTGACGAAGATCGAAGAAAATGGATGTTGACAGCAATGCAATGGCCATTCTGATGACTGCAATACCCAACTCCATCATGGTGTGGTTTGAGCATTGTAAGTCTGCTAAAGAATTGTTTGATGCACTTGCTCAAATGTATTCAAGCTCCAACGACTCCAAGAAGGACTCACTGAAGCAGAAGTTCGAGAACTTCACTTATATTGTTGGAGAGACCCTCAGCCAGCAGCATTTCAGATACATGGATCTTATTTATTCACTTCAGTCTGTGAAGATCACTCCTAAACTCAGAGATCTCACAAGAAAGTTCACGAGTGCTCTTCCAAATGAATGGACATTCTACTGTGTCTCTATCAAGAGGACAGAGAACTTGAACACTCTTACCATAACTGTACTCTATGGCATCCTTGATGGATACCGGTTAGAGATGGAGTGTAAGAAGGGCCACCAAACAAGCAGACCTCTGAGTCTTCCTGCTAGCAACACTTTAATGGTTGCTGAAGGCTCAGTACCCCCACAACCTCAGCAATACCTGACATACAACCAACAACCATCCTGCTCTTCTGGACCTTACATCACTTTCCCTAAGACTCCAAGGTCTCAACAGACTTAGCACAACTTCTTTCGGGACAGTTGTGCCTTTGTCTCAAGAAGTGGGCACTCTGGTGATTTTCAATACTGTTTTGATGATCTAGAGTGTTTTAGTCCAGACTATGTAGAGTATGTGGACATCGTCCAACAGATGGCTCTTTTAACTTACAGAGCGAAGAAGCTCTTTAAGAGAACTAGAAGGCAATTCCCTCAAAACCCAACTGCCAGCAAGTTTGGGTTTGACAAGACCAAGGCCAAATGTTACAACTGTAACCAACTTGGTCACTTTTCTAGGGAATGCAAGGCTCCCAAATCAAACCCGGGAACCCCACAGACCTCCACACATCCCTCTTCATCAAAGCCCACTGGAAAGTCAACTGAAACAGCTACAATGGCTCAAGAAGTTGACTGGAGCTTTATGGTTCAGGATGTGACTCCTGCTCGAGCTCTCATGGCCGGAACAGATGATAACCAGGTATATGAACATCTCTGTACTCCTGCCTGTATAGCTAAGGTTAAATTATATCAGGACTACAATAGGGAAATTAAATATGATATTAAGTCTTTAAATGTTTTGAAATCTAATTTAATCTGACTACCTAAAGAAAATTGAAGAGTTAGAGAAAATTGTTTCCTTATTAAAACATGAACACACCAATTACAAGACTCAAATAAAGGATTTAATATCCAACTTCTCTGAGGCTCAAGCCTAGCTTGTCACCGCTGAGGCTCAAGACAGGAAATATGCTATTTTTGAGCAAAACTTCCAAGCTATTATTGCATCATCCTCTCACCACATTCTTATGAGTCCATAAGACAACCTAGATGTGGTACTGAAGAGCAAGAGGTCCCATCTACTGACCCCTCTTCATATGAGTTGAAGAATGATACAACAATAGTGACTGCCACAGGAAGGAACATGTAAATCCACCCACCTCTACTAGTGAAGATAAAATCCTTAACACCAAAGCCTGAAGAAGCAGAGCTAAAGCTGCCAGAAGAACTGCTAAAAAGGTGGCTGAGTCTAAGCTGATGATTGACCCAAAACAAAAGGGTGTTTTTATCTCAGCTGGATTCCAGGTGATAGGTACTTTTGAGTCAAGAAAGGATTGTAATACCAGCACTCTTTTCCTACCAAAGGATCAGAAGTTGAAGGGAAAGGTTGTTGGCAAAGAGAGAGAGACTAAGAAACAACAACCTACAAGCTCCCAAAAGACTAACATTACATGCATAATGTGTGGTTTGCAAAACCTCATGGCTAAAGATTGTTACTACAATCCTTCTAGCACACATTATGCAAATAATGTTAGAAAAGAAGGAGTCAGGGAAGGTTTCTCGTTTGGACCTTATCAGATGGTCCAAGTGATGAAAAAGGGAAAGCTAGTCTCTGAAGCCAGGTTTTCTTCGGAAGAAACTCCTTCTTCCGAAGGGAAAATAGCTTCGGAAGCAAAAGCAGTTAAAATTCTGAAGAAAAAGAAAATCCCCTTGAAACCATCCCAAAAGAAGACTGCTTCGGAAGAAAAGGTGGTGAAAGCTTCTTCCGAGAATAAAGAAGCTTTGAAAGAATGCCATGCTGCAAAAGCTTCTACAAGTACATCTTCCACGATCAACTAAAGGAAGGACTGGAAGATCAAGAAAGATGTTGTAGCACAAACCTCTTCTTCAAAGACATCCATTAAACCCCCATGCTTAACTTTCGGTTCAATTATGTCACTATCTTTGAAGGAACCTAAGACCAACAAGGCTTGGGTCTCCAATAAAAACTAATAATCTCATCTTATGTGCAGGACACCCATATGACAAGAACAACAATGTCTGGATTGTAGACAATGGATGCTCCAGGCACATGACAGGGAATAGATCTCTCCTTCAACAGTTTCAACACTATAATGGAGGTCCTGTCCAATTTGGAGGTGAGGCCGGAGGATATAGTTTTGGCAGAGGGAGTATATCTAATGGTAAGTTAAAAGTTGACAAAGTTAACTTTGTCAAACAGCTTGAACATAATCTGTTAAGTGTTTCTTAATTTTGTGATCAAAAGCACCAGATGCTTTTCACAGAGCAAGTGCATTATCCTCAAACTAGGGATGACAATTCCTCCAGAATTGGTGCTTTTTAGATCTCTCAGGAAAGGGGATATATACAAGCTGGATATGAACAAAGCTTCCCCAATGGATGAAGTATCATGGTTTCTTTCCAAAGCTGATAGTGATGAGTCAACACTTTGGCATAAACGTATGTGTCATGTAAATTTTAAGACAATGAATAAATTGGCTAAAAATAACTTGGTACATGGTTTACCTAAAAAGGAATTTTTCTGCAAAGACAACTATGTTGCATGCCTGAAAGGGAAGCAACACAGGGCCTCTCATAAATCCAAACATGTTAACTCCATCACTACTCCATTACACTTATTGCACATGGATCTTTTTGGTCCCACAAGTATAATAAGCATTGGAAGGAAATCATACTGCCTTGTGATAGTTGATGATTTTACAAGATTTACATGGGTATTCTTTTTAAGAACTAAAGATGAAACTGCTGAAACATTAAAATCTTTTATTCTTAAAATAGAAAATCAAATTGATCACAAGGTTAAGATTATTAGAAGTGATCAAGGGACTGAGTTTAAGAACTTTGTTTCTTGACTCATTCTGTAACTCAAAAGGGATTGTCAGACAATATAGTGCTCCCAGAACTCCTCAACAAAATGGTGTTGCTGAGAGGAGGAACATGACACTTATTGCGGCTGCTCGAACTATGTTAGATGATTCCAAACTACCTCTAACATTCTGGGCAGAGCAGTTAGCACTGCATGCTATGTCCAGAACAAAGTTCTTGTAGTTAAGTCACATGGAAAACCCCTTATGAGCTATGGAACAAGAGGCCACCGTTCATTGGCTTTCTAAGGTCCTTTGGCAGCAGGTGTACCATACTTAACACAAAGGACAATTTAGCAAAATTTGCTAAAAAGTCACATGATGCTATCTTTGTTAGATACTCTTCTAGCTCCAAAGCTTACAGAGTATACAACATTAAGAATCAACAATTTGAGGAGTCATCTAATATAGTTGTTAATGAGCACACTCTTTGTGTTAGGGGGAATGGCCCCAGTCATATCTTTGATTTAGAACTATTTCCAAACTATTCTAAACCTTCTTGTGAGAATGTTTCAGTTGGAACAGGTGCTCACAATGATGCTGATGCTGATGCTAATCAACTGTTTGAGCTACCTAGACCTCTTCCAAGTTCTCCAAGAGATGCAACAAATCAAGCTCTCACTATTCACAGATCAAAAAGTATAACCATATCAAGGAATAGTGAAGCTTCAACTAGTGAATCACCTGCTCATCCTCAAAACTCATCAGGTGATCCAACACAACACCAAGCTGAGGGAGGTGGCATTTTGAAGGAACAGGTGACTGTTAATGCTACTTCATAGCCAACAATTGATGATGTTTCTCTTTCATTCAATCAGTCCTCATTGAATGAACTTGAAACAACAGCTGGACAAAGTGTTCCAGTTCCTGAGCAAAATATGTCTAATCTGGACTTATCTTTGCAACTGGAAGTGATTCCTTGTTTATGGATACACAACACTCATCCAGCTGAGAACATCATTGGGGATGTATCTGAAGGTGTGAGAACAAGAGGGCAGGCTTATCATGGAAATGTCTGCTTGTAATCATGCTTTTTATCCCAGATGGAACCCAAGAAGGTGGAAGATGTCTTGAAAGATAGTAGCTGGGTTGAATCGATGCAAGAGGAACTGCTTCAATTCAAAAGACAGAAGGTTTGGAACCCATGTCCGCTACCATCTGGTCAAGTACCAATAGGCACTAAATGGGTTTCAGGAACAAAAGAGATGACAGAGGCTTGATCATCAAGAACTAGGCAAAACTGGTAGCTCAAGGATACACTCAAGAGGAAGGAATTGATTATACTGATGTCTTTGCACCTGTTGCAAGACTTGAGGCAGTTAGGATCTTCCTTGCTTATGTTGCTTCCAAGAACTTTAATGTCTATCAGCTTGATGTCAAGTGTGCCTTTCTATATGGGGATATAGATAGGTAAGTGTATGTGTGCCAACCTCTAGGATTTGAAGACCCACAACATCCTCACTATGTGTGCAAATTGGATAAAGCTCTATATGGGCTGCATCAAGCACCAAGGCTATGGTATGAGACTCTATCTTAGTTTGTCCTTAAGAATGGCTACACCAGAGGAACCATTGACAAGACTCTATTCATAAGGAAGTATCGTAAAGACATTTTGCTTGTTCAAGTCTATGTTGATGACATCATATTTGGTTCTTCAAATGACCAAATGTGTAAGGACTTTGAAAGCATTATGAAGAAGAAGTTTGAGATGAGTTCCATAGGAAAAATGGATTTCTTCCTTGGAATTTAGGTGAAGCAACTGAAGGAAGGATTTTTCATTAATCAATCTAAGTATGTCAATGACATCTTAGAAAGATTTGAGATGAAAGATTGCAATCCAGCCAAGACACATATACCCAGAAACCATAATCTTTGTCCTGACCTTGAGGGGGAGGATACTGATCAACATCAGCATAGGGCGATTATCGGTTCTTTGATGTATCTCACAGCCAGTAGACCTAATATTATGTTTGCAACTTACATCTGTGCAAGATATCAGGCTACTGCAAAGGTGTCTCACCTAGCTGCTGCCAAGAGAATCCTCAGATACCTCAAAGGAGCACCTAAACTAGGTCTTTGGTATCCCAGAAACAATGATTTTAATCTCTATGGATACTCAAACAGTGACTATGGTGGCTGCAACATTGACAAGAAATCAACATCAGGAGGATGTCAATTTCTTGGTGGAAGGATCCTCTTATGGCAATGCAAGAACAATCCTGTGTCTCTACATCAACTGCTGAAGTTGAATACATTACTGCTGCTAGTTGCTGTGCTCAGCTGCTGTGGATTCAAAATTAGATGTTGGACTGTGGATTCAACCTTATGAGCACTCCTATCCATATTGGCAACAACAATGCTATCTCTATCACTAAAAATCCAGTGAAGCACTCCAAGACAAAGCACATTATATCAGGTACCATTTCATTAGAGACATTCATGAGAAGAATGTAATTAAACTAATCAAAGTTGATTCAAATGAACAATACACTGATCTGTTCATCAAAGCTTTTGATGAATAAAGATTTAAGTATCTTATAACAGCTATTGGGATGATAAACATTGATTAGATTACCTCTTTTGAAAACCTTTTAATGTGTAAAGTCTTTTGTCAATACAAATTAACCCTTGTTACAAAAGATCTCTCTGAAATTTTCTAAGTATATATTTCTTCCGAAGAGAAATTAACCCTCGGAAGTTATCTTCATATATTCCGAAGAAAAATTTCTCCAAGGATAATTTTCTTCTTGGAAGAGTTTTTAGTCTCGGAAGAAGTGATTGATTTCATATCAGATCTACTTCCGAAGCTTACAAAATCTCTCCCTTCGGAAAGCAATCTCTACTCTCGAAAGTAACTCTTTACCTTCAGAAGTAGGAATTGCCTTCGGAAGACAAATTACCTTTGGAAATGTTTTATATTCAGAAGAGAGATTTTACTGTTTAACGGAAATCTCTTGGGCCCCACACTGTAAAAAGTAAAGATTTTGTTAATGATGTCAGATTATTTAACTGAATTAAACCTTATCGCCCCTGTCACTTCATCCACTAAACCGTCATTTCACCTTATCCTAACACTTTACCACCATTCCACTCTCTTTTAAATAATCCCAACTATTCACTCTTATCTTCTTACCACAAATTTTATAGCCCTAAAAGTTTTATAGCTTCCAAATTCACCCAAACTCAAACTGCTCTACCTTCACACTTTCCCAATGGCCCTAAATCCTCAACACAACCAAGTCGCACTTTTTGACTCTTCAAGAGATGCGAAATTCTCTGGAATCATCTCCTTCCTCACCCAATCATCCTACTACACAGCCTTGACTGTTAATCCCACAGTTTACCTCAACCACATGACTGAATTTTGGGGAAACAGTTAGGTCGAAACCCTACATGGGGTTCGTGTAATACGATCCCGCATTTATGGCCAAGAGTTGGTCATCTCTGAACAACTTATCAGGGAGCATCTGGAGCTTTATGATGAAGGTGCCCCTGCTAAGTTCCCCAAGATAGATTTAGACAGCACCTACATCCTTATGGGATATGGTGGAGATGTGAGCAGGTCGACTGTCTAGAAATTCAACTTCTCCTACAACTGGAAGTTCCTCCTGCACATTGTCCTTTAGTACTTGTCAAACAAATCTGGGGGATGGATCAAATCCCATATGAACTAGGGTGCCTAGTTCATGGATTGGTGAGAGGTCTGTGCTTCAACTACTCAAGATTTGTGCTGCTCAATCTCATTGGAAATCTTCATAGGGAAACATTCTTTATGTATCCCAGATTTCTTCAGCACATCATTAACTATGAGCTAGACCAGAGTCGGCTTGTCTGTGCAGCCATTCTATCTGTCCCTTAAATGAGGCCAACCATCTTCAAGACATTGAAGAGGTTATCCACCAACATCACTAGAAGGTACACTTTTTTCCCTCCTAGTATGACTGAGCACAACGCTCCTGGTGACATCCCTGTTCACCCCACAGGTGATGAACCCACACCAGCAACTGCAACCACAATGCCAACTCTACCTTCTCCTCCCATCACCATTACCTACACAAGACGCCCCAAACGAACCCTTGTTCAATCTACTCTGATTGAACAAGCTCCTCCTGTTCAACTTAAAAAGGTTAGAGTGGAACATTGGGCTCCCACTCAGTCTGAGGTCTCACCTTCCTTCACCATTGACCTTATATGAGTCTTGAGTCTCCTCAGTCTCAACTCCATGAGCCCATTACCCAATCTAAAAGCCCTCAGGGTGAGTCTTTACACTCTTCTGAGCAGCCAATAAGGGACAACCCAATCAGAGGCTCAATGCCTGTAGATATTGACCAAGGTCCCTGGTTAGTAGGTTTAACCTCCTTATCTTTCACTGACCTTCTCTTTAAAATTGATGAAGAGATAACATCTCAACATGGCAATGATGTTGATCTACAACACCCTCTCCAGGATCAATAGAGCCTAGAGAGACCTCTTATCTCTAGCCCCCATCAGAAACCATTACTGAGGTGAGTCCCACTGATGTGGAGGGGACTCATGCAAGTTTAGTTGCCACTATAGAAGGTGCCTCAATGGACCCTATGGACAGTGGTAACGATTCTGAGATTGCATCTGCGGCAACCATGCCTTTTGATGACTCTGCAAGAGACATCACTAAGCAAGGGAAACCAGGGTGCCAAGAAACCACATCTGGTGGTGAGGCTGAACATACTAGGTATGTTACATCATCTCCCAGTGATTCTTTAAAAGAAGATAAGGGAAGCATGAAACTCTTCATTAAACACCTACTATCTAAAGTCTCAACCTTGATTTCAATGTTAGGATTTTAGAAGAAAGGTCCGCCACCCAGCAACTTGAGATTGACAATCTCAAGGCTCAACTAGCTGAGAAACAGATTGAGAGATCAGATAGGCACGTACCTGTTCAGGTCTCCTTGACAATCTCAAGGCTCAACTAGCTCATCTACCTCTCAAGATGATGCTACCAAAAAGAAGGAGAGTGTTCAAAGAGAAACATCTGAGGACCCATAGAGCCAATCTTCAACTTCTAAATATTCGGCTCCTATCATAACTTCTTCTGAGCCATCTCAAGTCACTCTAACAATTGATTCAAAGATGCTCAGAGATCTCTACAGCTTCTTTTCTTAGTTTTTGTTGAGAGCTGCTCATGATCAGCCATGTCTTGATACTGCCATGATTTACTTTGGAGCTGAAGAGCTTCAGAGGCTTACTGCACCTTCTACCATTGTGGAAGAAGTTGGTCAACCTAAGGTCCTCATCGAACCTGAGATTCAATTCCAAGGGGAAATGGGGACTGATGTCACACCCCCGCTGAGAGCGGAAACATGGGGATGTAACGAGACGGGATCGTCATAACACATGGTAAGCGATAGAGATGCAATATAATAAATGATGACAAGCGTGTCATGACGACACCCGACAACAAGGGGACTTGTGTCGTGTTTAGTCAATATTCACGACAACATAGCCATAGGCATGAACATGTTACATGATTCACATAAACAAAGATGATAACATTGTATGTAATTCCCACAACCCGGAACAAGTTACAAATGTATGATGTTTAAAGCAACCACAACAAAGTTTTCCAAAAGACAATGTTTAGTTTCAAAGTGCATCCTAGGGTCTCCACTAAGATAGCACACCTAGATCTTCAATTAGCATGATCACCTGAAAAGGATATGCTCAAAATGGTCACAAAATTGTTGGTGAGCTCGCAAGTTTAAATGTAAATAAGTAATTGATGTTGTATAATAGTTGTGGTGGAATACCGTGAATATAGTTATAAGTAAGAAAAATCACATGACATGAGCTTTACAACCAACCTAACGACGTACACAAAGAATCTTGTCAGAATATATTCACCCAAGGCCCGCTCCTGGCAACTGTTGGTACTAACTAGTATACCAACAAACGAGGGTGGGGGTGTCAACCCAGTAGTACTAGCAATACCTATCCATCGGTTCCCACACTAGAATTAAATGGTTGTAAAGAAAGAACCACACAGCAGACCCAAGCATGTATCAGATAAGTACTCATAAAACAGTATCACGTTGATTCCAAGTATGTAAATTGAATGTAAGTTGTACAGCATAGAAAACGGGTGAGCATACTTTTCCCCCATGTTTGTAAATGATTGAAAAGTTGTAGAAGCATAAAAGGGGCCACGAAACTCACTTGTGAAGTGGTAAGTATGAATGATCCAAGTTCCCCAAAGGTTGTATGTAAAGAACGGTCAAACACCTATTGACAGTTATCATTAAGCATTGATGATATGTATAAAGCAAATAGTAATGTTCAGTCGGTTCGGGTTGTATCGGTTCGGTCGCGCATAACACACACACACACACACAAGTTGACACACGTATTAGATCTTATGTAGATCCAAGTACTAGAAACCGTCGCCATTGCTGGTGATATTGTGTAAAAGATCCATTATCATAGGAGAAGTATTTGTTAAATATTAGTAGTCACAAATCGGTTGTTGATAATTTGTAAAACGTTAGGTTGACTTGATTTGGAATAGTATTTGTGGCCTTGATAGCGTTGACTTTAATCTTTGTGGTCGAGCAATGACATTTGTGTTGATGTTACCTTATCATCACATGACATTCAAGAAGGAAATTCACACACACAGCATCATCAATCACACGACCGGACCAGACGCTGGACTCAACACTCCATTCGCACGAATCAACCCTCATTCGTACGAATTAGCTACATTCGTACGAATGAACCTTCATTTGCACGACTGGCATTCAGTCGTACCACACAGCACCCAATCACACGACTCAACCTCCATACGCACGAATCAACCTTCATTCGTACGAATCAACCTTCATTCGTACGAATCAACTTCATTCGTACGACTGAACCTCCATTCGTGCGACTGGCACTCAGTCGTGAGATACACGCACAATCGCACACATTCATCCGCATTGACTCAATCGCACGCATCACTCATCCGTATTGACTCAATCGCACGCATCACACAGTCGCACGACTCACCCAGTCGCACGGCTCAGTCGCATGATTGACCCAGTCACCCAAACAGCTGAATCGTGACTGCAAAAGTGCAGAGCAGCCTCCGGCTGCTCCGTGCACGAGTTTTACACCACAAGGACTTCCAGAAACACACACAAACAAGAAGAACATTGTTGGACCAAAAGAACCAATGAGCCTGATAAGAAAAACCTCTAAGTCCCAGAGACATTACAACTGCTGAAGAAGATCACAATAGCTGAAGACATCAGCTGATTACAAGGTCTAAAGACAAAGTCTGAAGACAAGATCTGAAGATTTCTACCGAAGACAAAGTCTGAAAGTAAAGTACTGAAGACAAAGTCTGAAAGTAAAGTACTGAAGACAAAGTCTGAAACTAAAGTATTGAAGACAAAGTCTGAAGCTATCAGCTGAAGACAACGTCCGAAATAGAAGTCTGAAGAACAAAGACTGAAGACAAAGACCGAAGACCAGAGTGATCAGTATTTGTCACAACAGCTGAAGTTATTAACTTCAGTAGTTGTGATGGTTTTCCTTTTCAGTACTTGTAATTTACCTTTCAGTAGTTTATAGTTTTAGTAGTTTTAGTTCAGTAGTTTTATGTTTTTGTACTTAGCATTCTTTGAGATGTGATCAGTTGTTGAGAACATTCTCAGTAGTTTGCATAGTTTCAGTTGTTTGTATAATTCTGTTAGATGTCACTATCAAGTGACATCAGCAGACGTCACATTCCCTATATAAGAATGTTGACCTAATTGTAACGTGTGACTTTCAGCCACCACGAAAGCATTTGAATGAAATATTCCTTGTGCAGAATTCTCTCTCTCTCTATAACCGTGTACTATTCCATTGAATATCAATTGAGTTCTTGCTAAATTGTCTAATTCATTGTTTGTATTCCGCTGCAATCTACTTTAATTAATCAAACTTAGATCACTGATCTTAACAAATGGTATCAAAGCAGGTTAATCATTGATCGATCTAACAATTGATCATTGAAACTGCTATTTCGATATCTAAGTTTGATCGAATTAACATATTTGCAAGAATTGGTTATAGAGATTGAATTTCTGCTGCTTTCGGTTATTTGCTTTGAGATTCCTCTTGGTTCGTATTGAGTTTGTTGTGTTTTGTGCTAAATCAGTTAAAACTTAATGAATTTGATTGAATCTAAAAATGACTACTCCTTCTATGACCCTCACAATACTGGCTCCTCAGCCAAGCCTCCGATGCTGGTTAGGACTGAGTATAACATATGGCAATGAAGAATGCTCCATCACCTGTCTGTTAATAGTTCAGGTTGTTGGACATCCGTGGTACATGGTCCACACAAGCCTATGGTGAACAATCCGGAAACCAACCAAATGGTTTCGAAGAAGAAGGAACAATACTCAGATGAGGATCGAAAACTGTTTGAGATTGATGTTAAAGCCCATGGAATTCTTGCCATGGCACTACTAAATGAAATCTATTCCGGGCTTATGCATCATGAAACTGCTCATGACCTCTGGAATGCATTGAAATAACAATTTGGTGGAACAGATAAGGTCTTAGCAAACAACAAAGAAATCCTTGCCCAACAATATGAAACATTCTCTCATAGGAAGGGTGAGACACTGACTCAACAGTTTGAGCGCTTTTCCTGTTTGATCTCTGAGCTGAAAATGGTCAAACATGAATACACTAATAGCCAGATGAACAACAGATTCCTCAGATCACTGCCTGAGAGATGGGACACATATACCATTGTCCTACGCTCCAGTGCAAATCTGGATAGCCTATCTCTCACCCAACTCCACGGAAACTGCTTACATTTGAAAGAGAGATAGAGCAGAAAAGGAAACTGGCATCATCAGGAAAGCTCACTGATGACTTTGTACCAGGGAACACTGCCTTGGTTGGTCATGGTCAGAATATGCTGCATCAGAAAGCCATTATGATGAGCATATAGATTTCTCTTCAACAAGTCTGATCATGCATTTGTTAGTGTTGATAGTCAGTCAGGCTGTAATAGTGACAATTTGTGCTTCATTATGGATGATTTGAAAGGTATTGCTGATGATGACTTAGAAGAGATGGATATTCTAAGCCAAATGGCCTTGATTAATATCAGATCTCAAAAGTTCTACAAGAGAACTGGTAGGAAATTTCCAGGACTCTCTGGCAAAACCAAAGTTGGTTTTGAAAAGAGTAAGTTGAGGTGTCACAATGCCATAGGCTTGGGCACTTTGCAAGAGAGTGTAGATCACTGGATCTAACTCCTCTGCACCCTTTGTGACTTTTCCAAGCAATAGTCCACAAAACAGAGGGCAACATCCTGCCAGTTCTGGTCATCACTCACAACCTCTATCTCCTGCATATTGTGTCCCTCAGGGTCCAATGCCATATCCATATCCCTGCTATTACATGCCACAGCCAAATCAAGTTCAAGTTCCTATTGCACAACAACCTCAAGCCTTACCTGAGCTCAACCATCTCAATCACAACCTCATCACAGCTTCTTCACCCCTGGTGCTATTGACTGGAGCAGTTTACCAGATGATCTTTCTGGTAATGAGCAATTATTTGCTAGTGATGGTCAACATGGTGGTGAACATCCTTTTTGGAATCTTTCTCATGGCCTGGAGTCTACTAGGGTTCATGCTCCAATGCATCTTCATCACAGGTAACCCAGGTATCCTCTGAGGCTAAGGCCAAGCTATGTTCTAAATCTTGCATAGCTGCATTTATCTCTATTAGAGAGGCAAATGTAGCTTAATAAATCAAAATCTTGAGCTTGAGCAAACCCTTTCCAAAAGAAAAGCTGAGTATGAGTTTGTCCTTAAAGATAAAGATGATGAGATTATAAGCTTAAATGCCAATTAAATGATGAAAAGGCTAAGCTTGAGGTCGTTCTTGAGAACCACAGAGATCTCAAAGAAACACTTGCAGCTACCCAAGTTGAGTGTGACCGCTGGGTATCATCCAGCAAGGGATTTGAAATGCTTCTTAGCAAGCAAACAACTTCGAATGTGAAGTTTGGAATAGGTTACAATCACATTGCACCACCTACAGATTTTACTCCAAATCAATAGTAAAACCTAAAGGTGAAAGTAATTTCCAGACCACATCATCATGTGTATCATCCTCAAGAGATCACCCAAAATCAGAAGATGAAATCAGTGTTGATACCTCAGCAAATCAATTGCCTGATGGGTTAACTACTGATAAGCACATGAAGCTGAGTACTTCAGATATTGTCCTTTAAATTACCTCAAGTACTGAAGGGCAAATCACAACATCTGAAAAGCATTTCAAATCAACTGAAATAAAAGGATTAACAACTACTGAGGAATCTATCATACGGTCTTTCAGGACGGATAGAGAACAGCTGAAGAACAAGTCTTCAGTTGTTACAGATCCTTCTGTACTTAACACAAGTACTGAAAGGAGGAAAGTACTGAAGATCACACTTTAGTAGTTTCCACTTCAGCAGTTGATCAATCCAAGATAAGAATAAGCCATGTGACATATGTGGTCAATTCATCATCTTTCTGATGAATGTTGGTACAAAAAGGGTTCCAAACTCAACAGAGATAAGCTCATTAAAATGCAGATGGATCAAATGAAAAATGTTTTGAGACCAAGTTTGTACCACAGTCATCCCAAATTGATAACCCCAAGGCTTCACCCAATCCAAAAGAAGGATAGGGTTTATCATAAAACAGCTGATAGTGTTCCTCATGATAAAAATCAGACTAAGTCTGTGAATTTCAAGGAGGAAATGGTGGGCCACAAGAACTCATCAAAAACAAGTACTGGTGTGTCACAACAGCTGAAAGCTTTAGCTACAAATCAGACAACTTGTTATGATGGTTCAGCATTTGTTGGGGAGAGTTAACCACTAGATGCACCTTTGATCAAACCACTGAAAAGGTATTCCAAGCCAAATCCAGGAATCCATTTCAGCACCATCTCCACCTTCATCAGCTGTTTTCATGAGAAACAAGTTATGGTTAAATCGTTGATGAAAACAGACCCAAAACCAAAAAGGTTTGGGTCTCAAAACCTAACTAGTTCTTGTGATGAATGTTGGGTTCTTCAGCATGCAAGGAAGCATCTGGTATGTAGACAGTGGAGGATCTGTGCATATGACAGGGAGCAGTTCTCTTCCTAATGAATACTCTCAAGGAAGAAGGGATTTGTTTCATTTGGAAATGATGCTAAGGGTTACATCATCGGGAAAGATATGTGTCTAATGAAGAAATCAGATTTGATGATGTTAACCATGTGGAGAATCTCAAGTATAATCTACTAGTATCAGTCAGATGTGTGATAAGGGCATGTTGCACTTTCACAAGCCAGAACTGTAGGATTCTGTCTTCCCAGTTCTGAGGCTGATTGACAAGGTATTGGATAAACATACTCTCCTGAAGGCCAACAGGATTGGAAGAGTATATGCCCTGGATTTGTCAAAGAAGATTGATTTGAAGGGTCATCCTTGCCTGTTCTCCAAAGCCTCTCCTCAGGAATCTAAACTGTGGCACAAAAGGTTGGGTCATGTAAATCTCAAAAACATGAATCAGTTGATCCATAATAGTTTAGTGAGAGGTCTACCAATAAAGGAGTTCCACTGTGATGAAACCTGCACTGCTGTTTGAAAGGAAAACAGCAAAATGTCTCATTCCCTCCTATTGAAGAACCTAAGTCCACTACCTGCTTGCAGTTACTGCACATGGATCTATTTGGTCCTGTGAGAGTGATGAGCATGGCAAAGAAGAAATACTGTCTGGTAGTGGATGATTACTCCAGATTTTTATGGACTTTCTCCTTGCATTCAAAGGATGAGGTTGCTCAGACGATTACAAACTTTGTGTTGTATGTTGAGAAGTAGTATTCCCTATCAGTCAAGTGTATAAGGAGTGATAATGGAACAGAATTCAGAAACCATACACTTGATGATTTTTATTTCTCAAAGGGAATCAAGAGGCAGTTTAGCATCCAAGGACTCCAGAACAAAATGGAGTAGTGGAGAGAAAGAACAGGACCCTAATTGAAGCTGCAAGGTCCATGTTGGCTGACTCTGGTTTGCCATTGACCTTTTGGGCTGAAGCTGTCAACACAGCTTGCTATGTGCAGAATAGAGTTTTAGTAAATCAGAGGTTGACAAAGACTCCATATGAAGTTCTACATCATTTTGCTCCTCTAATTTCATTCTTCAAAGCTTTGGTGTCCTTGTTTCATTCAACACAAAGGATCAACTCCACAAATTTGATCCTAAGGTGTGCAGGGTATTTTTAGGACATTCATCCACATGCAAGGCTTACAGACTCTTCAACTGCAGAACAAAGATAGTTGAAGAAACCTTGCATGTGAAGTTCAATGAATCTCCTAAGGATAAAATTCCACAAAACCCTGTGGAGTTGTTTGATGGATATACTGCAATATGTTCCTTATCATCCTCCAGCTGTTGCAGATCATGTGAATAAATCATCTTCTGCAGCAAGTCTTCCACCTGGTGGTACTGAAGATGATGAGGATATCAGTACTCACCTTTTCAAGTTTAGTGATCAACTGCCTGAGTCTACTAAACTTGATGTTCCTGTAGCTTCAGCAGCTCCATCCACAACAAATGCTGATGAGATTTCTGACTCCTCTACATCATTTGAATTGCCATCTCATACTTGCTTTCAAGAGTCTAGATCAACATTTGTTGCTGCTGAACCTGCTACAAACACTTGCACTGATCTTATAGTGTACCAAGAGCTGAAGAATCACCCCATGTCTCAAATCATTGGTAATATCAATGCTGGTGTCTCAACCAGAAGTCAATTGTCCAACTTCTGCTTCTATGCTCTCTTCATCAGTCAGCTAGAGCCAAAGAACTATCATGTTGCTTTAAGAGACATTGGATGGGTTGAAGCCATGCAGCTTGAGCTACTTCAGTTCAAAAAGCAGCAAGTGTGGGAACTGGTTCCTCTACCCCCAGGTAAGTGTGCAATAGGCACTAAGTGGGTGTTTAGGAATAAAACTGATGTAAATGGGCTTATTGTCAAGAACAAGGCTAGACTGGTTGTACAAGGGTTTTCCCAAGAAGAAGGTATTGATTATGATGAAACCTTTGTCCCTGTAGCCAGACTGGAGGCAATTAGATTGTTCTTAGCCTATGCTGCATTCCACAATCTTAAAGTTTTTCAAATGGATGTCAAAAGTGCTTTTTTATGGAAAAAAAAGAAGAGGTTTATGTGTGTCAACCACCAGTTTTGAGGACAATAAACATCCTGAGTGGGTCTATAAACTTGATAAGGCTCTTTACGGGTTGAAGCAAGCTCCTAGAGCCTGGTATGAAACACTTTCAAATTTCTTCTTCAAAATAATTTCACTAGAGGTTCCATAGATTAAACTTTGTTTATTAAGAAAGTGGATCAGCATAAGCTACTTGTTCAAATTTATGTTGATGATATAATTTTTGCATCCTCTGATCCCCAGTTGTGTGATGATTTTACAAGTTTAATGAAACAAAAGTTTGAAATGAGTACAATGGGAGAATTACAGTTCTTTCTAGGCTTGCAAATCAAACAAAAGGCTGATGGAACCTTCATTCATTAGTCAAAATATACAAAAAATATTTTGAATAAGTTTGATTTACAAAACTGTAAGCCCTGTTCTACTCCCATATGCACCACCACACATGGATGTAGATCAGAAAGGTAAAGCTGTTGATGAAACATTTACAGATGTATGATTGGGTCCTTGATGTACTTAATAGCTTCTAGACCAGATATTATGTTTGCAACTTGTGTTTGTGCTAGATTTTAGGCTGCTTCTAAAGTCTCATTTGATTGCAGTCAAGAGGATCTTTAGATATCTGCAAGTACACAATCTCTAGGTCTTTGGTATTCCACTGGACACTCTTGCAAATTAGTTGCTTTTTCTGATAGTGAATATGCAGGGTGTAAGTTAACCAGAAAGTCAACTTCTGGTGGATGTCAATTCCTAGGCAACTGTTTGATTTCTTGGCAGAGTAAGAAACAAACATCTGTTGCTACATCCACTGCTGAAGCAGAGTACATTGCTGCTGCAAGTTGTACATCTCAGGTACTCTGGCTTCAAAACCAATTATTGGATTATGGCATTACAGAGACTAAGACTCCATTTTAATGGATAGTGCTTCAGCTCGTGTATTGTCAAGAATCCAGTCTAGCATTCTAGGACCAAACATATAGAGATCAGACACCATTTTATTAGGGATTGTTTTGAAAAAGGTCTGATTGATCGAAAGTTTGTGCCAAGTGCTGATGAGCTTGCAGACATATTACTAAGCCTTGGACAGTTCAACTTTTCAAAATCTTGTGTTAAGGCTTGGTATGCTGCAGCTAGAATAAGTGACAACTACTGATGATCTCAGTAAACAAGTACTGATGACCATTAGTAAACATGTCACAAATAAGTACTGATAAGTTTTATTCTCAGTTGGTTTCATAACTACTGAAGACTAAATTACTTAAAAAGTACTGTAATTTTTGTTAAAAGAACTGATGCAGTTACAACTACTGATGTAGTTATAACTACTGATGTCAGTTAAAAACAGATAAGTACTGATGTCCTATGAAACAACTGAAAACAGCTAAAAAGTCTAATGAGTAAAGTGTTGAGGACAGTATGAACAGCTGAAAAGCTAAGAATTGATGAAAACTACTGATGAGATTTTCTCTTCAATCATTTCCACAAACTGCTGTTTCACCTTAAAACACTGACGACAAACCATGTCTTTAGCAGTTTCACAACTACTGATGACTAACACCAAGTCCTCAGTTGTTTCCTACACTGAAGACAAAACCAAGGTTTTTAGTACTTCCATAACTACTGATGACCAAAACCAAGTCTTCAGTTGTTTCAAATGTCTGATAGTTAAAACCAAGTCTTCAGTTGTTTTCATACAACTGATGACAACACCAACACTTTCAGTCGTTTCTTTCAGCTTTTCTTAACCTATAAATACCTGCACTTATAGCCGAACGTTTCATTAGCGGTTTCTATCCTTTTCTCTTCAACAATGGCGACCATGAAAAACTCAAACCTAGACACAACTGTGTTGCCTACCTCTCGAAATCGGCCTTTTGGAACAAATTTGATAATGCCATGATCTTATGGTGGATTCCCAATACAAAACCGCCTTTCTTTTGAATCCTACCATATATCCCGATTCCTTAAACCAATTTTGGACCAACGTCTCTGTACACACTGGTGACAATGATAGCCAAATCACTCTCCAGTCGTTGGTCAACCAAAACCGGTGGTAATCACCCCTGACATAATTCGCCAAAACCATAAATTTGCATGATGCCACCTGTATTATAGAATACCCGAAAGGCACCACTGATATGTCTTTCATCAACAACGGGTATGAAGGAGACTTAAGTGCTACAACCATTTTCAAAAAGCACTTCCATGATGCTGAAAGACTTATCTTCCACATGGTGAATGTCTGCCTTGCTTCAAAGACATCTTCATGGGATCAGATGTCCTCAAGATGGCAACAGGTATTGTACTCTATCTTTGAACGACAAACTCTAAATTTTTCTGAGATAGTGTTTATGGAACTTAAGGATCTGGCTCAGAAACCTGTGACAAACAGATGGCTACTATATCCCAGGTTTCTGATGACCATAATTTTAAATCAATTAAAATCTGAAGGCCTTGTTGGTCTTGGAGTCCCTGCTCTAGCTTTTAGCTGAGGTATACTCCAGGCATAACTCTGACCCTACTCTCAAAGGGGCTGCCCGGCTGCTCAAACCCAAGCAGAGGGAACCCACAGCCTCCACCTCCAGATCCAAAGTCCCCACCAAACCCAAACCCCAAGCCCAAAAAGGCTACTCAGGGAGATGAGTCCCCTGCGGATGTCCCTGTACCACCAATACAGGAAACACATACTGGTTCTAACCCCCCAGTCTTGTCAGAGACTCAACCAGCTAAAACCGCACAAGTATCCTCTTCACAGGATCCTGTTGCAACCAAATTTGGGGATACCACATTATTGGCACCTATCTCAGTTAAGAAGGTTACCATTGAAGAGCATCTCTCACCCCGGGTGCAATCTGCTTCTGACCAATCTCCAAATGCAACCACCCCTCAAAGCCCAACCCTTATAGTTGCTAAAGTGCTAAGTCAGCTGCATTCCTCACCCCCTCCCCAGAAACCAATTAACACTGGGAATACCTCAACGATTGAGGGGGAGGACCAAAATGCTACTGATAACCCACAACATAGGGGTTATAATGTTCAATCTCCAAGTGTAGAAGAGGAGGTTAGAACATCTGGTCAGGCTACCACTTCTAGCTGATTCAACAAATGAACAGGATGAAGTTGGTAACATATATAAGACCTCACCAGAGGCAACTGCCAATGAAGGACAAAGTCCAGAGGCAGGAAGTCCCAGGACCAAGAACAAGGGGCACATGCATATACTGATCTACACTCAGGGCATGTACATCCTGATTTAATCAGGAGGTCAGATGATTCAGCAAAGACTGATGATGACCTGGGCTTTTTCTTTGATGTCTTAGCCTATAACACAATCCTAGAGACTGAGGTGAGTAGACTCAAAGAACTGCTAGCCAAAATGTCTCAGGATAAAAGTCCATCTGTCCCAATAAATCCACAAATGGCACCTTCATTTGAAGGTTCACCAAACACACAGCCAATACACTTAACTAAGCCACCAGCCACTGCTTTTGGCACACCTCTCAGGGACAGAACCCCTCTGAGCAGATGGTTGCAACCTTTCAAAGCTCCTTAACTCTCATCACTCCCATCATCACTGAGATAGTATATAAAGCCATTGATGAGAGATCTCCTCAAATCTCCAAACACTCCTTGATGATGCTGTTCACAAGTCATTTCTACCTTTCAAACCCCTGATCCCAATGCACCCAAAAGGGGGAGACTACTAAGTCTAATGCAGTGAAAGAAAGGAAAAGGAAGAGAGTAGAAGATGAGAAAGAATTAGAAAAAGGAAAGGAGTTGGAGAAAGAACAAGAACTGATCTCAGAGAAACAGCTGATCACAGTGCAAGAGCTGAGCACAGACAAAGAGCAGAAAGATCAGCTGATCACTTACAAAAGGAAGAGAAGTGCCGAGTTAAAGTCTGATGGAGAAAATTCCTTAGAAGATCTAGTCAAAGAAGCTGATGAAGCTCACAGTAGATCATGGACAAAATAATAGACCAGCTCTTCAGACAAGGTCATGACACAGCCACATTAGATGTTGAGATCAGAAGGCTGGAGATATATGAAATTCAAGCAAGATGGGCTAGTTACAGTGTGATGGATAGGAAAGGTTGGAGATTATGATTAGGTTTATTGCCAAATATCTAGGAAGATCATTGATAGAGATGAAGTCTTGGTCCAGAGATAGTATCTTGGAAATAACCAAGAAAATCTGTTCTGCTGGAAGCTACAACAAAGGGTTGATCATCGAAGCACTGGATGAAGCAGGTGCTGGGAAGAGAACTGAGATGGCAAAGCTCTCAAAAGCCAAACTCACCACTAATTGCTAGATCAGCCTTCTCATACTCCCACTCAAAAACAACCTCAAAGCAATCATCTCTAAAATCTGCCAATTCTATCCCTAAACCAAAACCACCCACAACTCAACCCACAAAAACAATTCCATTACCCCAGAAATCATCTCAAACCACACCAGTGATACACCCAAGGAGGAGAAGGGTGTTGAGGGTAGAAGAAGAAGAAAAAGAGGATGAGAATGAAGATAGTCGCCAATCTCTGCTGTTCTCAAACTTAAAACACCTGAGCCAGAAGTCAACAGATGATCACACCTGACTTACAAATGCAAATGGTGAAAGTGAAGATTGAAGAAGAAGAACAGCAGAAGCAGCATGATGAGCAATTTCTCAAAATGGTTGACAAGGACTTCCCTCAGTCCTCATCCATTCAAGAAATGAAAAAACAAGCTCTGAGGTTGTACACTCTTAGGCATACATTCTAGCATCAAAGAGAAAGAGTGAGGATTTGGCCATACCCCAGGGTAAGTTCCAGAATACACAAGAAGAACATACCAAGTAGATATCATGGCCAAGTGAAAAAGACTTTGAATGCTGCAATTATGTTGGCTATGGTAGTCTCACCCTGGGAGATTATAGAAGAATTCAAGAGAGCACACAACTCAAAGACAACCCCTCAATCTCTACTTGAGAACAAAATGATCAAGAAGGGGTTGTTATACAAGAGACTTGAAGATCTTCAAAAGAGTGAACTCCAGTTGTTGCTAGAAGGCTCTCATCCAGATGAATTCGCATACAGAGAGATCGCAACTGTTGAGTTGAAGAATGGAAGACAGTAAGGTATCTGTCTGAATATTATGGTGCTGAGTTCTTCTTTGAGGGAGAAGCAGAAGAACTCACCAAGGAGGAACAAGTTGTTCTCGTTGAGGCCTATGCAAGAGAGTCTTACAGACTCATCAATGGGAATTAGGTTTCATGGTTGGGACAAGACTCTGTGTCCAGTTTCCCCAAGACAGAGTTCCCTTCCACACTTAGCCAATCAAAAGATCAGAAACCTTTTCCGGCCTGTGCTTACATGATTACCTCTGAAGCTGATCAAGAGGGTGTTTCTGCCAAAGAATAAGTGGGATCATCAATAAACTTAGAGGTTTTGGCTGCATTGGTACAGGGGGAGTTTGTTGGACCAAAAGAACCAATGAGCCTGATCAAAAAAACCTCTAAGTCCCACAGACATTACAACTGCTGAAGAAGATCACAATAGCTGAAGACATCAGTTGATTACAAGGTCTGAAGACAAAGTCTGAAGACAAGATCTGAAGATTCTACTGAAGACAAAGTCTGAAAGTAAAGTACTGAAGACAAAGTCTGAAAGTAAAGTACTGAAGACAAAGTCTGAAGCTATCAGCTAAAGACAACGTCTGAAATAGAAGTCTGAAGAACAAAGACTGAAGACAAAGACTGAAGACCAGAGTGATCAGTATTTGTCACAACAGCTGAAGTTATTAACTTCAGTAGTTGTGATGGTTTTCCTTTTCAATACTTGTAATTTACCTTTTAGTAGTTTATAGTTTTAGTAGTTTTAGTTCAGTAGTTTTATGTTCTTGTACTTAGCATTCTCTGAGATGTGATCAGTTGTTGAGAACATTCTCAGTAATTTGCATAGTTTCAGTTGTTTGTATAATTCTGTTAGATGTCACTATCAAGTGACATTAGCAGACGTCACATTCCCTATATAAGGAATGTTGACCTAATTGTAACGTGTGACTTTCAGCCACCACGAAAGCATTTGAATGAAATATTCCTTGTGCAGAATTCTCTCTCTCTATAACCGTGTACTATTCCATTGAATATCAATTGAGTTCTTGCTAAATTGTCTAATTCATTGTCTGTATTCTATTGCAATCTACTTTAATTAATCAAACTTAGGTCATTGATCTTAACAAACATGCAGAAAGACATCACACGCACCCACGCGACCACATGTGTTCGGGTTGGACCGAGCACTCGAAACCCTAGAAATGGACAACAGTAAAACGGGCAAGAAAGGGACAACCAAGGTCATCTACCTACAAGGATGGAGTAGACTAGTTTGTAGATGAAGTCTAGACAACGAAAACAAGACGAAACGGGGCGGTTTTGGTACAAGGAAGGAGATGAAGGTGAAGGAGAGAATGAAGAAGAAGAAGAAGATGGAGAATGGGTCTATGGCTAGGAAAAAAGGGTATATATACCCAGCCCAAGTTTGAAAAATATCAATTTTAGTCCCTGCACTTAGCCTTCGAGTTCCCAAAGTTGTTTCGGTTCAAAACGACTTTAAAAGTGTTTGTTATATTAAGGTTAAAATGTATTTAATGATAACTGGCACTTAAAAATAGTTTTATCAATAATAATATTATTATATAAAAACGATATATTTAGTGATAATAACGATGAAATTTGTAAAAGTTTTAAGCATAGCACACGTTCACGAAGGAAACACAAGCACAAAGATAATAAAGCAAGTAGGATATCCACACAAGGAGTTAATAAAGATGAGGAATGAACAATCAAGGAAAAGTTACTGGATAATCACGTTAATTGACGGACCTTGTGGTGACGGATGTCACAGTATCCCCCAGTTGAGAGAATTTCGTCCTGAAATTCAGCTGGAGTTAGATCCCAGAGTGTCATCCTCGAATAGATGTGGATATCTAAGTTTCATCTGATCTTCCCATTCCCATGTAAACTCTGGCCCTCGTTTTGAATTCCATCTCACGCGAACAATTGGTATTCTACTGCGCTTCAATTGTTTGACCTTTCGATCCATGATCTCAATGGGTTCCTCAACAAAATGAAGTTTTTCGTCAATCTTGATGTCCTCAATTGGTACGTGAAGTGATTTGTCAGCCAAACACTTATTGAGGTTCGACACATGGAAAGTATCATGTACGCCGCTGAGTTCTTGTGGCAACCTTAATCGGTAAGCCACTGGACCGATTCTTTCTGTAATCTCGAATGGTCCTACGTATCTTGGGCTAACTTCCATTTCTTTCCAAACCGAACAATTCCTTTCCAAGGAGAGACCTTGAGTAAAACTTGATCCCCAATGTTGAATTCTAGGGGCTTCTGACGGTTGTCGGCATAGCTCTTTTGGCGATCTCTAGCAACGTTTAGTCTATCTTTGATTTGGAAAAGCTTGTCGGTTGTTTCTTGAATGATCTCTGGGCCTGTTAACTGACTTTCACCAATCTCGGCCCAACAAACAGGAGATCTACATTTTCTTCCATACAATGCATCAAATGGAGCACATCCAATGCACGTATGGTAGCTGTTGTTGTAGGAGAACTCAATCAACGGTAAATGAGTGTCCCAACTACCACCAAAGTCAATTACACATTCCCTCAACACGTGTTACAACGTTTGTATAGTTCGTTCACTTTGGCCGTCTGTCTATGGGTGATAGGCTGTACTCATATCTAATCGAGTGCCCATCGCTTTTTGCAGTGTCTACCAAAATTGTGAGGTAAATCGGCTATCGCGGTCGGATATGATCGACACCGGTACTTCGTGTCTTGTCACGACCTCTTTTGTGTACAATCTTGCCAATTTATCCATTTTGTAGTCTTCTCGGATCGGCAAGAAATGAGCTGACTTCGTCATTCGATCCACTATGACCCATATCGAGTCATGCCCGCTACTCGTTCTAGGGAGTTTGGTAATGAAATCCATAGCTATGTTCTCCCATTTCCACTCGGGAATTTCTGGTTGCTGCAATAATCCCGATGGTTTCTGATGTTCAGCTTTAACTTTCGAGCATGTCAAGCATCTGCTTACGTACATAGCAATGTCTTTCTTCATGCCTGGCCACCGGTACAGATCCTTGAGATCGTGGTACATCTTGTCCGCACCAGGATGAATAGAATATCGCGTCTTGTGTGCTTCATCCATGACCAAGGTACGTACACCTCCCCATCTGGGTACCCATATACGATCCACGAAGTATTGTATACCATCATCCTTTCGGATCATTTGTTTATCCAACCCCCGGAATTCTTCTCCCGCAAGGTTTTCTTCTTTCAATGCCTCATATTGTGCAATTTGGATCTGAGCTTTGAAATTCGTTTGAATAGTCAACCCCAATGCTTGAGCATGTAGTGGTTTCGCGCATTCTTTGCAGCTTAAATCATCAGCCACCACATTAGCTTTCCCTGGATGATACCGGATTTCATAATCGTAGTCACTAAGAAGCTCTACCCAACATCGTTGACGCATATTAAGCTTCTTGTGATCCAGGATATGTTGGAGGCTCTTATGATCTGTGTAGATGATGCATTTGGTTCCATACAGATAATGCCTCCATATCTTAAGTGCAAATACTACAGCGCCCAACTCCAAACCATGGGTTGTATAGTTCTTTTCGTGCACCTTAAGTTGTTGTGAAGCGTAGGCAATCACCTTATCCTTCTGCATTAGTACACATCCCAATCTTTGATGTGAAGCATCACAGTATACCACAAAATCGTCATTTCCGTCTAGGAGGGACAATATCAGTGCGTTGTGTAACTTCTCTTTCAATGTTTGGAACGCTTGTTCTTGTGCATGTCCCCAATCAAACTTCTTGTCTTTCTGAGTCAGCAGTGGTAATGGTTGAGCGATCTTTGAAAAATCGCGATGAAACGACGATAGTACCGGCCAATCCTAAGAATTGTCGTATCTCTAAAGGTGTCTTGGGTGTATCCTATTTCTTCATCGCTTTGATCTTGCAGGAATCTACATGAATCCCATCCTTGTTAACCACATGACCTAAAAACTTCACTTCTCGCAACCAGAATTCACAGTTTGAGAACTTGGTGAAAAGTTTCTCTTCCCGTAACAGTTCCAGTATTTCCCGAAGGTGTTCTTCGTGATCCTCTTTCGATCGGGAGTAGATAAGTATATCGTCTATGAATACCATCACAAACTTATCCAAGTAAGGTTTACACATCCGATTCATTAGGTCCATAAACACAGCTGGTGCGTTAGTCAACCCGAATGGCATGACCAAGAACTCATAGTGCCCATAACGAGTTCTAAACGCTGTTTTCGGTATGTCTTCCTCAAAAACCCTTTGTTGATGATATCCAGAATGAAGATCGATCTTGGAGAAATACGAAGCTCCTTGCAGCTAGTCAAACAGATCGTCGATCCTGGGGAGAGGATACCGATTCTTCACAGTTAACTTGTTCAACTCACGGTAATCGATACACATTCTGAACGACCCATCTTTCTTTTTGACAAATAATACTGGTGCTCCCAACGGTGAGTGACTCGGCCAAACAAATCCCTTCTCCATTAGTTCCTGTAATTGACTAGATAATTCCTACATTTCAGATGGTGCTAACCGGTATGGTGTCTTTGCTGCCGGTGTAGCTCCAGGAACCAACTCTATACGAAATTCCACCTGTCGTGGAGGAGGCAAACCAGGCAAGTCATCATGAAATACATCTGGGTAGTCTCATACTACTAGAATATTTACCGATTTCCTCGCTTCTTCCTTCTCTTCAACCACATGAGCCAAAAAAGCGTAGCACTGTTTTCGTAAACTTCGGCGTGCTTTCATGCATGAGATAAGCTTTAAGTTACTTCCCGGTCGTTCTCCTTGAATTCTGAGTACCTCCCCGTCTGGCATGGGTATTCGTACTACTTTATCCCGATAGACAATCTCAGCTCCGTGTTTCGACAACCAATTCATTCCCACAATCACATCAAAACTTCCTAACTCAAAGGGTATCAAGTCTATATTGAAGGCATGGTCCTCCAATATCAATGAGCACTTTCTAATAATTTCATCGGCCTGAACAACCCTAGTGTTGGCAATTTCTACAGAGTAGCTAGTTTCTAGCCTACTAGGACTCAAATCAAGTAATTGCACAAACTCAGATGATATAAAGCTATTGTCTGCTCCAGTATCAAACAATATAGATGCGAAGTGATTATTGAGTAAGTGCGTACCCGTGACAACGTTCGGGTCCTGACGGGCATCGTTGGCTCCAATGAGGAATGCACGTCCCTGAGCTGTATTCTCTTGATTTCCCGGGCCTTGATTTCCAGCAATGGCCATCACCGGTTGCTGGTTGTTCCCTTGTTGACCCGGCGCCCGATTCAGTCTGGGGCACATGTTTCTATAGTGATCAAGGCTTCCACACTCATAACAGTCCCTAGCATTTCCAGCGGGGTTAACCGCGTTGACTGGTGCCACCAGATTCGGCGCCGTTCTGCAGTCTTTTGCTAGATGCCCCGGGCGTCTAAAGTTCGTGCACACCCGACACGACATTGCTGGGGGATGATGGAAATGGCATCTATCACATTTGGGGAGCGGCCCAACATACTCTCTCCTGCCTTGTGTCACGGCCACAAATTTCTAGTTGTCTTGGCCCTTTTATCAAATTTCCTGGCACTTGACCGGCTCGTTTCCCCAACATCCTTTCTTTTCTCTACTACCCTTCCCAATACCCCTGTTCTCACAATCTCATCAGTTAGAACGCCAGCCTTCAGAATTGCGCTATGAATCGTAGGAGGAGGAGCTGCTATTACCATCGCTCGGATTTGTGGCGCAAGTCCCCAAATGTACCTCTCGATCCTCTTTGATTCCGGAGTGACCAGATGTGGAACCAATCTTGCCAACTCATGAAAACAATTAGTGTAAGCGGCGTGCCCAGCCCCCACCATAGCATGATTCCAGAATTCATGCTCCAGTTTCTGAATCTCACTAAAGGGGCAGTATTCCTCAGTGGTAAAGGCCTTAAACTCGTCCCATGACATCTGCATCGATGATTCTCTTCCCCTAGCCTGAATCTGGGTGTTCCACCAAGTTAGCGCCTTGCCCTATAGTGAACACATGGCATACTTGATTTTCTGGCTATCGAGGCATTCGCTGATGTCAATCACTACCTCCATTTTCTCAAGCCATCTGGTCAGGGCTAACGCTCCACCTTTTCCATCAAACTCTTTTGGTTTGCAGGCCACAGACTCCTTGTACGAACACCCCCTTCTAGCATTAACAACCCCAGTCTCATTACCGGCCGTACCACCATTCCCGGTCTCCTGGTTGCTCTCGTTCCCAGTCGGGTTCCCATTATCTTCATTATCATTGCCACCATCCCCGTGGGCGTGGTGATTTTGAAGAGCATCGCTCACTTGGGCCACAATAGTCGGTATTAGTGCAGCCAACTGTTGAGCGATCAGAGCTACCACGTTAGCGTTTCGTGTCCCCTGATTGTTGCTGGCAGGGCCATTGTTTGTTCTTGGTGCTCTACCTCTGCCTCTGCCTCTCGGGGCTTCACTTCCGCCACTGTTGCTGTGGGTAACTCTTCGAGGCGGCATTTTCTAATCAGAGAAGTAGTAAACACGTAAGCTTTAACCATATCAAAGCGTATTAACCATACTATTCATCAAAGTCCAGCATTCCAAGTTAATATCACACTTGTTGTAACCACACATCACATACAAGTCATGTAATTCTCACACCATGTATAGGTAATGTTCCAATAGTAATCCATCATAATAGTTGCAACCCATGCATATAATCACATTAGTCTAGCGAAGGTTGTCTATCTCCTCTTCTTTCAAGGTTTCTGACACAACCTCCTCAGGGTAATTCTCAATGTCCAAGGTCAAGCGCAATAGCATGATCTGTGAGATCTCTTCGGGCTTAATACCCGGGTTTGATAAACCAACTCGGTGCACAGAGGGAACAGAAGATCCAATAGAAGCATCCTAAAAAGAGTGAGCACAAGTGCTCTCTCATAGGGTAAAAAGATCACAAGGCAGATAGATAAACAAATCAAGCAAAGAGGAACACATACACAAGATATAAAATGAACACAACCTTAGCATGCAAATCTACATGAAGGTTCCTAGGTTATAGTCTAGGTCAAGTGAATTGCCTAATTCTCTATAACCAATGGCTCTGATACCAGTCTGTCACACCCCCGCTGAGAGCGGAAACAAGGGGATGTAACGAGACAGGATCGTCATAACACATGGTAAGCGATAGAGATGCAATATAATAAATAATGACAAGCGTGTGATGACGACACCCGAAAACAAGGGGACTTGTGTCGTGTTTAGTCAATATTCACGACAACATAGCCATAGGCATGAACATGTTACATGATTCACATAAACAAAGATGATAACATTGTATGTAATACCCACAACCCAGGAACAAGTTACAAATGTATGATGTTTAAAGCAACCACAACAAAGTTTTCCAAAAGACAATGTTTAGTTTCAAAGTGCATCCTAGGGTCTCAACTAAGGCAGCACACCTAGATCTTCAATTAGCATGATCACCTGAAAAGATATGCTCAAAATGGTCAACAAAATTATTGGTGAGCTCGCAGGTTTAAATGTAAATAAGTAATTGATGTTATATAATAGTTGTGGCAGAATATCGTGAATACAGTTATAAGTAAGCAAAATCACATGACATGAGCTTTACAACCAAACCTAACGACGTACACAAAGAATCTTGTCGGAATATATTCACCCAAGGCCCGTTCCTGGCGACTGTTGGTACTAACTAGTATACCAACAAACGAGGGTGGGGGTGTCAACCCAGTAGTACTAGCAATACCTATCCGTCGGTTCCCACATTGGAATTAAATGGTTGTAAAGAAAGAACCACACAGCAGACCCAAGCATGTATCAGATAAGTACTCACAAAACAGTATCACATTGATTCCAAGTATGTAAATTGTATGTAAGTTGTACAGCATAGAAAACGAGTGAGCATACTTTTCCCCCATGTTTGTAAATGATTGAAAAGTTGTAGAAGCATAAAAAGGGGCCACGAAACTCACTTGTTAAGTGGTAAGTATGAATGATCCAAGTTTCCCAAAGGTTGTATGTAAAGAATGGTCAAACACCTATTGAAAGTTATCGTTAAGCATTAATGATATGTTTAAAGCAAATAGTAATGTTTAGTCGGTTCGGGTTGTATCGGTTCGGTCGCACATAACACACACACACACAAGCTGACACACGTATTAGATCTTATGTAGATCCAAGTACTAGAAACCGTCGCCATTGCCGGTGATATTGTGTAAAAGATCCATTATCATAGGAGAAGTATTAGTTAAATATTATTAGTCACAAATCAGTTGTTGATAATTCGTTAGGTTGACTTGATTTGGAATAGTATTTGTGGCCTTGATGGCGTTGACTTTAATCTTTGTGGTCGAGCAACAACATTTGTGTTGATGTTACCTTATTATCACATGACATTCAAGAAGGAAATTCACACACACAGCATCATCAATCACACGACAGGACCAGACGCTCGACTCAACACTCCATTCGCACGAATCAACCCTCATTCGTACGAATTAGCTACATTCGTACGAATGAACCTACGATTGGCATTCAGTCGTACCACACAGCACCCAATCGCACGACTCAACCTCCATACGCACAAATCAACCTTCATTCGTATGAGTTAGCTTCATTTGTACGACTTAACCTCCATTTGTGCGACTGGCACTCAGTCGTGCGATACACGCACAATCACACACATTCGTCCGCATTGACTCAATGGCACACATCACTCATCCGCATTGACTCAATTGTACGCATCACACAGTTGCACGACTCAGTCGCACGACTCACCCAGTTGCATGGCTTAGTCGCATGATCGACCCAGTCGCCCAAACAGCAGAATCACGACTGCAGAAGTGCAGAGCAGCCTCCGACTGCTCCGTGCACGGGTTTTACACCATGAGAACTTCTAGAAACACACAACAAACATACACAAACAAGAAGAACACGCAGCAAGACATCATACGCACCCACGCGGCCACATGTGTTCAGGTTGGACCCGAACACCCAAAACCCTAGAAATGGACAATAGTAAAACGGGCAAGAAAGGGACAACCAAGGTCGTCTACCTGCAAGGATGGAGTAGACTAGGTTGTAGATGAAGTCTAGACGATGAAACGAGATGAAACAGGGTGGTTTTGGTGCAAGGAAGGAGATGAAGGTGAAGGGGAGAATGAAGAAGAAGAAGAAGATGGAGAATGGGTCTATGGCTGGGAAAAAGGGGTATATATACCCAACCCAAGTTTGCAAAATGTTAATTTTAGTCCCTGCACTTAGCCCCGAAGTTCTCAAAGTTTGTTTAGGTTGAAAATGACTTTAAAAGTGTTTGTTATATTATGGTTAAAAATGTATACAATGATAACTGGCACTTAAAAATAGTTTTATCAATAGTAATATTATTATATAAAAATGATATATTTAGTGATAATAACGACAAAATTTGTAAAAGTTTTAAGCATAGCACACGTTCACGAAGGAAACACAAGCACAAAGATAATAAAGCAAGTAGGATATCCACACAAGGAGTTAATAAAGATGAGGAATAAACGATCAAGGAAAAGTTAACGGATAATCACGTTAATTGACAGACCTTGTGGTGACGGATGTCACAACTGATGGCCCAGCAACTGAAACAGTTGGGACAAAATCTGCATTCCCTCTTACTTTTGAAGCTGAAGTTAAAGCCTCGGAAGAACAAGCTGAATCTTCTGAAGCTGAAATGGAAGCTGCGGAAGGACTGTTCAAAATGTTCGAGGAACTAATCATCACAGATGCAATCCTAGAAATGGCATCTGAGGTGAACAGTGAGGACTTTCTGAATCAACCTCCTGTCCAGACACCATCTCGACCTCTCTCATAATCAGAATCCACTGTCCAAGAACCCCCAAAGTCAAGTTCTTCAAAAGATAGCAAAGGAAACAGAAGATGACTGCGGAAGAGCTTCAGGAAGAGGAGAAGATTGAAAAGCTGAAAAGAAAAGGGAGACTTCCAACTGGGAAGCTGTTGGCTGCTAGTATAAAAGCAGTTGTAGCCAACCAGGAGGCTGTCGATAACAAAAAGAGAGAAGAGATCATTGACCAACTCATTCAGCTCGGAGCTACCAATGAAGAAACACTCCTACTACCATTAGAGGAGTTGGTGAAACTGGAAAAGGCAACCAAGCTGCAGCAGGAAGCAACAAGGTTGGCTTCAGAGGAAGAGAAGGAAAAGGAACAGAGGAAAGCTAACATGCAGCTCAAGAGGGAAATGATAGATTTCCTAACCTCCAGAGGCTTCTCTCTTCAAGAACTTTCTCCACACAATGATGAAACGATCCTTTGGCTCTTCAGTAAAGAGCAGGATCAAATTGAGAAAGAAAGAAAAAGAGCTGCAAGAGAAAAGTTGAAGGAGAAAAAGAAGAAAGAAGAAGAAGCAAGGGCATCTGCAACTAGGAAGATAGGTGACAAAGCTTGGATGAAAGAGTATCTCCGGGCTCACGGCTTCTCTAGAAGGCAGGTGGGTCCCATGTCTGAAAGGACACTCCAATGAATTGTCAGTGAGATCAAAGTTGACATTCGTTTGGGGAAAAGAAGAGAGATGTACAGAAGGGTACATGGGATAACCTTCACACCAACCATTCAACCCCAACTTGAACCAATTCCTTCTCCCTTCACCATCAAAACAAAACCTTACACTCCTGAACCCACACCTTTACCTTCATCTACTTCCTCACCTCAACCACCAATACTGCCCATCCTTCAACCCAAAACTCTTACCCGAACCACCTTACCACATCCTACCCCACAACCTTCTCAACCATCCCCTCAGCCTTCCAAACATCTCTCTCTAGAATAGTTTAAAAGAATCAAGAATAGGCTCATCAACTGTACAACCCTGAGCGATATCTCCTATGAGGAAGACTCCATCAAGCTAACCTATGTTGATGGATCTTCACGTTCCCTCACAAGAGATCAATTTCTTGATCTACCCAGAGGAACACTGGACCAGGCTGCAGTACTTCTAGGTATCAACTTAGAATCGTTAAATGATGAAGAGAATAAACTAAGAAGGAAGTTGGTGACTTTACTGGATACAAGGAAAGAGGACAATATTCCTAGTCAGTCTCTTGTGCCTAGAAAGAAAATACTCTAGTGGAGGTTCGATGAAGCTACTCACAACTTTGTTGTGGAAAGAGAGAACGGTGAAGTTAACAGGCTGAATGCCACCTCTCTGCTACACTCCAGCAGATTTGATATTGCTGAGTTAGTAGAGAAACCATTCTCTAACCCCTCCAGCTCTGAAACTACTGCTCACATCAAGAATAATCTCAGCAGTCTTCATCTGGCTGAGTTAACAGCAAAAGCTAAGATTGAGGAAGAGTTAAGATTGAGAAGAAAGGAAGACAATGATAGATCTCCTACCAAGGGTATAGCCTTTCTACAGATGGTGGAAGGTCCTGAATTGGAACCTATAGTTTGATGGGAATATGATTATCGCTCTCATCAGCTAACTCTTTTCAAAGGGCCACAACAAAGGGTACATATCATTCAGGGCGATAGACTGGAGATCCTGTCAACCAAAGATTTGTACAAACTTCTCAGCACCACATCAGAAAAGAACAAGGAGACTGATAAGTATTTACTCTCCCTCGTGCTGAAAGTTTTGAGGAGCAGAAATAAGTGAGGTTTTGGTAGCATCAGCCTAGGTGGAGTTTGTTGGATCAAGAAGAAGGATGGTGCAACCAAAACCAAATCACTTAGACAAATTTTGGTGCTGCTTACAAAGGCTTCCGAAGCCAAGTGTGGAACTTCCGAATGACGTAGAGTTCTTCCGAAGACAAAGTAAAAGTTCTACTTCCGAAGATAAAGTATTCACTTCCGAAGATGAAGTCTCAAAGGAAGAAATCAGAAGACTACTTCTGAAGTATGAAGAAAGAAAAAGTTCTCAAGCCTCGGAAGAAGCAACCTCTTCCGGAGTATAAGTGGCTTCGGAAGTACTTGTTCTTCCGAAGCCATTTAACCTTCGGAAGACACTGCTATGAACCAGTGGATATAAGTATGGTCTCTGACACTCCGCTGCAGACCTTTGATACTGCATATGTAGTTGACCATACTTTATTCCACTATTCACCTTTTCATTTTAGTACAAGTTATCAACTTTAGTCGGTGACAAAAGGTAAGTCAGGGACATGTCCTGACTACCATATCTCAGATAAAGTCTTATCTGAAATACCTTAAACTATAGCTTTGTAGTATTTGCTTTAGTTAGAGGATTCCAGCTAGTATCAAAGTATATCTGGCTGTAGGTAGTATTATATATAGTCTCTTATTGTAACTCATAAACACATGCTTGTAAGAGTCTTGTAATATTTTAGTTGAGAAGAAATATATGCAAGTACCTTGAAAATTATTTCTTGTGTTTTGTTATTACTTATTATATTGTTATCAACTCTTAAAGAATTTGCTTTCATCGAGAGTGTTGCTTAAGTGAGTATGAGAGAAAATCAAGTGTTTAATGACACATACCGATCCTGCAATATATAAATACAAGTGTTACAAGTCAACAAGTTGTCAAGTCAACAAGTCAGTTATGCGAATCCCAAGAGATCCGGTGATTCCTTAACTGAATCAATTTCAAATCCCAAGAGATATAGTGTTTCCTTAACTGAAACATTATTGTCTACCAAGGTTTCGAATCATGAGGGCGACGGCAATACGACGGTTCCACAACAGAAAAACATCACATCATATCACACAACCAAACCCTAGCATCCGTCACATCATCAAAACACAAAATTCAATATCATTCACTGTTTATTTGTAATCATTAACATGTTTTAATGAAATACGTTTGAATTAAATTTAATAGTTGTTCATTCATTAATTGTGTTTTTCTTTCATCGTGTTCTTGTATCTTTATTGATATTGAAATCTAATACAAACAATTAAACCAAGCCAACGTTGATTCCACAAACATTGACTTGATATCAACCAACGCTAATAAATCCTGATTGCGATCCTTGGATTCACATATTGCTAGCCTAGCAACGTCATAAATATATGGGCTTGACAAGTCTATTTGGTGCTAAAGCCAAGGTTATTGCTTGCTCCTGATGACGTATTCTTGTTCATCATAGGAACCAAGTACACTTAGCTAATCGTATATCTTAGTGTGGCCATTTTTTGTCAAGGTTTGATTGTATTGTTATGCTATCAATATATTCTTGTGTTATCTCTTAACCTATAACTTGAATTGCCTCTAAAAGTGGTTTAAATATGTATGTACAATTTCATGAGAACTCACCAACATCATATGTTGACTATATTTTTAACATGTTTCAGGATGCAGTTTAGATGACTTCTTCATGCTCATATAAGACTTGGACCTAGATTAATAAAAGACTTTATTATATTGTTTGAATCTTTATTGCATTGTAATAAAATATTTGATTTGACTTATTTAATGAAAATGACATTTAATAATATTTCAGCATATTTACTACAATAAGCTATAAGCAATCGATTCACATTCGTCCATGTGACATCCGGTAAATTTTCGTTACCAAACTCCGTTAGTTCCGTTAAGTCTTGTGTACACGTGTCGTGAGCACACACTAGTTGTCGTTTAACGTTGGTGACCTAATAATAATGAATAATGTTAATTTGATGTGAATCTAAGTGATTATGTGAGTATTGGGTTATGTTTATGTGTTTACACATTTATAAAGGTTAATTGGAAAATTAATCGCGTAACGCGAAAACGTGCCTATTTATTCGTATGTCTTGTGTTTTTATAGAGATAAAATATATAATGATTTTCATTGGTTTATATCATTATATTATTAAGTTAAAAGCACTTTGAAAAGGAGTTAAAAGATAATTTTTATAAAATACAAATTACAAGGGTTAAAAGGGTAAATATGTAAAATTGAATTAAATAAAACAAAAACCCTAAAACCACCCAAAAGAGGCCGCGACATTCACCCTTCCCCATCTCCCCACTTCGAATTCAGCCAAGAACAACATAATACCTGCAATTTTGGGTCGATTTCAAGGCATACATCTCGTGGGAATCATCAATTGCAAGTTAACACACGTTTAAAGGTTAGATTTTTCATGTTTTATGATGTTCTTCATTATGGCCGAACCTTAGATTCGAAATTGATCCTTATTAGGTCGAATTGGATGTTTTTTGATGATGTTTATATGTTAGTTAGGTTGAATGCATGTTAGTTAACGTCGATCATGGATGAATTACATATTGTTAGTGGGTTAATCATGGATTTTGATTCTTGTCAAACCCTAAGTCGATTTTGGGCATGATTATGGGTGAATGATGGTTGTTTGATGAATGTGTGGTGATTAATAAGTTGTATGAATGTTAGGAATCATGAGTCTTGCAAGAAATTGATGATTTAGAATTGATGTTCATAGGTTACTAATAATAGTAACTTTATTTGCATGAAATGTTGAATTATTGATGAATTGATGTTATGGATGTGTTCATGGTGATGATTAGACGTTAGATTGATGTTGTGATCATTGGAAATTCAAGAAAACATGTTATAGTTCATACATTACTAAAGATAGTACTTTTGGATATGATTTGGTGAATTATGATGTTTGGATGTGGTTGATCATGTTAGATGTTAGTATGAGCTTGAATTGGTATATTATTGATGATTCATGTATGCTTTGGATGTTTGATAGATTTTGGGATGTTCTTTCCCAAAAGGGAAACTTTATTTGTGTAAACGTTGAAGTATGATGTTATGATCATGTTTGGGATGATAGGAGCCTGCTAGTATGTTCAAGGATAAATTCTAGTGTGATAGAACGTGTTAAATTAGTTGTATGGCATGCTTGGATAATCATGGGTGATATTTGGACTTTGGTGATCATGTATAGTTGGATGTTGTGTAGTAGTAGGACATCATGCTTGGGACTGGTAATTGATTGTTGTGATGTTGTGAATGCAATGCATACGCTTAAAGAATATGGTTATGATCATTATACACGCGTGCGGATCTGAGGCCCCTACTTAGTAGGATTGGAAGGGTTTAGGATGTGAAGTCGTGAGTGACTTCACATGGCATGTGATGAATGGTTGAACTTTGTGTGACATGTTAGTTGTATTATAACTAATGCATATGTTAATGTTTTAGATTCGCATGACTTGTATAGTGCTTGATTGTATGATGATCTAAGTGATACACCTGGTTGATATAGCATATGTATGATACTATTTGAATGTTAATCATGTATGTTGTATGTGCTCATTGGCTTTATTTGAATTATAACTCATAATGTCACCAACGGGTCAACTAGGTCAAACGTGTCTATTTTTCTGGAAGCTTGAGTCTTTGGTTTTGGTATGATTAGGGTTTCACATGTCTTTTATTTACACGTACTTATGTACTCACATGATCTAGGTAACCTTTGAGGGTTGGCTATCCTCTCGTTTCTCAAATAAACCCTAAGTACTCTTTGCATACATCAGGTGAGTTCATGCCCCACTCTTTACTTAATCTCTTTTGGGGGAGATATCATACTGGTATTTATACGAACGCTTTTATTATTTAAGTTGTGTATAATATTAATATAGTGTTGTTTACCATGGGAAAAGTCCTCACACTTTTGAATTGTTAATATTAATAGCGGGGAAACTTGGGTAGTACTACTGGGTCTGACGAGCCCCACCTGTGTGACTCGAGGTCAACCGGGTGCAATTTGTCCTATTGAACATTGTCACGACATGGTAAGTCGTGACAGGAGGCAACAACTATCACAGTCAGCTTCAATTGCAAAATCACTATGTATTAATATTTACTGATAATAGACTAGCTATCTATTACCATGCACTGCTTATATATATCACAACTGTTTACATGTTTATTGAACTCAAACTCTTGAACTCACCAACCTATGTGTTGACATTTTAGTATGCTTTTCTCAGGTCCTTAGCTTGCTTGCCATAGGAGCACTGCACGGTTTATTGCATTTTAGACACGATGCTTCAAGACAATTTAACATTTTAACAATTATAGTTTACTCTTTTGGGTTGACACTTGTTTTGCCATAGTTATACTTTCTTGACTTGGGTTGTTTTCAAAAATGCTTCCGCATTGTTTAAAGTTGGAATTTTGGTTGATTTTGTTTAAATTATGGCATTTAAAGTCGTTCTGAGTAACTATTGACTGTGATCCTGGTTTGTTCACACGCCTCGCGGTAAAACTCCGCAAGTGGATTTCGAGGGTGTGACAGTCCACCCCGATGAATCCGCGATCGGTCGGGAATTGACAATTAACTTATTAATGCTTTTATAAAATGTTATTTGGTATTTTGGGTTTGTTAGTTGTTTAGTTAGTTATTAACCAAATCAAAAAGTTCAAATTCTCTAAATCCCTAATTTCATCTTCCAAATAACATTACAAATTCATTAATCATTAATCAATCTCCTAATCGCCAATAAAACCTAAAAATTAAATCAAATTTACAATAACATTAAAAATCTTTAATTTCAATACAAATTCCTAATTGCCAATAAAACCTAAAATTAAATCAAATAACCATTAATCAATCTCCTACTCTTCAAATCTTACAAATAACATTGAAATCTTACAAAAATAAAATTTAGAAATTAAAAAAGAATACCTTCAAGCAACAGGCCAGCAACAATGTTTGTCGACTAGCGAGCACTGACCACCGACCAACATTATACTATATTCAAATCCCTAATTCAATCTCAAATAACACAAAAAATTACAAATTGCAATTACAAATAAAACAATTGAAATTCATAAAATCCCTAATTTCAAATCTCTAATCTTTAATTCATATAACAAAATTCATATCCCTAATTTCAATAGAAATGCCTAATTATCAATAAAACCTAAAAATAAATCAATAACAAATAATCAATCTTCTACTCTAAAATCTTGCAAATAATACTTAAACCTAGAATGTAAAAAGAATATCTTTAAACTTTAAAGATTCAAGGCTTCAATTAGGTAAATGGGCAGTAACCAGCAACAACCAGCAACAACCAGTAGTGGCGGCAGTGGCGGCAGCGGCGGAGTCGCAGGCAGGCGGCGACAACGGTTATCGAGCACTCGAGCAGCGGTGGACTCGCAGGCGGTAGGCGAAATCGGAGCAGGCGAGCAACAAGGTCCCAGGGGTGCACAGGGAATATGAGAGACGAGCAACATTTTTTATTGGGAGGGATTTCCGATTTTGTTAATTAAAAAGGAAAATGGGTTTTATGATAATTGGACTATTAATTAGGTTTTAAAATAAATTGGGCTTTTATATTAATTGGGTTATTAATATATTGGGCTTTCAATGTTAATTGGGTAATTGGGTTTATAATGTTTTTATAAAAGATAGTATTTTTTTATAAAATATTAGACTAACTTTTATAAAATTTAAAATATTTCTATAAAGTTTTGAATTTAAAATTTTTTTTAGGGTAATATAAATTTTTCTCACGGGTAATGTAAAACCGTAAAAAAAATTTTTTACATAAAAACATAATTTTTTACCACTACGCGTAAAAGTTTAGGGGTAGTGGAAGCTACCCTTCCGCCTTATGCGCCCCTACAAATGTCCATGTCTCACATTTATTTATTTATTTTAACGCTAGACTAAAGACCCGTGTAATACACGAGTTAAATCATTAAAAATTGTTTTTGATTAAAAAGGATCGTAAGTCATAATACTATTATTAATACTTTGTATATCAATTTTTATATTTATTTTTTTTAAAATCATCTATATCTAATATTAGTAGCTTTTATGTAAGGCCCCGTTCCCGGGACGCTTACAGCTGGGTTCTCATCGCTCATAAAACGTATAGTTACATTTGTATTTCATAAAATCGCAGCGGAAAACTAAAACAATCTTTCATTTCCATGTAAATGCTTTTGCAAATTAATACAACATTCATTACAAAATAACTTGTTCGCATTACAATGAAAAAACATTAATCAAAAGAATGTCATCCCAAAAGAGCTGAGTAGTCATCCGTGCCATCCTCAGCAATCATTACCTGCCAACTGGAAACACATCAAAGTCAGCGTTGCTGAGTGAGTTCCGCTGCCGACCTAAACGTACTCGGTCGGGCAGCTATCATGTGCCTGCGAATATCCGCTGGCAAACCCTGAATATATCTTTTAATCTTTCGTGACAAAGGTGTCACCTGATCCGGCACCAGACGTGCCATCTCGTTGAATTTGGTGGTGTACTGCTGGTGCGTCATAGTTCCCGCCTCCAGTTGCAAGAACTCCCTTTCGAACTTGTCCATTTCCCGATGAGGACAAAATTCCTCAATCACCAACCTTCTCAGCTCAGGCCATTTCATTTTCCCAATGGCCCTACTACCCTCAGCTTGGACAATGTTGTCCCACCAGCACAGAGTTGAATCCACAAAAGAGTGGGTAGCAAACTTCACCTTTTGGTCCTCTCGGCACTCGCTGATATCGAGAACAGCTTCCATTTCCCTCACCCACCGGTGAGCAGCTGCAGTTGTGCCGTTTCCATCAAAAGTAGGGGGCTTGCATCTCATAAAAGCCCCATAATTACATCCTCGTGCCGTCTCCGGCGCAGGCTCTTCTTCTTCCTCTTCATCGTCAGATAGAACCGTTTCCGGCTCTGGTTGTTCCTGTTCTCCAGAGGATCTGTTTCTTTCTTTTCTTCCCCTTCTCGTACAGCCTTAATAACTTCAGTCACCACAGACGGTAAGATTGTCTGCATGACCTAATGGACTTCTTCTACAACAGCCTCCTTTACTGAGGCTCTCAGATTGGCGCTTTCGTCGCCACCCTCCGGATGAGGGGTCTCTGGTTCTTCATGAACCACCCTCTCAACTCTGGGTCTCCCCTCTTAGGTCGCGGTTCAGCACCGTGACCTCCACCCCTAGAAGCTTTCGAAGATCTACCTCCGGCCATCACACGCACACTGAAAGATTCAAACACCAACACAGTCATTCAAGGGAACAGCTTAGTTTATGTTAAGTATAGTAAGTCCCTAATTACAGTGGCCAGTTGTGATTAGCCACTTACTTTACTCTTCACACCCCAAGCATTACCTGTCCTGACTACATCAGTATTTAAATCCACATACAACACATAACACATACCATGCGCACATAAAACCGGTTAACTATACGAAAATACCTGATGGCACGCAGCTACTCAGATTGGCATCCCATTCCCTTTTCGTCCCATTCTCAGTTTAAGATTAGGTTTATTTTGAAATTTACTCATTTCTCTTAAACTTTGGCTCTGATACCAACTTGTAAGGCCCCGTTCCCAGGACGCTTACAGCTGGGTTCTCATCGCTCATAAAACGTATAATTACATTTGTATTTCATAAAATCGCAGCAGAAAACTAAAACAATCTTTCATTTCATGTAAATGCTTTTGCAAATTAATACAACATTCATTACAAAATAACTTATTCGCATTACAATGCAAAAACATTAATCAAAAGAATGTCATCCCAAAAGAGCTGAGTAGTCATCCGTGCCATCCTCAGCAATCATTACCTGCCAACTAGAAACACATCAAAGTCAGCGTTGCTGAGTGAGTTCTAGTTTTATAAATAAAACATACTTTACTTTACATTTGTTCACGATCATACATCATACGTATATACAGATAATATCAGTATTATCCTCATCATTCCGTTCATTAACTTACTCATTCACGTGTTACATTATCGTTCGTTTCTCTATCTAGATCCGGTCAGACTTTACCCTCTTCGTGGTACTCAGCCACGATTACTGAGGTCGACTAACAAGGATCTTATTCTGTACATTATTCTGATCATTCATTTACGTTCATTCATACTTCGTTCTTTCATACATAATCTTTTGTTCCTTTATACGTTCGTTCCTTCGAGTCTGTTGCGACAACAGGGTCGCTCACCTCATTAACAATCCCAACGACTTCGCGCGATCCGAGTCTGTTGCAACCATATAGTTGCTCACCCCAATTGCCAATCTCAACGATAGCATGCTTTCCGAGTCTCTTGCAACCATAGGGTTGCTCACCTCATGGCAACTTCACAATAACGCGTTGTCCGAGTCTGTTGCAACAACTGAGTTGCTCACCTCCTTTCTCTGGCAATCTTAATGATGCCTATGATCCGAGTCTTTTGCAACCACACGTTGCTCACCCCATTGGCAATCTCCATGACTGCCTGTGATCCGAGTCTTTTGCAACCACACGTTGCTCACCTCATTGTATGCTTGCAAGCCTTTCCTTCATTCATTCGTCATTCAATAATGCATGCATTCTTACTTTATGTTCCTCTTTCATTATCTTTCACTTTACGTTACATAATACTTCATTCATTCATTAACATAACACGTAAAGTCACAAGAAAGATAAACATACATCGTAATAAGGAACACATCATACACATTCATCATCATCATACAGGGCAACACCATACATATATATAACATGCATAAACATGCAACATCATCATCATGCCCAACATGCTTTCTAAGGCCCCAATCGTCATCTTACATGCTCTTACAGGAACCCTTACGTCAAAACTTACATCTGCACTTTTCCCCGAAAGTCAGAAGTCAAACTACACTTTCCTCGGGTGTGACAGCCCTACTCGAGCGTATGGACACCCTTCAGTCGCATGGCCTCCATGCGACTGAACATCATGCGATTGAACTAATGAGGATGAACACCTATGCGAATGAACATCCAGTCGTGCGAATGGACAATGCGGATGGACCTCATGCGAATGGGATTAATGCGAATGAGCACTTATGCGACTCGACCTTCAGTCGCATGACCTCCATGCGACTGGCCTTTCAATCGTGCGAATGGACCTTCAATCGTGCGAATGAACCCCAATCATACGAATGGACCCCAATCGCACCCTAATCAGCCATATGGCCTCCATTTGGCCTCCAGTCGGTCGCCTAGCCCTAACTGATGCAGAATGCAGTTCATCCCGACTGCAGCCGAGGGTTTTCGGCCTCCAAACTCATCTAAACCCATTTTAAGCCCAAATCGACCATCCTAAACCTTAGAGATGCATACCACGACACCATTCAAGCACACACAAGCCCACAATCAAGTCACAAACGCATCATACATACACATACACATACACATACACAAACGGTCAACTTACACACATTCGAAAAACCCGATTCAGATGTTTTCCAGCCCCAAATCGTTTGAAAACAAGTAAAAGAGGGGTCTTAGAACTCACATAAACGAGCACAACGACAAGAGCTTCGATTTGGCCTGCTTCACGACGATTTTGGCGACCCGAACCGATCCAAACCGGCACTTTTCCTCTTTTTCTCTTCTTTCTCTCTTCTCCCCTTTCTTTGGCTGATTTGTGAGTGTGGGGGAGAGGGTAAGGGCTGCCCTCTCCCTTATATACTCCCCCTCACCCGACTTTCTTTCGTGGGCGAGTTTGGTCCCTCGACTTTGGACTTTATTTTCTTTTCTTTCTTCACCGGCTTCAAAATAATAAATATTCGGGTGTTACATTTTATTTATCAATGCTTATAAGTTTAAATAATATATAATATGTAATGAAATAAACTAATAAATAAGAACTTTAGGTAATAAATAAATCATATTGAATATGAGAACATTCATAAACATCCGAAAATTTCTTTATATATGTTTGTAATTTTTACCATCATTGTCTAATATTAATAATTTTAATTCATGTATACTTGTAACTCAAGATAATGAAGCATAAAGCTAACCATGTTTGAACACTGGTTGTAGAAAAACAATCTGACTTTGAACAACAATTAATTACACAATATCTATAACAAAATTTATAGAATTAGGACAAAACTAATTATATTTTAGAACTGTGTTTTTATTGAATTTAATAAAACTATCAAAATAAAAATAAATAAAGTTAATTATTTAAATACTTTGAGCTACATGATATGACAAAAATACTACGTGATGAGGGTGGGAAGAAAGTTTAAAATACACAACAAAAAGTAATGTGTGAATGTATTTATTCTTTTATTATATAGTATAGATATGAATATTCAAACTTTTATTTATTCTTAGTTTATTTCGTAAATTTATTGACTTTTATGAGGATGCATAAAAGACATAGCAGAAGCATCAACCTTATGGTAAACACCATTTAAAATTCAAACCTAGATTTGAAAATATTGTATGAATGTAAAATCTAAATCTATAACATCAAATAAAAAAATATAGTACATTACAATGTCAAACACAGTTAAAAATGTGAATAATAAATGTCGTATATATATAACATAGTCATTGCATGATTTTAGTTTCATTTCTTCACTCAGAATGTTATATAACACATCATATTAGTATAAACTAAATGTAAAATGAACTTTGATAATTATGTTTATATTGCAATCTGCAATCAAAAAGTATATTTATAACATATAAAATTCCACATCACTATTTGTAGCATGATTTATCTTTCCCTTCTTGAACATAAACATCCACAAGTAATTACCGATTCATCACAACTACTCTTATATGTACCAAACATTTGCATAGGGCGAGTGAATTAGAAAACCTTTAAGTGTTTGTTTGAATACGCAAGAATCAAACACATTTCAGTTTATAATTTTTATGTAATACAACTTGTAAAACTCATTATATTATCTGTTTGGTAGGGTTAAAGTCAACTTGTTATTGAATGGAAAAATCAATCAACTATAATTTATAATCTATTTTAGTGTTTTATTTTGAAGCCATCATAATTGCCATTTTTATGAGTTTTTTTCAAAGTAGGTTTGGTAGGAAAATAATTTAACAAAATGAGTATTTTTAAAAATATTTATCAAAATAGCTTTTATTTGTAAAGTTAATTTTTCTCACTTATAATATAATTGGATAAAAGCATTTCTATTTTTTTTATTTAAGTAAAGTTAAAAGAATAAAGTTTCGATAAAATAAAAACCAATTTAACATCTATCATGATTTTGAAATTTATACTTCTTTTTATGAAGGTTTTCTTAAAACATTTTCAATAACATTCTCTCATAAAAATATTAATACTCTTTCATAGGGTATTTCTTTAATGCCTCTTTTTATAAAACCCGTGTTCTTATATAGAAAATATGTTTTTATGAAACTAAATGATTTATATACTTTTTAAAATAAAAATATATATTATATAACTGTTTTAAACATAAAATTATATATAGTAATAATCATTTGAATATTGTATATGTATATACATAAAAGATAAAATATACATCATATATATACAACACTAGTTCGTCTTGCGAGTCAGCTCGATCTCGACATATGAAGCTCGGGCTCAAAATCATTTATTGAATGAGTCGTAAAATGAGTTCGAGCTTTTGTTGGAAGTCTATTAGCAACATAGATCCCCTTAGTAATTGAGGATTATATTTATAGTTCGTAAAATAAAAATAAACTATCACTTTTTTTATCGTCATGATATTTATATAAACATTTTTGAAAATGCATTTTTCATTAAAAATAGTTTTTCTTATTAAATCTTTTAAGCTACCTAAAAGCATTTTCAAAAAATACATATTTTTAAAAAGAATAAAAAACAAATGTGCCTACTTTTGTATGAATTTGAAACAAAATTATAGATGAAAACTATCAAACTTTTCTATATGAAAAGACGATTTAAAATTAAGTCTAAGTGAATAAAAAATAAAAGTAACTTTTATAAAAGGTTTTTGTTTTTAGTTATATCATTTGAACTAAATGTTTTACAATTTTATTAAGTAACATTTGTACTTGATTTTTTTTAAATAATACTTTTTTAAAGTAAAATAAATTTAAGCAATAGGATTATAGTGAGAGAAAAATACTTTCTTAAACACTTATTTTGGTAATAAGTTATCTATATACATTATTTTAGGAAAAAAAACCTTTTATTGTAATTAAAACAATAATTAATTTTATTCAAATGAACTATGAATAAAAAATAAAAAGATATAATTTTAGGCGGGACATTTAAAAAAATAAAATTTTAAGAAAACGACATCTGACACTAAAAATATTATTTTATTATAAGTTACTTTTAATTCAAATAATATCTAAAATGTCTTTATAACTGAATTATCAACCCAAGTGACGTCTCACATTTACTTATTTTAATGCACAAGGTATATCATGTAATTATTATTTTTTCCATGTAGATTGATGAGATACAAACACATATGCTCGTTGTAGGCACCTCTAAAAAAGTTATACGTAATGCGTGTAATCGTCTGTATCACTTGGTGTGTTCCTTAATCCTCCAAGATCACAATTAGTGCATGCCCATTGTTGACGCAAACGCAAGTTCATCACAGAAAACGCAAACGCAAGATGGGCCTGGCACTAATTTAGAAATAAATATTTTACCTCTTCATGTCTTGGCCTTCATTCCATTATGAGTCCTTCAGATTACCCTTATTTTTATGCAAGATGATGGATTCAAATGTCTGCATTTTTATAACGTACACTCCATCTGATATATTCTCTAACTATACGATATTAACATCCTTTAAGATATTGTTAAGTTATTCATGTTTATAAGTTATATGTTCTATCATTAAAACTCTTAGTATGAAAACTCAGTATAAACGTGTTTTCATATAAGAAAAGATATATTCTTGAGGGTGAAAAAGATATGATGTAGCAATTGAAAAAGGATGTATTTTCATATAAATTAAAGAAAGATATAACTAGTCCTTTTTTTCTATATTATGGTCAAGAAACTTAATTACACTTTTGGTGACACAGTTTTGACATCTATGCATTAATAGCTTCTTTTATACTAGTTAACTAGTATATATAAATATGATAGAACTATTGAGATCCAGTACTTCATACTTTTTGATCCCTCCATGAGGCATTAGGGCACTGTACAAATCAAAAAATTTGCTAGCTAGTAAAACTTATGGAAATTTTTTCATCCCTAGAGACTCTTCTCCTATCTTTGTTTTTATGCATTATTTTAGCGATTTTTATTTGTGTCAAATGGGTTCCATTTCATTCCAAGACAAGTAAGAACTTACCACCATCTCCGAATAAACTTCCAATTATCGGAAATATTCACCAGCTAGGCTCAATCCCTAATCGCAACCTCCAAAGTTTGTCCCAAAAATACGGTCCTATCATGCTCCTTCACTTTGGTAGTGTGCCTACACTTGTTGTGTCCTCTGCTAAAGCAGCTCAAGAGATCATGAACACCCATGATCTCTCATTTTGTAGTCCACCTAAATTAACTATCCCCAGCATATTGCTTTATGGCTCTAAGAGTGTGTCATTCTCTCCTTATGGGGAAACCTGGAGGCGGTTGAGGAGCATTATGGTAGCCAATCTTCTAAGTAATACATGAGTTAAGTCATACCAAAAGGTGAGAGAAAACGAGATAACTCACATGATTCGGGTGCTTGGAGAAAGTGGTGGGACTACGGTTGATATGGGGCTGATTTTTGTTTCATTAACAAATAACATAATTTCTATGGTTTCCTGGGAAGGAATTTGATGGATTAAAGTACAAAAGATTAGCAAGAGCGTTTGTGGACAATATTGGTGTCTCTACCGTTGGTACTTATTTTCCATGTTATCATGGGTGGATCAAATCATTGGTTCAATAGGAAGAGCTAAAAAAGTAGCTAAAGATTTTGATGAGTTTCTTGAAGGTGTCATTGAAGAGCATGTTAACAAGAAAAAAGGAGAGGATGCTAAAAGTGTTGAATGGGAAGACTTTGTTGACATCTTACTTGATCTGCAAATAATAACAAACTGGCTTTACCCTTCATAAAGATTCCATTAAAGCTCTCATCTTGGTATGATTTCTTCATCTCCTGTCTAAAATTTGATGCTAATTACCACTGGTAAATAACAAGAACTCACAAATCATTTTATGGGCGTTTGTAGTTTCGAAATGTCGAGCAAAAGCAAGATATATATTTACAAGCATTGTACCTAACTTTTGTTATTGAAAAATTTAATATTTCTTTCCATCTAATTCATACAAGTCGTGTAAAATTTGAATGAAAATTAAGAACTCTTAAGTAAAACGTTTACTGGGAAACTAGAGGGTATAATACACCAAGAAAACAGAACCTGCATATATAGTTCATACAAGTATATTGGTTTTCTTCTAATTCTCCTGCAGATTTAGGTGTAAAAGGAATCGTTTTTTTTTTATTAATACATCAATTTCACAGTTATAGAACATATATGAGATTTATGCCTTCATTTTGAAGTTGCATAATATGCATTGTAATATTGAATCTTCTTTTTGGTTTCTTGTAGTCTTATAATATACTTCAAAAGATTAAAGATTGTGTTCTTTCTAGGAGGCGTTTGTAGGTGGAACTGATACTACAAATACAAGTTTAGAATGGGCAATGAGTGAGCTAATAAGAAACCCTAGAGTAACGAAAAAGCTCCAACAAGAAGTAGCACAAATAGCACAAGGAAAATCCATGATCTCCGATGAAGATTTGGAAAAATGCACTACCTTAAAGCTGTACTAAAAGAGTCTATGCGGTTGCATACTCCAGCCCCCCTGCTTATTCCTAGAGAATCAATGCAAGATGTAAAACTAATGGGGTATGACATTGCAGCAGGAACACAAGTGATTATCAATGCTTGGGCAATAGGACGAGATCCTACCTTGTGGGAAGCACCAAGTGAGTTTAGGCCCGAGAGGTTTTTAAACAATTCCATTAACTATCAAGGGTTGCAATTTGATTGGATTCCATTTGGTGCTGGTCGAAGATCTTGTCCTGGAATTCAGTTCAGTGTAGCTGTTATCGAGCTTGCATTAGCAAATATCGTATATAAGTTTGATATCGCATTGCCAAATGGAATTGAAAATGAGGATTTGGACATGAGTGAGGTAATTAGTATCGCAACGCATAGGAAGTCCTCTCTATGGTTTCGGTGAGTCCTTGGTTCTAGTGGTATGATTTTTCTTACTACACGTTAACTTCCATAGTGCTGAACTTCTAATAAATGTATGTTATAGAACTCAGTAAATATAAATATGAACGTGTTTTCGACTTTCATTGCTTTCAACCGCCGAAATTAAGTTACATATTACTACATATAGTAGACTTTGGAAACACAATTTGAAACAATTCAAAGGAGTTTGATTGTATTTAACTGCACCTTCTTAGCTACAATCCAATTGTCATATATAAGTAACAAATAATTAACTTAATGAACACATATTTAATTTCATACAATTAAAAAACTAGGTATTTGCGTTCATTATTTCAGACGCAAATTCAATTTCAAAGAAATACACTTTTGCGATTAATTGATTTGAGACTAAGATTGCACTGTTGAAACCATCATGCATGATTCCATTTGCGATCATTTTACGACTGGTGTATATCTTGCGATTGCTTTTAGATTTGTAGATGATTTGCCACTGGCACTATTTGCAGGAGTTTGCAACCAGCACTTCTTGCGACGGGTTGCGACCAACTGGTTTGCCAGTGCCTTTTAGCGATCATTGTCCTGGTGCTTTTTAACGACGTTGTGCCGGTTCTTTTTAGCGTCTTTTTTTCTGATTCTTTTCTGTTAGAAATTTAATAATCTAATCACTAGGTTATTAAATATCCAAATATCTATCCAACATTATAATGCTAAACGCTCTATGTGTATATTTTACAATTCATAAGGAATCCATCAATTACATCATATCACGTGACATAATTATCATCACATCCACGGTTGGAAATATAAGTTTAGCTTAATTATTAAACTACTTATGTTATGTAATTATTGTATGTGACAATATATAAGTCCTAAGTCTAGATATGAGTCAGTTTCGATAAGAGAGTTATTCCTACCATAAATAACTGTCAATGACAGTTACAACAGTTGTTATTAACTGTCACATAGGCAGGCATAAATAGGGGTGTTTATCAAAACATATGTCGGTGTATGCAGTGTTTAATCATATTAAAACTCTCTCATTGTCAAGTGTATATATATGTCTGTGTTTGATATGAGTAGAGAAGAATAACTATATGCATCAGAGCCAATCGATTTACGGAAGATCAGTGAAAGAACTCGAGGATGCATACTTCAAATGGGTGTGATGAATCCAACTTTTTCCCGAGCATTGTTCTATGATCATGTGGATCACGGGGGAATAACATCGAAGGATCAGAAGGATCCAGGAGAGTGCAGCAGTAGTGAAGATAGCTTGTGCATCAAATTGGAAGTGTTCAACACAGGATTTGACAACCATGTAAATGGAGAGAAAGAAAAGGCTGCACAAATGGAATTTAACCATCAAATTGGAACAAGAAATGGTAGATTGTGTTGGATTATAATTTTTAAATCCATGTGGTGGTGTAAAATTAATCGAGAATACGAACGCGAAATATCAACAATACAAAAATGATACAAGAAAAAATAAAGTCGTGAACAAGAACTTTCAAATGATTACTATGATTGGAATGATTTCAGATTTTTCAGATCCTCTCACCGATTACATCTGGTCTTTATTTATAGTGGATTAACTAACTATAACGAACACTCAACAAAATTAAGAATTTACACTAAGAACCCTAAACTAAATCTTCCGAACAGAAATAACCCTTCGGAAGATATACATACTTCGGAAGAATTCCAAAATACACTTCAAATCTCTTCCAAAGCAAACATAACCTTAGGAAGAAATCAACTTAGCTTCGAAGAATTATGTTAAGCTTCGGAAGAAACTTAACTTCGGAGTTACCACTTGTTTTGGCTTTAATACTTCACAATCTCAACCTTAAAATCCAAAACAACATTTTAACAAACTCCCAATGCATCCAAGCAAAACTTGAATTTCCCACCAGGTAGAGACTTTGTAAACACATCGCTGGATTCTCCAAAGTAGACACACATTTCACTTTCACCTTCCCAGCATTCACCACATCACGTATGAAGTGTAACTTCACATTAATGTGCTTTGTTCTCTCATAAAACATGCTATTCTTTGACAACTGAACTGCACCCTGTTATCACAGAACACCATTACGTCTGCAACTTGATTCCCAATTCAGAAACAAAACCATGCAACCATATAGCTTCCTTTACTCCCTCAGTTAATGCTATTTACTCAGTCTCTGTTATAGATAGTGTCACCACATACTACAACTGAGCTTTCCAACTTACCAAGTTTCCCAGTACTTGAAATGCATACCCTGTAATAGATCTACCCCTATCCAGGTCCTTGGCAAAATCTGAATCCACGAACCAACAATCCTGTCAACCTTCTCATGTTCATGATGTCCAAACACTAGACCATAGTGCTTAGTACCCTTGAGATATCTCAAGATCCATTTCACAACAACCCAATGAGCTTTACCTAGATTTGACAAATACCTGCTAACCAAACTCACAGCATACCCAATATCTGGCCTTGTACAAACCATCAAGTACATCAGCTCCCAACGACATTGGCATAAGGTACTTTCTCCATATATCTAACTTCTGCATCGGACTTAGGACAATCAGAGCCTGACAGTTTAATATGAGCACCTATAGGAACTGTTATTGGCTTTATATCATCCATCCTATAATTACTTAGTACCTTCTTTAAGTAAGACCTTTGAGATAGCTTCAACACCCTGTGCTCTCTGTCCTTGTAATCTCCATGCCCAATATCTTCTTTGATTCACCTAGATCTTTCATCTCAAACTCTGACATCAACATCTTCTTAGTAGCTTCAACTTCACCCAAGTCTGAACAAGCCACCAACATGTCATCAGCATACAACAACAAATATACAAATTTGTTCTCACTGTATTCTTTAAAATACACACAACTATCATAGCTGCTCCGGTTAAACCCATTAATCACCATATGTTCATCAAACCTTTTATACTATTGTTTAGGGGATTGCTTCAGCCCATATAAAGACTTCTTAAGGAGACATACCTTATCTCCTTGCCCCTTAACCTCAAACCCCCGGCTGCTTCATATAGATAGTTTCATCTAGCTTCCCATGCAAGAATGCAGTCTTCACATCCAACTGATGTAGCTCCATATTCATAGAAGTAGTCAATGACAGCATAACCCTTATAGAAATGTTTCACTATAGGTGAGAATATTTCATTATAATCCACACTTGGCTTCTGTGTAAACCCCTTAACTACTAGTCTAGCCTTGTACCTAGGAGGTTCACCTTCATAAATCTCATCTTTCAGTTTGAACAGCCACTTAAATGACACAGCTTGTGACCCTCAGGTTTATCAACCAGCTCCCATGTGCCATTCTTATACATATATTCCATCTCTTCTTCCTTGGCTTTACACCATTTTTTACTTTCTTTTACAGAAATTGCCTTAGAGTATGACAATGGTTCATAAATGCTTTCTTCTTCAGCGGCAACAAAGGCCAATGCAGACAAATCCATCCCCTCTCTAAACCTGAGAGGATGTATTACTTGTCTCCTTTGTCTATCCCTAGCCAACTGGTAATTATCCATGCTCTCCTAGCTACCAGAGGTACCTTGATTAACACATTGATCATTCACACCTTGCTGCTCCACTTAATCTGAACCCCACTCTGATATTCAACTTTTGACTTTCCTTTTTCTTGAATGTCTTTATACATGACATTCTCTTGAAAAATAACATCTCTGCTCACTATCATCTTAGGTCTATCCCCTTCTAGCCTCCATAACCTATACCCTTTAACACCCTCAGGGTATCCTAGAAAGACATATTTATAGGCCCTAGGTTCCAACTTCCCTTGGCTAACATGAGCATAAGCCAAAGACCCAAACACCTTAAATTCTTCATAGTCACTCTTTCTTCCTAACCATGCCTCCATAGGTGTCTTCATGTCTAATGCTGCTGATGGAGATCTATTGACCAAATATGCAGCAGTAGTTACTGCTTTCAAAACATCTTGGGTAAACCAAAACTAGCCAACATACATCTCACCCTTTCAAGCAAAGTTCTATTCATCATCTTAGCCAAACCATTCTACTGAGGAGTCCCTGGCACAGTTGTGTGTCTAGCAATACCATGAGTTTTACAAAATTGATCAAACTCATGACTGCAGAACTCCAACCCATTATCAGTTCTCAGCTTCTTGACTTTCCTTTCAGTTTGAGTTTCCACCAGTACTTTCCATTCTTTGAATTTACTAAAAGCATCACTCTTATTCTTTAAGATAACCACCCAAACTCTTCTTGAAAAATCATCAATCAATGTCATAAAGTATCTAGCACCACCCAAAGAATCAACCTTAGCAGGACCCCATAAATCAGAATGAATGTAGTCTAATACCCCACTTGTGATATGCCTAGCCTTTGTAAACTTTACTCTCTTATGTTTACCAAGAATACAAGTTTCACAAAAACCAAAATCATAATTATGTAGCTCAATCATCACCTGTTGCTTTTACAACTCCACCAGTCCCTGATGACTGATATGACCAAGTCTCCTATGCCATAACATAGCCTTAGAACTACTATCACTTAAGGCAGATGCCACCTGAGGTTCTACTACACCAGTATTACCTAGCAGGTAGATATTATTCTCTCTTCTACTTCCAGACAATACTACCATTGACCTTTTTATTACCTTAGCCTTACCATCTCTAAGACTAACATGGTAACCAGTACTCTCCAACAACCCTAAAGACAACAAGCTCCTTTTAAGACTAGAAATATACCTTACATTATGAAGATCCACTTCTAAGCCATTCTTCATTTTCAGAGTCACTGTACCATGACCCACTATCTTTCAAGGCCTATCATCCCCTAGCTTTATTGAACCAAGATCTTAAATCTTCAGTTCTTTAAAGAACTCCTTCATCGGTGTCATATGATATGAACACCCTAAATCCGTAATCCACTCATCCTCCTTGCCACTGTTTGTGACAGCCAACACATTTGCATTTTCATATCCATCAGAGGAACCATCATGTGCATTGTGTCTAGAATGAATTTTTGATCCACTTGATTCACCCTTCTTTCTTTTCAAGTCAGGATAATCTTTCTTGAAGTGCTTTTCAGATCCAAACACATAACACCTCCTCTTATACTTGGACTGGACTTTGAAACACTTCTCTGCTTGAAGTTTTTTTGTTCAGAATCTTCCCCTGACTACCAAGCCCTCTCCACTATCTTCCTTATAATCAGTTATCTTCTTCAATTCCTTTGAATTGAGAGCTGCCAATACTTCTTTCATGGTAAGTGTGTCCCTACCATACATTAACATATCCACAAAATGCTCATAAGAGGATGGCAAAGATGTCAAGAATATGATTGCTTGGTCTTCATCATCTAATTCAACTTTGATATTCTCAAGATCCAACACCAACTTGTTGAATTCATCAGTATGAACTTCAATTGACTTCCCAGGAGCCATTTGTAATGTGTACAATCGTTTCTTGAGATACAATCTGTTCGCAAGAGACTTCATCATGTACAAACTTTCCAATTTCGCCCAGACCTCTGCAGTAGATGTCTCTTTTGATACTTCTCTAAGTACTAGATCCCCCAAGTTCAAGATGATTGAACTGTATGCCTGTTCTAGCATCTCCTTCTTTTCCTTGTCTGACATTGTGTTCGGCAACTTGGATTCTCCGGCCAAGGCATCCACCCCTCGTTGGTGAACGAGTAATGCCTTCATTTTCAACCGCCATAACCCGAAGTCGTTCTTCCCGTCGAATTTCTCAATTTCGAACTTCGTAGACACCATTGTTGCCGCCAATCGATCTTTGATTGAATCTTAATTCTCAATTGAGCCTCACAACCAGGCTTTGATACCAATTGTTATAAAATTAATTGAGAATACGAACACGGAATATCAACAATACAAAGATGATAAAGAAAGAATAAAGTCGTGAACAAGAACTTTCAAATGATTACTATGATTGGAATGATTTCAGATTTTTCGGATCCTCTCACCGATTACATCTGGTCCTTATTTATAGTGGATTAACTAACTATAACGAACACTCAACAAAATTGAGAATTTACACTAAGAACCCTAAACTAAATCTTCCGAACAGAAATAACCCTTCGGAAGATATGCATACTTTCGGAAGAATTCCAAAGTACACTTCAAATCCCTTCCGAAGCAAACATAACCTTTGAAAGAAATCAACTTAGCTTCGGAAGAATTATGTTAAGCTTCGGAAGAAACTTAAGTTACCAATTGTTTTAGCTTTCAATACTTCACATGTGGTTTAAAGTTAGTGGCTCAACTAAGCTTAAAGTATGTTGTGTGTCTATTATGTATTTATGTAAAGTCAAGGGGTCAAGTATGTATATGTTCTAAGATAGATACTACCAAAACATGTATATACATGTGTGTCTGTACATGAAGAAGTCGATCAATTGTGATTGTGTTATCAAATTGAAATTCATGTAAATTGAATATTGTGATTCAATTGTGTGCTTATTGAGATCTTGGGCAACCATTGGTATCAGAACCCGGGGCTCTTGAAGATTCTAGTTTTGTTTACGTATTAGGAGATACGAAACCACCATCGGTGGTTGATTGTTGTACGATCATAGAGGGATTGATCGAGTGCATCATTCAAGACGAATTGGAGTCTGAATACAAAATTGAGGGGGCAGAAACAAGTATCGTTTCTGTTATTATTGTTGTGTTGAAAACAAACAGAAACAAAAGGCAAGGATTATTTGGGTTGTTCTTTTTTTAAATAAAAAACACGAGACGAAAGTGTTTGTTGGTATTTTGGTTGCTTGCTTACTTGAAGGCAGTAAAGGGATTTAATTGTAGACATCAAAAAGGTATTTTTGGTGTTGGGTTAACTCACGAATTTAAGAAACAGAGAACAATCTGTGTTCTTTGTTGGTGTGTGTGCAGATTAAAACAGAAGGCATAGAAGGCCTGTTTTGAATCGCCAATAAGAAACAAAACAAATTTAATTGTTACTGTGTATGATCGATTTTAATCGATTAAAGTATCAATCCGTTTTCGATCGGATTCTAATTGATTCGTGCTATAATCCGTGTTTGATCGGGTATTCCTTCTTAGTTTGGGTGGCAAAATTGGCGCCTTTTTGGGGCTGTTTTTAATCGAATAGAAAACAGAAACAATTTCGGTATATTGTTATCCGTTCGTATATTAAATTCGAAACCAACTGAGTATTGTTTTTGTTGTTTTTCAGTCGCAAATCAAGATGTTTGGGGCTGTTTTGTTTGCGTTTAATATAAACACAAAGTGGATCGAGTTTTTTGTGCGAGCAAAAGAGACAAAGGCAAAGTGTTGCTGTTTGTTTGAAAACAAAAGGAAACATGACTGACTTTTGTTTGTTTAGTTTGTCAAAAACAAAGAAAAAAAAGAAAGTCAATCATAGTGGATATTTTGACTTTTGGTTACCAAGGTTCTATTGTGCAAGTGTGCAATAAGAAATAAAATTTAATTACAATTTAATTTTTCTATACCTATAGGGAGAGAAGAATTGAAATTGTTTGTGATTGCCGTTTGAAAGTTGGATTGAACTTTCGGAGTCACGTTTGGTTTTAAAAGGAAAAGCCAATTAAAATTTTTGAAAAAACTTAGTATTTTAAAGAAAATCTAAGTTAAGATGACAGAAGAGTCGTCGTTTGAAACTAATAAAAATACAATTGTGATACATAAAGAGGTTAGTTTTTCTCCCAATTCAAATGTCCTATGTTGAAAACAACAATTATCATGTATGATCTATTCATATGAAAACCATACTTAGGGCAAATGGACTATGGAAAATAATAGAACATAATGATAATACACAGCCTTATGAAAAGAAAGATACGTGACGATTGCGTATTTATTTCAATGACTACCTGAAGAGATGATATCACAAGTTGCAAATTGTGAAAGTGCAAAGGAGATTTGGGATGTACTTAAAATAAGGCATGTCGGTGTGGATCGAGTGCAGAAAGCACGTCTTCAAACACTCAAAACTGAGTTTGAGATGTTGAAAATGAATGAGGAAGACACTATTGATTCATTAACTGCAAAACCTAAAAGTATTGTCACGAGGGCAAGTGGTCTTGGATCAACATTTGATCAACTAACCTTAGGGGTTGTTTGATTATGCTGACCCAGTATGAGCTGACTGAGTCAGAAGCTGACCTAGTCAGAAGTTCTGACTGAGTCTACATCTGACTGAAACTTGGTTGTTTGATTATGTATCTTACTAACTCTACTAACTGATTCTACATCTGAAAATAAATTTCATTATTTATGTTTATGTTATCATTATTAATAACAAGTTGTATCTCTTGGTGGGTTAATGAATCAACAAAAACATCTAGGGGTGGCTTTTAATGACAATTAATATTCAGAGATCACATGTATGAGTGCTCTTGTAAATCTTTTTAACTGAGTTAACAAAATTCAAAGTCAGAGTTCCTTTATTGATTGCTCTTCCTTACACACACAAACACACAGTCACCTCCATTAATGGCGAAACAACTATGATCTTCAGTCTTCTTCACAGCCTCAAGAGGCATCACAATCCTCCACTTCATCCTTCTCCTCTCCATCTCCTCCCTCTTCCTCCACCGCATCTCCGCTAATTCCCACTTCAAAAGCTTTGACGCTGACGCCGACAACATCGAACTCTCAGACGACGACCTCCTCCTCCGATCAACCCTCTCCTCCATCTCCTGTCGTGCTTCGTGGCTGTGCAGGGGGTCGCCGTTTGTGCTCGTGCCGGCTGCCGAGGGGTGGCCGTCGGTGGTCGCGTAGGATGGTAGGGTGGACCTAGTCAGCCTTTTAATTTTCAGGTCTGGGTCAGCCATCTTGGACCCGGTCAGCTGAAACAAAACACATATCAAACGGGTTGACCCGCTGACGAAGTCAGCTAGTCAGCCGGGTCAGCCGATATCAAACAACCCCTTAGTAAGAAAACTTTTAAGTTCTGTACCGAAATGGTTTATTCAAATCGTTGCAACTGTTGAACAGTTCGTTGATCTAGAAACGACATCTCTAGATTAGATATTTGGAAGATTGAAAGCCTTTAAAGAAATGCTCAATCTAATGAACGAAGGCCCGGTGAACAATCAAGAAAAACTTTTGTTCACACGTCATGACAAGTCAAGTCATGGAAAACGTTTTTAAAAATATGTGCAAAGGAAAACTAATTCATCACAAGGCAATTGGCATGATGGAAAGATCGGTCAAGAAAAGGAAGGAAAAGTTCCTTCGTATGAGCAAAAGAAGAAAGATTACCCTAAAAGTCAAGGTCGACTGAAAAAAGATATTAGGAAAGTGGAATGTTATAATTGACATGAGTTTGGACATTACGCAAGAGATTGTCTTCAATAAAAACAAGCACAAGAAGAGTCAAACTTGGTGCATGAAGACGAGAAACCGACTCTTAATGGTAGTTACTAAAGATAATGAGAAATATGAGGAAACGTCCTTAGATGAAAAAGAAAATGATTATTGGTCCTCATTATCTAAATATTTTAATCATGAAGAACCATAATGGTCTAGTTTAATCATTGAAAGGAGTTATGTTCTAGTAGAAGACAAAGAAAAGGAGCAGGTTGGTGACTATGTTCAAGAAGAATCGAGTTGTATAGAGTATCAAGATTTATCATCAAAGGATGTATTAACACAAGGAAACAAGATTGTCAAAGATACTGAATCAAGCTACAAAAGGAAGAAACGAGAAACGGTTGGAGACTTACCACTAAGAGACAAACCAGTGGAGATTCAAGGAAGTGGAGTTAGACTTGCTAAAGAAAATATTCAAGAGGAAAGTGTTTAAGTTCAAGACAAAGTTTGTGTTGCAAAGTTTGATCAGAAAACCAAGCAAAGGACGAGTAGGAAACCGAAGTTTAAAGACAAGGATCTTCTACAATATGTTCGTGAAGGAAGATAATGAAGATGAAGATAATGAAGACATGGATTAATAAATTAGGGGGAGTATGTTGGATTATAATTTTTAAATCCATGCGGTTTAAAGTTAGTGGGTCATATAAGTAAATAGCTTAAAGTATGTTTTGTGTCTATTATGTATTTATGTAAAGTCAAGGGATCAAGTGTGTATATGTTCTAAGATAGAAACTACCAAAACATGTATATATATACATATATATATACATGTGTGTGTGTGTCTGTACATGAAGAAATTGATCAATTATGATTGCGTTATCAAATTGAAATTCAAGGGAATTGAATATTGTGATTCAATTGTGTGTTCATTGAGATCTTGGGCAACAGATTGTAGTACCAAAAAAGGTTATGTAGTAGTTATTGCAATAAGCCATACCATTTTCATAGGGCCTATCCCCAAAGAACCAAGAACAATGAATTTATGATCGGAGGACAAAGGGCAAAGGATGGTATGATATTTGGTGTGCAAGTCTCATCTGAAAAAAGCATGCATCGGGAAACAAAAAAATGTTTAAAAGTTTAAGCATTTCGTAGGTGTTAAGGATTACACCCATGGATATATAAGAGAATATTTCAGAGGGAAAGGTTATGTGAACCACATATCAATGGCAAGAATCAAAAGATATAAATGATGTTTACTATGTGCCTAGATTAAAGAAGAATGTGCTAAGTCTTAATAAGTTAACAAAGCAAGGCTACGAGATAACACTGAAGAAGATACTTTCCTAATTATGCTAGAAACTAAAAGTCATTATGATCAAGAAAAGAAAGAACAAGAAACGAATGTGATGTGTTGGATATGCACGAAGAGTACCCACTATGCAGTGGATTGTCCACACAAAGGAAAACAATTACCTCAAGAAGCACATGCTCTAACAAGTGAAGATAAAGAAAAGGCAAGAAATTTCAAATTATGTACACAAAAAAATATTCCCGAAAGAACAAAAAAAGGGACCATTTATTCATCCTACACATTTAAGTTTCATCGATGCAAGATTATTTGGTGTTTTTGGATCTAATTCACATAGTAACAAAGGTACAAGGACATCGAGTCAAAATTGAAAGTGATTTCGAAAAGGTGTTAATTGGTTTATGAAAGACTTCTTGAAAATCCAAATTGAATTGCCCGTACCACCATTAAGGAATCTATTGTTATCAGGTAAGTCCTTTTGAGCTTCACATGACGGTTCAAAGTCTCGGATGATATGCAGCAGTGAATGAGAAATATCTCTAGACAGAAATCTCACTCCATATAGGTTATGATGTTGGGATACCAAAGTTTATAAAGAAAATAAAATTGTAAAATGTCTCCACATCATTTACCTATTTGTAACATCATGTATTTTTGGTTAACTAAAAGTTAGCTTCGTTAAATTATTGGAGGGACCATTGTTACCAAATATAAAACTCATGGGTTACTTATATTTATTTCTTTAATTTGTCTTAAATTCTTTAAATTGGAAGTTAATAATGTTAATTATTACATAATAATAATAATAATAATAATAATAATAACAATAATAATAATAACTAAGAATAATAATAAAAATAATATATTTTTATTAATAATAATAATTTGTAAAAAGTTATTAAATTTTAAAAATGTTTAAAACTTGGATTTAAGAAGTCAAGGGGGCTTTAATGTCAATTTAAAAACTTTAAATATTAAAGTTTGTGCATGAAATGTTAAGAAACAAATTGTACGGGCTAATAGTGTAAATAATTGAAACCCAAAACTCCTTCTCTCCCCCCCCCCGTATTCCCGCGGCCTTCCGGCCAAATAACTGACGAGCTCCGGCGAGCTAAATCAACCGAAATCGGTTATTAAACCTCATTTGGAACAAAACAAACCGTTCGAATGATGGTTTCAAACCCATAACCAAGTTTAATTCAACTATTAATCATTGTTATGAACAAACAACTAGAAACCGAAATAGCTTTCAAATCAAAATCGGTTTCAAGTCGATACATGGACAATTAGTTCAGTTGATTCAATAGAAACGTAATACTAATCATTTCACATTCAATTCAACCAATAATTACGAATAAAAGCAAGTAATTAACAACGGATTCAAGTCGAAACTTCCGAAACAAACCATCGAATCGTTGATCATGGAATATGTAGAGAATATGTATAAAGGCCGAAGCAACCAAAGTCTTTCTGCATGCATGTTGCACAAGTACTGAAGAAGAATGCTTCGAAAGTTTCACACATGCAACAGAAATATTCTAAGTGTGAAATCTTCCGAAGCTAAGACCAATATCTTCCGAAGCCAAAGATGAAGTCTTCCGAAGCTTCAGAGACAAAGTCTTCCAAAGCTCAACTCTTGAAGACAGATTTCTTCCGAAGACTTTTAACAACATGCTTTATCTGATGTACTTTTCCATAAAGTTGGACCCCTTTTCGCTACAACTCTGTAAAGTCACCAACATACATGAGTTGGTGAAAAGGTCCATGCTTTTGTAACTGTACATTGAGGTCTTGAGTCTGTAACTTTCTACTTCATGTACTTTATCCTTTTTGTAATAGATAAGAATGTGAGCTATGGCAAGTCAAAAAGGCAATCTGCCTTTTTGACTTTACAATTGATTTTGTTTTATGTATAGTCAATTGTATCGAGCTGGCTTTCATAGTATGGCCGGCTGTAGAATGTAGTATAAGTATCTCATGTTCTTGTAACTTTATTTTATGCTTTGTAACACTTGTAATAGAACATTAAGAAAGCAATATACTGCAATCTTGAAAACCATCTCTTTATGTATCTTGCTCTTGTGTTTCATCTCATACTTACTTGTGTTCTTAGTGTCTTTACTTGTGGTTAATCCAGTTCACTGTTTGATTAAGTTTAGTTACTCTCCTCTTTGTGTTGTTATGTCATATTTGACCACCCTTCAACGGTCATGCATTTGGTATCAGAGCATTGCAGGCTCTTGATATAAGATCTCACCATCTTTAGATCCCTCACTCACACAAATACTAAACTTTTCAAATGGAAACCATTTCCAAAACTAATATAGAAACTGGAACCATAAACAAGTCCCCACTGATCACTTTTGATGACTTTGATACCTAGTGCTTGAGAATAAAAGGTTTTATCAGGTCTCTAGACTCAAGAATATGGGACTCTGTTAAGAATGGACCTTGCATACCAAGCACCCCTTCTGCTACTGGTGGTGGTATGATCCCCAAGGTTATGGCAAACTACTCTGATGAAGACAAGAAGAGAGTAGAGATTGATAGAAAATCCATGACAGCCCTTCGGACTGCTCTTCCAAACTCTATATATAGAGGTTTCAAGAAATGCAAAACAGCTAAGCAGTTGTGGGATGCATTGAAACTGATGTATGAAGGTTCCTTTGAAGCTAAGGAGAATAAGAAGGATCTCCTGAAGCAGCAGTTTGAAAACTTCACCTTTAAAGCAGGTGAAACCATGACTCAGCAATACTTCAAGTATGTTGAGATTGTGGATACCCATGTGGATGGAGGAGTTCCTCTTAAGAACAAGGACATTATAAGGAAGTTCATGTCCTCACTTCCTAGGCAGTGGACACACTACTGTGTGGTGATCAAGAGGATTGAGAATCTCAAAACTCTCACTCTGACAGAGATATTGGATTCTTAGTGACTACTAGATGGAGATGAACATGCAAGGTTCATCTGGAAACTCCAACAATCAAATGTGTTCAGCCCTTCATGTGTTTGAAAGGGATAGCATAGAACCCCAACATCATCTCATATGCTACCCTAACAACTCACCTAAGGGTCCTTTCATCACCTTTCCAGAGAAACCAAGGGAGAACTACACTCAAGGAAGCTCATTCCAAGAGACAAGTTCTTCTCAAGTCATTATGTCTTCTGATGAAAGTTGTGGCAGCTTTTTGTTCACCCTTGAAGACCTAGACTGTATCCATCCAGATGATCTGGAGTATATGAAGATAATCCAGCAAATGGCTCTTCTCACTCACAAAGCCAAGAAGTTCTACAAGCGGTCTGGAAGGAAGTTTCCAAGCAATACAACCAGTGAAAAGTTTGGTCTGGACAAAGGCAAAGTCAAGTGTTACAACTATAACTTGATGGGACACTTTACCAGGGAGTGTATAGCACCTAGAACAAGTGGTGGCCAAACACAGTCCAGACCCCACTATATTAACAAAGCTCCCCAGAATAAGAAGCCAAAGCAGCAGCTGCTGTTGTTGTTGAAGATGGAAGCGTTGACTGGAGCTTTCAGGTGGAAGATGCTTCTCCAAACCAAGCATTAATGGCAGATCATGATGAAGCTAAGGTATTGGGACATCTCTATACCCCTGAATGCATTGCTAAAGTTAATAGATACAGGTCCTACAACTTGGAGATGAGATCTGATCTTGAGTCCTTAAACATTTTTAAAGCTAATTTTAGAAAGTCTGAAAATGATTATAAACTGAAGATAGAGGACTTAGAGAAAACTATTTCAGTTGTAAAACATGAGCATACATATTTTAGGACTCAAATCAAGGATCTCATAACCAAGCTGACTGAGTGCCAGGCTGAGCTTGTGATCAGCAAAGCTAGGGTAGACAAGTGTGTTCTTAAAGAAGAGACCTTCAAGAACATTATATCCTCATCCCTGCATAGCAAAGTGTGCTATCGAAACATCAACCTTAACTCTTCTGCTAAGAGTTCTGGTTCATGTTCAAATCATCTCAGTACCAAGAAGAAGATTGATCTACTGTGTACCACTGCTACACAGCCTAGACCATCAAACTCCAAGGTCCTCAACCCAAAAGGACTGTCTCAGCATCTGCAAAGATGAAGGTGGAGAAAGGATGTGATCAAAGTCAATCTTCTTCCCAGAAGGCTCTTGGGAAGAAGAAAAAGGAGTGTGTTATGTGTGAGGGTATTGATCTTCTTGCTAAGGATTGTCCATACAATCCTAAGGGTACTCTTCACATGATCAAACCAAAGACTTCCAAGAGTTCTAAGAAGATTCAAGCTTCGAAAGGAAAATCTGTTTCCTTCGAAGCTCTAAAACCAAGAAGAAGGCAAGTGGAAAATTTCCTTTGGAAGCAAAGTTGGTCTCGGAAAGAAGGAATACTTCCAAAGCACTGAAGTCTGTCGTAGTGTTAGCAGAATCTTCTGAAGGTCCAGTCATTAAAACTTCCGAAGTATCAAAAGCTTCTGAAGTATTGAAGGTCGAGTCCAAGACTCCAAAGGTGGTGTGGAAGTCTAAGAAAGACCAAGTGACTGAGAATTTTCCATCAACAACAGCTCAAGATCCTTCAAGCACAACCATAGGATCCATTACTCTTGCATTGCCTTCTATTTCACTTTGTGAGCCCAAGACAAGTAAGGCTTAGATTTTCAAATGTAACTAATCATTTTCTTTATGCAGGGATAGCTCAAGACAAACAAAAATGTTTGGATCATTAACGATGGCTATTCCAGGCACATGACAGGCAATAGGTCACTACTCCATAACTTTGAAAGGATTGATGGAGGGTCAGTTGCTTTTGGAGGAGATGAAGGTGGTTAACATTTCTGGACGGGGCAAGGTCACAAATGGTAAGCTCAGCATTGAAAAGGTAAACTTTGTCAATGAGCTTGGGTACAATCTTCTGAGTGTATCCTAATTTTATGATCAAAGTCATAACATGCTCTTTACTAAGCTTAAGTGCATTGTTCTGAAACCAGGGTGGTCATTCCTCTTGAGCATATTCTACTTAGAGCCCCCAGGAAAGGGAACATGTACAAAATGGATTTGTAAGAAACATCTCCCTTTGGAGAAGTTTCATGCTTTTTATCTAAAGCCAATAGTGATGAGTCTTTCTTATGGCATAAAAGAATGTGTCATGTAAACTTTAAAAACATGAATAAACTGATTAAGAATGATTTGGTAACTGGAATGCCAAAGAAAGAGTTTACAAGTGATGACCATTTTGTTGCATGCCTGGAAGGGAAGCAACACAAGGTATCTCACAAGCCTAAGGAAAGGAACTCCATCACTACTCCCCTACACTTGTTACATATGGATCTTTTTGGCCCCACCAGTGTAATAAGTCTAGGAAGGACCTCTTATTGTTTGGTGATCACAGATGACTTTACAAGATTCACTTGGGTCTTTTTCCTTAGAACTAAGGATGAGACTCTTGAGATTCAGAAGAGTTTCATCTTGAAGATTGAGAATCAATCTGATCACAAGGTCAAAATCATAAGATGTGATTAGGGAACTGAATTCAAGAACCAAATCCTTGATACATTTTATGATGAAAAGGTATTACAAGAAAATATAGTGCTTCAAGACTCCTCAGCAAAATGGTGTTGCTGAGAGGAGAAACAGGACACTAATTGAAGCTGCAAGAACCATGTTGTCTAACTCTAAGCTGCCCATCACCTTCTGGGCATAGGCAGTCAACCTGTATGCTATGTACAAAATAGAGTTTTAGTGGTTAAGACTCATGGCAAGACTCCTTATGAACTTTGGCACAAGAGGAAACCTTTCATTGGTTTTCTCAGGTCATTTGGTTGTCCTTGCACCATCTTGTATACCAAAGATCAAATTGTCAAATTTGCTGAGAAATCAGATGATGGACACTTTATTGGATACTCTTCCCAAGGTAAGGGTCACAGAGTATACAATCTCAGAACTAGAATTGTTGAGGATTCAGTCAATGTGACTTTCAATGAACACACACCCTGTGTGGCTGGTTCTGGTCCTGATTGACTATTTGATCTTGATTTAGTTACCAACTGTTTTAACAAATCTTGTGAGACTGTTTCAGGATCTATAAAAAAACTTAAATACAGGTGATCCTAATCCAAGATTTGAGCTGAGAAGACCTTCATGTAACACACCTTCAACTCCAGTTGGAACTACTTCTACAAATGAGGTTTCTATCAGCACCACAATGACAAACTCAGCTGATACATCAGGTATGCCTTCAAATTCTAGCTCAGAGGCTCCACAACTAGATAAAGACACTTCAAATGCAGAAGACAATGATGGTAGTGGTGATAGTGATCAAGTCTTTCTTGATGTCGATAACCACTCCATAGATGACAACATCAATGATTTCACACACTCCTTAGATCAAGTTTCTCTTGATAAGTGTGCTGATGTGATGGGAGAAACATCTATGCCAGATCTAAATTTCTTTAATTTAGATTTTTCTCAGCAACTTGCTGTGATCCCTCAGCTAAGGATCCACAAGTCCCACCCCACCACAAACATCATTGGATATGTTGTCTCAGGGGTAAGAACAAGAGGACAAACCCATGAAACAAATGTTTGTCTTCACTCTTGCTTCTTGTCCCATATAGAGACAAAGAAAGTTGATAAGGCTCTAAAGGATGGAAGTTGGGTTGAAGCTATGCAATAAGAGCTGCTTCAATTCAAAAGACAGAAAGTTTGGAACCTTTGTCCTCTTCCTCATGGGAAGACTCCATTGGAACCAAATGGGTGTTTAGGAACAAAAAGGATGATAGAGGCTTTATCATCAAGAACAAAGCTAGACTAGTTGTTCAAGGATACACACAAGAAGAAAGGATTGACTACACTGATGTCTTTGCTCCTGTAGCAAGTCTGGAAGCTGTTAGGATATTCCTTGCATTTCTACATCCAAGAACTTCAAGGTCTTTCAACTTGATGTAAAGTGTGCTTTTCTTTATGGAGTGATTGATGAAGAGGTATATATCAAACAGTCACCTGGTTTTATAGATCCTGATCATCCTGATTATGTCTGCAAGCTTGACAAAGCTCTTTATGGGCTGCATCAGGCACCCAGGAAATGGTAGGAGACACTATTTCAGTATCTTTGCAAACATGGATACAGGAGAGGTACAATAGATGGAACTCTCTTCATCAAAGGATAGGGAAATGACATATTGCTAGTTCAAGTATATGTGGATAACATCATATTTGGTTCAACTAATCCAAAGCTCTGCAAAGACTTTGAGAAGCTGATGAAGGACAGATTTGAAATGAGTGTCATAGGGGAACTCAATTTCTTTCTGGGAATTCAAGTGAAGCAGGTTGAAGATGGCAACTTCATTAGTCAGTCAAAGTATGTTCAAGACATACTTAAAAGGTTCAATATGACTAATTGTAAGATTGCTAAGACACCCATAGCTAGAAACTGCTCTTTTGGACCTGATCTTAAGGGGGAGTGTGTAGATGAACATTTATACAGGACTATGATTGGTCTCTTATGTACCTTACACCTAGCAGGCCTGATATTATGTTTGCCACTTGCATCTGTGCAAGATATCAAGCCAACCCTAAGATGTGTCTCGCCTTATCACTGTCAAAAGGATTCTAAGATACCTTAAGGGTGCTTCAACACTTGGTTTATGGTATCCTAAAAATCCTAACTTCAATCTGTATGCTTATACAGATAGTGTATGGTGGTTGCAACATGACTACAAATTCTACATCTGGGGGATGTCAGTTTCTTCGTGGAAGGGTTGTCTCATGGCAATGCAAGAAACAAGCATATGTCTCTGCATCAACTACTGAAGCTGAATACATTGCTACTGCAGGCTGCTGTGCTCAAGTGCTTTGAATTCAAAATCAGATGCTGGACTATGGGTTAAACTTCAAGGAGACTCCCATTCATATAGACAACAATAGTGCTATCTCAATCACAGAGAACCCTGTGCAACACTCAAGGACCAAACACATCAACATTAGGTATCGTTTAATAAGAGATAATTATGAAAAAGGATTAATTAAACTAGTCAAAGTTCACACAAATGAACAATATGATGATCTCTTTACAAAGACTTTTGATGAACAGAGATTTAAATATCTAATATAAGCTATTGGGATAATCAACTTTGAGTAGGTTTTTCTTAAAACTAATTCTTATTATTTCTTAAAATATGTGTATCTTAAGTTTTCTAGTTCATCACTTTCATAAGCTCTTGTTTTCTGTGGATGAAAAACTTTTTGAAGATTTTCCTTAGAAATATGAAAATTTTGAACCTTTGGAAGTTATGTGTTAACTTCGGAAGAAACTTATGCCTTTAAAATAACTAACTGCCCAAGTATTTTACCTTCGGAAGAAATTTCTGAAATATCTTCCGAAGCTTAAAAATCTCCTTTGGAATTTATATGTTTTCAAGGACAATTTTCTTCCGAAGCAAATTAACTCTCGGAAGTTTTGTTCTTTTAAACAAAACTCTCAAGTCTTAGTTTTTCTCCGAAGTCATAATATTCAGAATCCTTAGGAAATTCTTCCGAAGTCATTTTAGCTTCGGAAGCTTTTTCATTAAAACTTTCGAAGACAATTTACCTTCAGAAGCTTTTTGATTTCCAAGAAAACTACTTTTTCAGAGGTGGGACCGATATTCGGATTTCAAAGTTTATCCTCTTTCATTAAACTTTGTCTGAAATCCTTTTCATATATAAACCTAACGGTTTCCCCCTCTTTCTATCATCTGCTTCTTCCTCCAAACCTAAAACCCCAAAATTTCTCTCTGAAATTACTTTCTTTCATCTTTATTCATCCTTAAGCTTCTCAAAATGGCCAACCCTCCATATAGAAATGATCCGAACTTTACCATGCAGTTACACAGGCAACATAACCAAGTTGCTATGTTAAGCTCTAAGAAAGATCCTCATTTCTTAGAGGTTTGCATTTCTTAGCTTTGTCAAATTACTTCACCTCCCTAACCATTGATCCTTCACTCTATGAGGATCATCTTCTAGAATTCTGGAAGACCTGCCAAAAAGTCGTAATGGATGGGGAGAAGGCACTATCTGCCACAGTGCAGGGGAGTACAGTCTTCATTACTCCGGCCATCATCAACATGCATCTTCAGCTGGATGATGAAAAAGGTGAGATGTTCTTCCTAAAAGAAGCTGTAAATCATTCTTTTGAGCAGATGGGTTATGAGGGAGACTACTTTGTCAAGACCTTCAGGAAAGGGAAGGTCTCATCCCAGTGGAAATTCCTGCTCCATGTGGTTATCCATAGCTTATCAAACAAGCATGGTGGATGGGACCAGATTCCTGAGGATCTCTCCTTCATTGTCCACGGAATGATTCAGGGGGTCAAGTTTAGGTATTCTCAATTTGTTTACACTAATCTGCTTGCAAACTTGGACTCCCTAGAATACTACATGTTCCTTAGATATGTCCAGTACATTCTTAACTGTGAACTGGGCTCACAGTATAGGGGAACATGTAACATTCTTAAACTGGGACAAATGAAGCCCGACATCTTTAAAATACTAAGAAAGCCCACTATTGGGTTCTCTGGGGTAGAAACAACCCTGGTCCTAAAAATGTTAGAGCTCATTACTCAAGGTGACAACCTAGCAGCACCAGCTAGTGTTGAACCCACACATTCTACATCCCAACCATCTAAACCGCCACAAATCACCCTCACCTACCAAAGAAAATCCAAACGAACCCCCACTCAGGCTATTTAGTCTATGCAGGCCCCTATACAATCACCCATATAGGAAGAAGTGGACACTGGAGCTCCCACTTCTCCTGAGGAGCAAACCACTCCCATCTCTTCAATGATCAGTGTTGAGGTTCCTCATGCTCAGCCTGATGAGCTCATAAGCCAAACTGCCTTAAGCCATTACTTTGAGTCTCAACACTCAAGTGATCAACCTTCAGGGGACAGTTACCATCCCCAACCTTTAGATCTCAACTAACCAATCCCCAACCTTAATTTCTACACTAATGAAGATCTAGGTTTTAGTGAGTACCATGATTCTCTCTTCTTTTCCCCTACTCAAAGAGAGATGAGTGCTTTTGAGGCTCTTGTTTCTAGCCCCCATCAGTCACCTACTACTAAGGTGGACACTTCTGAACCTGTTCAGGATGTCCATATGGAAGAGGCTTTCACTTTTGAAAGTGATTACATCATTAAGACCTCAACCATAGAAACTCAGCCCACTGACATCTCAACTGAGATTGCCAGTGAGCAGAGGAAATCCAGCAGCCAAGAACCTGAAGCTGGTGGTGAGAGTGAGGACTTTGGTCTAATCATCTCATCTTCTAATGATTCTTCTGATGAAGATGAGGGGAATTTAAGACAAAAAGTGCAAAAACTGTCTCAAACATGCACCTATTTAGTCTCCAAGGTTAGTCACCTTGAATCTCAAGTGACTACCTTGCAGAACAGGGTCAATTATTAGCAACTTGAGATTTCATATCTTAAGGAAAAACTAGCTGGGAGACCTTTAAGAAGAGCTCAACCAAAAACACAAGAACTTGTGGATATGATTGACCTAACTCCTGGCTCACCTATGCAAGTGGGTGATGCTACCAAAAAGGGGGAGAGATTCAATACAATCACAGAACCTGGGAGTTCTTCAGAGAGTATGGACACTGAGGACTCACCATCCTCACTTGCAATTGTGCATTCTCAGCAACCTTCTCAAATTCACATTGATGTGGACTACATAGACTCCTTCATACAGAGTCTGTTTTAGGAAGGGATACCAAGGGATATGTCATATCCACCATCTTCCAATCATATCATTGGGTGGAGGTATGACAGCAACAGGAGAGCCGTAATCATCATTAGAGTTCAAGGGCAGCAGGAGATCTTCAACTTTCAGACCTTGAACTTCTATGACAGTCTGGATTTAGTCAGCATGCCACTTGTCAATCCAAGCCAATCAAGACAAGTTGACAAGTTGGCCCAAATAATCCAAGACTAGATCACTGCAGAGTTCAGCCTTAGAAGAAGACTATGGCAATCAGGCAATGTTATCGGTTAACTGGATGTTGAAGCAGACCCTAAGATTAGCTTCATAGGGGAAAACTTGACTAAAGGCCAGTGACAGAACCTGAGAGCCCTGTCTTATCACCAACAGCTGCTGCAGAGATCAATTTTCTTTTTGAGACACATGCTGGTGAAGGTGCTTCTCAACCTCTCTCTGGCCAGAGCTTGGAAGCTACACCAAGCAATAAAGGCCAAAGCTCTCTCCACCCTGAGTCACAAAGGTCTGTGAGTGACAAAGAGAAACGAAAAATGACTTCTGAGGAGATTGAGGAGGAGAAGAGAGAGGAAAAGGAAGTTGAGGGGAGAAAGTTCCTCTTCTGAGTTTGCAAGACTCATGAAGTCTGCTATCAGGGCTGCCCCCAGACTAGATACTCAGAATGATGAGTTAAAGGCAGTCAGGATAAACTACCTGCAGACAAGGAACTATGACATAGACAATATCATCTCTCTCCCCTTGGAGGAACTAGTACAAATCAAAGAATCATTTTATAAACTGTGATAATTTTAAAACCACTTAATTATTTTTCTGTAATTTATTTATAAAAAATACCCTTATTTTTATTTATATTCTAATGCTAATGTTATAGTTAGCTATTTTTATAAAAAATTAGACTTTAAGTACTAGTTTTATTTACACAAATTATTATTTTAAACAATGCCTCTAAATCATTGTTTAAATCGTGCTCATTTTATTTAGTTATAAAACTTTGTTTAAACTTTATAAATCTTACAAATTATTATAAATGTTGTTCTTAATTAATATTTTTTAATATAAAATCTAAACATATTGATCCCAAGAAAATATAATTAATTTTCATTTGTTAAATTATAAAATTTGACAAAGCCCCAAAATCCATTTAAAACCCTAATCCTGGTTAATTCGTTAAACTTGTTATTAAACCTAAATCTTGTAATTATATATTTAGGTGTCTTGTGACTGTTTACATTTGAACATCACCTAATATTATTCCTATTAATCATCCATTATACATTTATTGATCATGTGAGTATTTCTATACCTCTTTTGCATATTTTTACACTTTGAGGTGAAACATATTACCTTATGACTATTGCACTTGTAAACTCGTTTGAATCTTGTAAACACTTGGGCAATTCACTCGTTTGTTGTGGTTAGTTGAACTTTTGTAATTACCATGTGATGACTATTATATGTACAATCATTAACTATTGCCAGCCTGCCGACGTCATAGGTCTATGGGCCTGACAAGCCTGCTTGGTTAATCTAGGTACACTAAGCTAATCGTATAATCTTGTAAACGCGTAATCTTGTAAACTGTCAAGGTTTGATTGTTACATTTGTCATACATACCGAGTTACTTTGCTCACTAACTTATAACATGAATTGCCATCTTTTATATATGTATGTATGAAAACTATGGAAATCTCATCAACGTTATGTTGACTTTTTTATTTTTAACATGTTTAAGGAAACACACGAGTTTGATGTCATCTTTGAAGCTTACTCACATATAGGATTGGATCTAGTTAACTAAATGAATTGTCTTGGATTATTTCATGTTACGTTATGTTTAATTTCATATTTGAGACTTATGTTTGTAATTTATCTTTAAAACCTACACTTATAATATTTGGATAAAATAATAGTGTTATGTGGTTGTGAACAATCTTAACCCTCACATCTCGACGATTCTACCGTCAAGGTTGGGGTGTGACACTATGTTACCTTGAGATATTAGCATGGTTCCATCTCGGGAAGAGAAATCACAATGGAACTAGGGAAAAGTAGCAACATCACAAAATGAAAGGAGCAAAAGGTTTGGACCGAAGCAGACTTACCACTAAAGAAAAAGATCAAATATGATTTTGGCAAGCTAAACTTAAAGGAGTCAATGTTTGCAATATAATTGTAGCTTAATTATTTTATATGACAATACATAAGTCTTAATCTAGATATTGATCAGTTTAGACAAGGCACTTATTCTTGCAAAAACTAACTGTCAATGACAATTTCAACGGTTGTTATTAACTATCATATTGACAGGAAACATACGTTGATGTATGCAATTAATGCTTTATCATATTGACTCTCTCATCTTTAAGTATATATATATACTATGTTAGTATCCCGTGTATTACATGGGTTGAATAAATAATTAGTAATAAAATTTTATGAATTATAAATTCATGTTTGAAGATAAAATATGATTATATTGTATATGAATAACTATTTCAACTAAATAAACAATAGATAGGTTATAGACAGATAGATATAGATAAATAGATAGTCTAGTTAAATAGATTATAGTTAGTAAGAAACACAAAAAGTTACAGTATAATATTTTAATATAATATATGTATAAAATTATATATACATACTTGTTAAAGAGATAAATAATTGTACTATTTTTAAATCTTTTATCTAAATAGCTTCATTTTTAAATATTATTTTATTTTAAAATTTTATTGTTTATAAAAATATTGTTTATTAAAAATTCAAGTTTCTAATTATTCTGGTTGATTTAATAAAACTACTTTTAGAAAGTTTCATAGTTTTTATAATTATTTTAAAAAATGACTAATCTAAAATATTTTGTTTCAAAAGGTTTAATGTTTTAGAAAATACATAAATTTAAATTTTTCTATAAAATTTATTTTTAAAAACATAGTTTGATTTTTAAAAAATTGTAAATGAGAGAGAAAAATATATCAATTGCTCAAATTAGTTTTTATAAAAAGAGAAACTGTTTGAGTGTTTAAATTATTTTAATACCTTTTTGGAGGGAGAATAAAGTGATGATACTTACAAAAATAACAAGTGTAAAAAATGTGGTTTAAGAATATAACAAGTGACAAAAGAAACATTTTTTTATTAATATATATATATATAATATATATATATAATATATATATATATATATATATATATATATATATATATTATATATATATATATATATATATGCTTGAAACAAGTAGACAAGAATAATACCCGCCACTACCAAACTGTCACCCTCTCATTCGTCGGCATGAAACACATTGCGAAATATCGAAGACACAAAATTGAAGATCATTTGAAACATTCCAAATCTCCTTTATCCATGTTTGTAAATTCTTAAATCTCCTCCTATAGATATTGTAACTAGAATATCTTTTTATTATAATAAAATAGTAATTAAAGTTATCGCATGACATAAAATGGTAACTATAAAATGTCACATGGTAACATCACATTCACTTTTAAAAAATTCCTGCTTTTCTCATCTATTAAATAACTCAATTAATTACTAATTATAATATTTAATTTTATTTTTTGATTATAAGCTATTTTTAAAAAGATTAAGAAATAAATCTTTTGATTAATGTTTATTTCTAAAGAAACATTTTTATAAAAAGAAAATTTTCTACAACGTACATCATACTTTTCTTTAAAATAAAATATTTTTAAAAAGTTGATATCATTATTTTATTAGTTATAGTACTTATACATAATGTAAATCACATATTATTTAATAATTAATAAAATTTTATTCTATTTAATATTTTTTTATTCATGTAACACCCCGAATTTCTATTTAAACGAAAAGAAAAGAAAAGTAATAGAAAGAATAGATAATGAGCACAAATGGAGGAGGATAAAGTGTACAAAGTACAAAACCTTATTATTTTATGGTTTAAAGGGGCATGGTCGCCCATATCAAAAGCAGAAAGCTGCTTTTGCTCTCGGAGGAAGAAAGAAAAGAGAGAGATCCCCGGTTCTAGAGAGAGAAAGAGGAAGAAGCGGCTGCAAAGGTAAATCTTCTCTTCTATGAGCTCGGTTTCAGCTTGGTTTCAAGTTCTTGACCGAAATTCTTGGTGTTTAGTGTTTGTTTTTGGGATTCTAGAGCTGAATCGAAGGTGGGTCTCAAACTTGAAGTGTGTTGCTCAAAGGATGCTCAAGGTGAGTTTCTAGAACCCCTCTTTTATGAATTTTCAACTTGTTTGGGGCTATTATGCATACTAAGTAAACATTTTGAAATTAACTGTGGGTCTACAGCTTTATGTTCGAAATGATGTATGTATGTATGTATGTTTTAGAGTTGGCTTATGGGTTAGTGATGATGTTTAGCATGCTTAGATGCCCTTAGTATGTTAGATCTGTGCTTGAGTATCATTAGAATGGTAATCGGGTGTTGTTGGTAGCATAGAATATATTTCAGGATGTTCTGATGAACATGAACAGTGGTCCATGCGCCTAAATAGTGGCCCATGCGCCCAGCATATTGGCCAGACGCCTAAGTGTTGGCCATGCGCCCAAGAGTGGGTCATGCGCCTAAACAGTGGCCCATGCGCCTAAGTGTTGGCCATACGCCCAAGTGTTGGCCATGCGCCTAAACAGTGGCCCATGCGCCTAAGTGTTGGCCATGCGCCCAAGTGTTGGCCATGCGCCTAAATAGTGCCATGCGCCCAAATAGTGCCATGCACCCAAATAGTGCCCATGCACCCAGACTGTTTTACACTTGGAATTTTTAAGCTCATGTTCCTGGAAGGTCCCATGCGCCCAATTTGGACTTAAGGTTTTCTAAGTGGTTTTAAGGGGTAATATAGGGAGATAGGCCTGGTTATGTTGTGATGGCTTATGTTCGATGTGTGTTATGCATGTATGACGTTGCCTGTATGGTGATGGTGTATGTTTATGATTATATATTTGTTCCTTATTATATGTATGTCTTCCCTTGGCTTTGCGTTGAACGCTAATGAATGTAATGAAGTATTATGTAACGTAAAGTGGAAGATAATAAAAAGAGGAACGTTAATGAATGAATGCATGCTTGAATAAATGAATGAACGAACGAAGGCTTGCAAGCATATGTATGAGGTGAGCGACTCTATGTCATAACAGACTCGAAAGAGGTCCTTGTCGCATACTCGGTACTGTGTGAGTCTTCGGACATGAGTCGGGGGTTGTTTATTAGGCCCCGGCACAGTATCAGTCTTCGGACATGAGTCGGGGGTATTGCATGAGACAGGATGCAGATCGTGTATCCCGGTGTTGTGTCAGTCTTCGGACATGAGTCGGGGGTTTGTGAGCAGGCCCCGGCACAGCATCAGTTTTCGGACATGAGTCGGGGGTATTGTATATGACAAAAGTGACGGATGATGAGATTCGTGTCGCGTATCCCGGTATTGTGTCAGTCTTCGGACATGAGTCGGGGGTTTGTTTATCAGCCCCTGACACAGTATTAGTCTTCGGACATGAGTCGGGGGTATTGCATGAGACGAGATAATGAGGTGAGCGACTTTGTGTTGCAACAGACTCGGATAGAGTTCAATCCTTGTGATTGACTCATATGGGATCTCTGTCGCGTATCCCGGTCCTGTGTTAGTCTTCGAACATGAGTCGGGGGTTTGTGAGCAGGCCCCGGCACAACATCAGCTTTCGAGCATGAGTTGGGGATATTGCATGAGACAAGATTCGAGTAATAAAGAGTAATGAACGGAAGGTATTGTATGAAAGAACGAAGTATGAAATGAACGTTAATGAATTATCGTAATAATGTACTGAACAGGATCCTTGTCATTCGACCTCAGTAATCGTGGCTAAGTGCCACGAAGAGGGTAAAGTCTAACCGGATCTAGAAATAGAAGTGAACGATAATGTAATACGTTGAATGAACGAAGTTAACGAACGTAGACGAAGATAATAATGATATTATCTGTGTGTACGTATGATGTATGATCACGAACGATTGTAAAGTATTGTACGCTTTTGAAAGAAAGTAAAGAACGGTTTTAACGAAAGTAAAGTATTTTATTATAAAACTAGAACTCACTCTGCGTCGCTGACTTTTGTATGCATGATAGTTGGCAGGTATTTGTTGATGCTAAGGAGTTGCAGGCATGGATGCATAAGCTACTGGGAGCATTTTGAGGCTGGCATCCATATTTTGATATTTCTTTGTATTTTAGATGAAAACAAATATTGTAAATGAATGAAATGACATGTTTTTAGTTATTAATGAAAGTTTTAAATTCTGCTACAAAATATATGTACGTTTTATAATGTTTTCAGTGCAATGAATGATCAACTGTGAGATGCCCGGGAACGGGACCTTACAATTCAACCATGTAGTACACAGGTTCACTAAAGCTAGTTATTTAATAAATGTAAATTAATGTGTTTAGCTTGTTCGAGAATTTTATTATCTAATCGTTTTTTAGTTTTTCTATATTTTTTAATTTTATTAGAAAAACATATACTCACATTTATCATATCATACACTACTGGTTATATACCGAAACTAATGTAAATGATGAAAATGTATACGCGAATGACATATACGGTAGGCCCGTTGATTTTTACATGTGCCCGATTAACCCGTCACACCCGAGCTCACCCGTACCCAAAGAAACCCGACCCGAATAACCCGTTATCCGAACAACCCGAAACCGATTAAACCGATTCTATTTGGGTCGGGTTTCGGATAAACTTTCAAACCTCAAAAACCCGAATCGATTAACCCGAAATTCGAATAACCCGATCAATCCATATTATAATTAAGTAAATTATATGTATACACTTGTTTAGATTGTCCAAATTAATCAAATTGTCTGTATAAATATATATTTAAGCACATTTTATAAATTATAGAAGTAAACTAATTTAAGTCCACTAGTATTCTAAAATTTCAAATGACAAATTACTAAAACATACTAAATTGAGTCTGTTGTTTAATACCCGAAACCCGACCCGAACAACCCGCAACCAATTAAACCGAACTTTATTAAGGTCATGTTTCGGGTAGACTTTCAACGCTAAAAAATCTTAACAACTTGAACCGATTAATCTGAAACCCGATTAATTTACCCGATCAACATCCCTAATATATGATAGTTGTAATACACAAGTGTTTAAAAAATAGTTTTTGATTTTTGGTTGTTTGTTTTGAATAGCTCCCCTAATATTCACATGGAACAGATTCTTCAAATGGCTTATAATTATTATTTTCTTAATATCTTATTTACTTCTCACCACATGGAACAGATCTGCAAATAGGTTTTGATTATTTGTTATAAACAAAATGTCCGTACATAGGCCATGTGTCTAGAACTGATTATGTCTAATTTAAAACTTCCATGTCACGTACGTGTCCAAATGAGTCCTCTTAATATAAGTATACTTAAGGAAAAAAACAAATATATCGTGAATCAAGAAAGTAGATACATTTATCCATGTTATTATAAACAAACACCAATATGATCATAACAAATATAAGATAACTAATATTAATATAAATGAACTGACAACAATATAGTTAATCATCATGAATCAAAACAAATGATTCCTATTTAGATAAACATTTCAATACATATATATATAAATTATTAAAACACAAATTAAAAAATTAATATAAGAATACTTAACGAAAAAAACATATATACACCCATTCCTCTCATCTTTTTCTTCTTTGACCAGTGATAGAGTAGTTTGAAGATCTACATATATATTAATACTATAACTAAACATATATAGAAAATTTAACTGTACGTAAATAATGCAACTAATAAGTTCAAATAAATGATGATCAGTTTAAAGATCTATGTGTATGTAAATAGTATAATTACATATTAACTGAATATGTTGTTTTTAGGTAAATTTTAATGTTTTTCTTTGTTAAAGAATGTTGTTTTACAAAAATTGTATTGAAGTACTAATTTTCTTTTGTTAAATGTTTATTTGATGTTAAAGTGACGATGTGATATTATGAAGCGCTATTTTCAAAGTGTTATTTTTACAAAAGAAGCACCATGTATATTTATTAATTGTTACTTTTGAAAATGTTTTTAGAAAATGATATTTTTTCAAAATATAGCAATATTATACACATATTAAAGAAAAAATAATACTTGATTTTATGTTATATTTTTTAAGAAAATAATAAAGTATATAAAAGTTATGTTACTTTAAGTTTTTTAGTTGAAAATAGTTAGTTATTGTGAGAAGTGAACAAAGTAGAGATCCTAGCAAAATACTTGGATTTGGACATTACGATTATTTATTCTAGTAGTAAAAATTTCTAATTTACATTTTTTCTCATCAACTAATTGACAAATCGAATGTTAATGACATGTTATTAAATTTAGCACTTAACCTATTTAATCAACGTTAGAGATATGTTCTCACGTTTTCTAAATAACATAAGGTTTGTACCGCAACCATTCTCTAATACACACACTAGAATATTATAATACTAGAATTCTTCTTATAACCCCGCAATATAATAAATTTGTTGTTTGTTCACATGCTTCATTTGGCATTAGTTCATAACAAATTCGGAAATTTGCTAGCTAGTAAAATCATGTAAAAAAATTTTATCCTTACAAACGCTTTTGGAATTATTGAATATGGGCTTATGAAAAGGGTTCATATTCACCTGTTATGTCAAATATATTCGTTACGTAACCCAAGTGAATACACCATTGCTCTGAATAAAAATATGTTTTTCGCCCTGTCGTCTAATTGAAACATTTGGATCCGTCGTGATGTTACTTGTTATTGGCAGAATTTTTTTATCTATACGCATATATGGGTAGCTTGGTAAAACAAAGAGAGCTTCTGGACTTAGTTAATCATCTTCAATATTTTATTGTTTAAATCTTTAATTTTTGTAGTAGTTTAATTTCATAAATAAAATAAAACATTCTTAAAAGTACGGTGATTGGTTTATTTTAAACTATATATAAATGTTATTCTCAAAGTCATGGAGTTTAATTAGGTACGAGGTTGTGACTTGTATAAGGTATGCATATATCGCAAAAAAAGGTATTTTTTAATTTTTTTTCTTAGTTTTTGTTTTGTTTCTTTTTTATATCTGATCATGAGCCATGCATGACGGTGAAAAAGATACTATATTGGAGCAGGAAAGGCTGTATTTTGATTTTCATATAAAATATGACATAATTAGTTTTCGTTTTTCTTTTTGTCCCGGTAATGAAACTTAATTAAATACTTTTCACCCATGAACTAATACTTTTCCTGACGCAAACTTAATATTTTATGCATTTAATACTTAATTATTTTAAAAAAATGAATTAAATTCTAGTAAATATATATATGACAGAAGTATTAAGATCCACTATTACATATTCAAGTGCTTCCATGAGGCATTAGTGCACAACACATCAATTTGCTAGCTAGTAACATCATGGAAACATTTTCATCCTTTCTCTCTTTGTTTTCATGCATCACTTTAGCTACTTTTATGTTCGTCAAATGGGTTTCCTTTCATTCTAATAGTAGGAAAAACATACCACCATCTCCTCGAAAACTTCCAATAATCGGAAACTTCCATCAAATCGGCTCAAGCCCTAATCGAAACCTCCAAATATTGTCCCAAAAATATGGTCCGATCATGCTCCTTCACTTTGGTAGTGTGCCTACCCTTGTAGCATCCAGTGCTAAAGCAGCCGAAGAGATCATGAAAACTCATGATCTTATCTTTTGTAGCCGACCTAGCTTAACTATGCCCAACATACTGCTCTATGGCTCCAAAGGAATAGGATTTTCACCTTATGGAGAACGCTGGAGGCAGTTGAAGAGCATTATGGTACTCAAGCTTCTAAGTAATACACGAGTCAAGTCATACCAAAAGGTGAGGGAAAACGAGATAGGTCATATGATGCAGGTGCTTGGAGAAAGCCAAGGGGCTACGATTGATATGGGGTCAATGTTTGTTTCACTAGCAAATAACATAATATGCAGGGTTGCCCTCGGAAGGAAATATGATGGATAAAGTACACAAATTTGTTAAGAAAGTTCATGGATATGCTTACAGTCTTTAGTGTTGGTAGTTATATTCCATGGCTATCATGGGTGGATCAAATTAATGGTTCACTAAGAAGAGCAGAAAGCATAGCTAAAGAATTTGACGAGTTTCTTGAGGGTGTTATTGAAGAGCATGCAAACAAGAACAAAAGGAACGCCATAACAAGTGATGAAGGGGAAGACTTTGTCGACATTTTAGTAGATCTCCAGAAAAACAACACAACAGACTTTACACTTGACAAAGATTCCCTTAAAGTCATCATCTTGGTATTATTTTTTCATCTTTCTTAAATATGCATTGAAAATTATAACTTAACTTACTATATATCTGCCATCTATATTATTATTTTATTAATTAATGATGATTCTGATTATAGTTGGATCGGTGGATCGAACCACTCTTAATTTTTGCATGAAATCAAAATCAGTTTAAAATCTTTGTAATATATATGTTTTCATAACAAAATATAGTCTAAATAAAATCATTGTTTATCTGAATGTATTGAAATTGATGATAGTTATGTAGGGGTGTTTATTGAATCGAGTCAAATTCAATTTAATCGAATAGAATAAGTATAATTTTGAATCAAATTCAAATTCAAGTTAATCGAATCAAATCAAATTTCTAGTTTTTCGAATTCGATTTGATTATTGAACACCATCAAAGTTATGAGTTTTTTACCTAGTGTTTTTTTTGTTTAAGTATAAAATAGTGGGTTTGGTCCAAATATTTTTACATTTTCTATTCCTTTCATCAAGTTTGGGTTCATTAATAACTATTGGGTGGGATCCGCACTATACAGCAGATGTTATATAAGTTGAAAGATTTAATTATGATAATTTATACATTAGTTTTAACCACCTGAAAAAAGTTAACGTGTGAAACACTAACAAAAAGTGTAACAAGAAAAAATACTATATAAAAAAGACCTTAAAACAGAAAAAAATAACAAATACATGAATGATTACTTTATTATAATTAAAGAGTTGTATTATAAATTGATTTAATTTTTTTTATATAACTCGAATGCTTATAGATAAAACTTCAAAAAAGTTTAGATGATAAAGTGTAAATTTGACAACTCAAAAATTTAAGTATAAAATTAAAAAGAAAAAATCAAATGATTAAATGTAAATTTGACATAACTACAAAACTTAATTAAAATTTTAAAAAAGAAAAAATGAGTAGGTATCAATTTTAAGAGAGAGAGAGAGAGAGAAGTGAATGTTATGATTAGTTTCAAAAACTTCTTAAAAGTTTAGATATAAAATCATAAAAACAAAGTAGGTTTTCTTATTAAGTTGTAGAAAATGAAAACTACTATGGTAACGTATAGAATACTTTCACCTTCACTTCACTAATAATTTTTTTATTTGTTATATATAGTGATAGTGATAAATGTTTAGTGATTATATACTTAAGTTTTTAAATAATAAAAGAAAAATGTTCAAATAGAAAGTTAATTTCTAAAATAAAAAAGTTTAAGAAGTAATCTCAATCATTCATTCTTTTAATCAATAGTTTAAATCAAATTACAGGTAAAAGTTTGTTAGAGTGATGTTTTAAGAATAGCTATTTGCAAATTCTCCTATTTTTTTAAAACATTTATAATTTTTATGTACAACTTAATTTTGTTTACAAAAATTACAACATAAAAATAAGTATTTTTTATTTTTAGAACTAGTACAATATTGTTATATAAAAGTATATAAAAATTACGTTTTTAAGCCTATATAAAAATCATTGTGTCTTTAGTTTAGTTCATTATGTATTTTTGTTAGTTGTTCTATTTTTCTGAATACTATTATGTTTTTCTAAAATGATGAATTTTACAAAATATAATAATGAATAACATTGTTGTGTATCTTTAATATGTAAAACATAATAATAAATTAACAACTAATTAATCTAATACGTTAAAAACAATAAAAAATAACACCACGCCTCCTTGTGTCTTTTGTTCATCATTTTTTATCTGAATACTATAAGTTTGTAAAGATACATTGATAAAATAATATCATTATGTACTTCTAATGATAAAACACAAAGACAAATAACAACAAGTTTATGTAATCTATTAAAAGAATAAGTGCAAAAATTAACATATGGTGTCTTCATTACTATAAGTTTTGTAAAATATATTGGTGAAATTATATCATTGTGTACTTTGAATTATAAAATACGATGATACAAGTGTATACTCTATTAAAACAATAACAAAATAACACAAAGTGATTTAAAACGTAAAACTTAATAATTAATACACATAACAAATAATATACAATATATGATACAATGAATCTAAAAGATACAATAAGTTGATTTATTTGACACAATAACTGAGTTATCTTTCTTTTTAAAATAATAAAATGACACATGTCAAGTCAACAATACTTTTTAGGCTTTTTTTATTAAGCACTATTTTTACTATAACCCTACCTATAAAATAATACTTAAATCAAATAGTATTAAGTTGTAAAAATATAAATACTAAATGCATATATTTCAGTATAAATTTTAAAGTATTATAAATAATATAATACTTAAAATAAATATATATTAAACAATGTATTAATTAGGAGTAATTTATTACAATTTAAATATGAACAAATTAAAAACTATTGCGTATAGCACTTGTATAGTTGTACCTTATGTTTAAAAAATGTAGGTTATGTGTCTTAAATTTTAAGTAATATTACAAGTAAGTCTTCCTCAATTGCTTTATATAATAGCATAGATATAAATATAGATTTTTATTATTATCATTATTGTGAAAGTATTTAGTAATTATATAGTTAAGTATTCAAATATATAGTAAATTAAATAATATCATTTTATTAAATAATAAATTTATCATATTAATTAATGTATTAATTAGAAGAAGTTTATTAAATGAGAGGTAAAATAGTAATGATTGTATAAAACACTTGTACTTATTTTAATTTTTTATAGATTACATGTGTGTTTCAATATTTTTTTTATATAATACGTATAGATAAGAGAGGCACGAGAAAGCCAAGAAGATATTTTGAAGGCTTATGAAAACTGTCTTGTGTTTTTGGTTGAGACTAGTATACGTACTATTATACAATCACAAACTTGACATCAATTTCATCTTATTGAGTTGGTAAAATATGAACTCGGTTACTAGTATATAAGTTGGGTTTTTTTTGTAGCCCACTTACGTGTGCATAATCGATCCAAATATAAATCCGTTAACTTTTAGTTAACTCCATATCATTCATATAAATATACAGTTATGTGACGATCATGGTTTTAGGGGTGTTTATAAATTGTTGAAAGAAGCACTCGGAACGGCTCAAATTGGTCGGTTCGAGATTTATACGGTTTAACAAATAAGTTGAATTGTTCGATTAATAGTTTTTGCACTTAGAATCAATCATGTACTTTTATTATTACATTTTTTATTTTTGGAATACATGATCATAATTTAAAGTACACATGGTATATATCATTTTAAAAGTTATATAAACCGATTTAATGATTTAAAAAAGATAAGATAGTCCTACCAGTTTTATTTGCCATTTAGAAATGTTAGTTTATCAGTTTGACGTAAATTTTAGTCAATACCTGTTGAAATAGATTCTAGTACAAGAAGTTACAAGACCATGCCACTTTTTACCGGACATAATTATAATTTATATAAGTGCAAATTGTCTGTTGAAATAGATTCTAGTTCAAAAAGTTACAAGACCATGTCTATTTTTACCGAACATAATTTACATGCGTGCAGATGTGTCCATTTTTTGAAAATTCATTATCTAACTTACACATGATTAGTGACATTTAAGATTTTCTTGTAGTCTTATTCGTTCAAGTATCAATAACTTCAAATTAAACTACTATAGATTGTGATCATTTTAGGAGGCGTTTGCCGGTGGAACTCATACAACATCTTCAAGTCTTGAATGGGCAATGAGTGAGCTAATACGAAACACAAGAGTAATGAAAAAGCTTCAACAAGAAATAACAGAGGTATTACAAGGAAGATCCATGGTTTCTGAGGAGGACTTAGAGAAAATGTCATATCTTAAAGCCGTCCTAAAAGAGTCTTTGCGATTGCATACTCCAGCCCCACTTCTTGTTCCTCGAAAATCAATGCAAGATATAAAACTAATGGGGTATGATATTACAGCTGGCACACAAGTCATTATCAATGCTTGGGCAATCGGAAGAGATCCTAACTTGTGGGAAGAACCGAATGAGTTTAGGCCTGAGAGGTTCTTAAACAAATCTATTAACTACCAAGGTTTACATTCTGAATGGCTCCCATTTGGTGGTGGGCGAAGATTATGCCCAGGTATTCAATTTAGTGTAACTGTTATAGAGCTTGCATTAGCAAATATCGTTTACAAATTTGATATGAAGCTGCCAAATGGAATAAAAAATGAAGATTTGAACATGAGTGAGGTAAATGGTATTACTATTAACAGAAAGTCCCCTCTACTAGTTTCAGTGAATCCTAGGTTCTAGTGGTATGATTTCTCTTACTATGAGAATTTCTATGGTGTTGTACTTGTGATGTGTGTCATCTACTCAATAAATGAAATAAAAGAATGATCTTAAATTTGATTTCTATTTGCTAATAAAACACCGAAACTAACTTGCATATTATAACATGATGTAGACTTTATAAACATGAGCTAATGCTTTTGCGCCATTTATACTGCAATCAAAATTTTATTTCTAACTTGGAATAAACTAGGATGCTTTCCAGTGCTTCACCGCGTGGGTATTTTTACGTATCAGGGTTGTTATACGTGTTAGTTTATGCTTTTTGAACGGACACAAACTTAGATACGACAAAGTGTTAAAGTTCTTAAAAAATACAAAAGAAAATTAAAACTCCTAAAAATAGTTTAAAGATTAAAGTAATTAAAAATAAAAAATAACTAAAAGAATTAAATACCGTTAAAATACCAATAAAATTTAAAAAACACACATAATTAAAGTAAAAAAGAAAAGGGAACAAGATAAGAAAGCCTGACATAAAAAAGAAAACAAAAGAAAAGATATATATATATATATATATATATTATATATATATATATATATATATATATATATATATATATATATATATAATCTAAATAAAACAAATGTGATGCAAGGTGGGTGGATGAGAATTAAACTTAGATCTTCTTGTGAAAGAGTAAACGCATACGCCTAATGCAAAACGTGTATACTCGCGTGTTGAAATGCTTTGCAAAAATATGAACCTACATGTTACAAAATTATGCAACTTTTGTGTAGATGCAAATAAACTAGGCGTTAGTTAAAGGCGTAAATTACATATGATCATTAAAAGTTATTTTTATCTTCAGAATATTAAAAGAAATGTTATAAGAAAATAATTTAGAGTAAAAGATATGTGTTGGTACAAATTTTAAAATTAATTAAAATACGTTGTAGAAAGCTGTCAATTTTATAAACCCCAAAAACAACATTACTCATCAAAACCCAGCTCATCGGAAACATGCAAGCTTCCGTCTCCAATCGACCTAGATCTACAACCACCAGCATCGTTAAAAAAAATAAAGACACCTTAGATGCCTCCACGGCTGCAACTGGAGTCGCCTCACCAGGTGGGTGGTCACCATCATCGGATCTGAAAATGAAAACCCTTGGAAATAGGGAGAGGGTGGAGGGGCACAACAAAGAACCCCAAACCCCCTCTGAGCATTGGTCTGCAAAAACGTCCCTCTTTCAATCCCAGCTACAATATTAAGTGTCAATTATAAACCGTCACCCATATTTTTATGTGTGAGAGAGATTGATAGATTCTATAGAGAGAGAAAGAAAGAGTCGTACGGGAGGGTTTCAGTTTGTTTCGACCGTTCAAAGTGGTGGTTCCTTGTCCCGGTTCAACCACATCAAGTGTGTTTTAATATATCCATTTTAATAATGGATTTTATACAATTAAGCTGTAAATTATAAAATGATTTTTATCTTATGACTAATTACACACACAATATGTAAGTTAGCTATCAAATAGTACTATAGCTTTTGGTAAGAATCAAGTATCGATTCGTGAACACGCGAGCTCCTGATACTAAATATTAATCATTATTTAGCCGATGAAAGATGATTTGTCAATATTATAATTAAATAAAGTAACTAAAATTTAAATAATTGAAGAAAATAAACAAAGATGATAGAATCAATCAGACCAAGATATCATTTAGACTTTAAATCCACTTAGCAAAATAAAGACAATATGCATAAACCTATGGTGAGATTATTTTCTACACATAAAACATGGATATAAACAAGACTCCTGTCAAGGTTGTCTCATTATATAACTCTTTGAAAAGCTAGACAATAAACACATAACAGACATCTAAAGTTATACCATGAAAAACTCGCAAATGATATAATTAAGCCAATGTTAAAGATGGTTTGGACTCCCATCAAGGATACCAAACCAACAAATCATTGGAAAGTTACATGATAAACACATGGTAACCATCAAATTAATGTAATAATAGCTATGTAAATCCTTCACATTACGAATGTCCAAACACAAATGCATGAACTAGAAATGTGCGCCCTATCTATAGTTACACATAAACAAGTTAGGAGATATTCATAACAAACACAATGGTTTTCATAAACATATGTATAGGATGCATACTTGTTCAACTTTATTAAATATCCAATCCTCATTCACCATTTTGTAAGGCTCCGTTTCCGGGACACTCACAGCTGGTTGATCATCACACTTAAAATATATAAATACATTTTTCTTTCATAAAACATCGCAGCGGAATTACCAAAATATATACATCTCATTTCATTATAAAAGATTTTGTAAAATAATACATCGTTAACAAGTTACAAAAATACATATTGCATTACATCACAAAAGCATTATAAAAAAAATGGATGCCATCCAAAAGAGCTGAGTAGCCGCCCCGTGCCATCCTCAGCAATCATTACCTGCTAACTGGAAACACTTAAAAGTCAGTGTTGCTGAGTGAATTCTAGTTTTAAAATAAAACATACTTTTCTTTCATTAAAACCGTTCTTTACATTCATGCAATCATACATCATACGTACACATAGATAATATCATTATTATCTTCATCATTTATTCGTTAACTTCTGTTCATTCATTGTACGTCATTAACTTTCACATTCTTTCATCATTACATATTTCCTTTCCTTCAACCATAAAATCTACCCTTCTATTCCTGGTATTGAACCTAGGCCTATCATAGACTAGCTATAATGGTGCTCCGCACCTCTGGTCACAGCACCTAGGGTGGAGTTTAGGTGTACCAATGCCATGTGCAATACCCTTCTGTTCCTGGTACTGGATCTAGGCCTATTATAGACCAACTATAGCGATGCTCCGCACCTCTGGTCATAGTACCTAGGGTATGCAGCAATGGTTCTATACAAATGGCCAATCACAAAGAAAGACCCCGATGTGCATCCTCCCGGGGTAGCGAAACCACACACCGTTGGGCTAACACCTTTTAATGGCGTGTCCCGACATACAAGGCTTGCAAGAATTTCTTTAATTTCATCATTCATTAATGCATGCATTCATCATGTTCCTCTTTTCATTATCTTTCACTTTACGTTACATAATACTTTCACTTTACGTTACATAATACTTTTATTTCGTTCATTAACATTCAACATAAAATCATGGGAAAGATAAACATACATCATAACAAGGAACATCAACATACATAGTCATCAGCATCATACATGGCAATATCATAAATACATAACATACATCATGCATAATCACGCAACATCATCATCATGCCTAACATACCCTCCATGATCTCAAAAGTCATCTTACATGAACTTACAGGAACCTCCCACGTCAAAACTTACATCTGTACTTTCCCCCGAAAGTCAGTAACCTACGCTTTCCTCGGGTACACCAGCCCTACTTAGGCATATGGGCACCCTTCAGTCGCATAGCCTCCAGGCGACTGAACATCGTGCGATTGGACCAATACGGATGAAAACCTATGCGAATGAACACCCATGCGAATGGACCTAATGCGGATGGACTCAATGCGGATGAGTCCCATGCGAATGGACCTAATGCGGATGAACCCTTGTGCGGATGAAACTAATGCGGATGAGCATTTATGCGAATGGGCTCTCAGTCGTGCGAATGAACTCTCAATCGTGCGAATGAACCTTCAATCATGCGAATGAACCTCAATCGCACCCCAATCGGCTGTATGGCCTTCATTCAGTCGCCTAGCCCTAGCTGATGCAGAATGCAGTTCATCCCGAACCCAATCTGTCATTTTTGACCTCCAAGCTCATCCAAACTCATTCTAAGCCCAAATCAACCATCCTAAACCTTAAGAATGCATACCACAACACCATTCAAGCACACACAAGCCCTGAAACAAACTCCAAACGCATCACATGCAAACACATATAAATGGGTCAAACACACACACACATACAAAACGGGTTTTCAGATGTGTTCCAGCCCCAAAACGACCAAAAACGTTTAAAAGAGGGGTCCTAGAATTCACAAAAACCACACCAAGAAGTAGAGCTTCGTTTGGACCCGCTACACGACGATTTGCACTCTTGAATCCATCCGAACCAACCTTTTTCTCTCTTTTCTCCTTTTTCTCTCTTCTTTCTCTCTATGTTGCAGAACTGTAAGTGTAGGGAGAGGGTAAGGGCTACCCTCTCCCTTCAAATACTTCAATTCACCCAACTTTCTCTCGTTGGCGAGTTTGGTCCCTCGACTTTTGACTTTATTTCTTTTTCCTCTTTTGTCGGCTTCAAAATAAATAAATAATCGGGTGTTACACATTTCCAGTCAAATGCTATAAACTATATACTAGGTTATACAATTTATGAATAAATGTTCCAACACACATGGTTTTCTAGCATAATGTTGTTGTAATACCCACAAAAATTAACATTTCATCAAGTTAAACAAGCACACACTACTATTAAAAGATAATAATAGCTTTGTAATGAGCATTGATATAAATATCACCAAGGGTTTCATACGACATATCAAAGTATGCAAAGCTTCATCCTTTCTAAGTGATTAAAAGTATTTAGCCCATGATGCTTATAAAAACCACAACCAAACTCATAAAAATGGAAGAAAACATGATGAATCTGATGGTTTTCAAACCGAAATGAGTAGAGGTTGCGTTGTGTGATGATGAATCTTCCTTGAAAGTGCTAGATCTTTAATCTTGGCCATGAATCTTCAAATATCTGCCTAAAATCACCTAAGAGACTTGAGAGAACTAACATTTTCTATAAAAAATTAGATATGTTTAAATGGGGGTAATTGGGTATAAAACCCATAACTGGGCCGAACACAGTCGTGTCTTCTAAGAATGGTTGTGTTGGCTATCATATATCATACAAACCCATTAGACTAACACAGTTGTGTTCATTATGAACATGGTTGTGTTCGTACGGTTTTGTTAAATTGAACACAATTATGACATTATGTTTTTCTTCATAAGCTTTTTCAAATCTTAAGCTCTTTCTATAAAAATCACTAAGCTTTCACCGGACACTATAATATTCAATTAGAATATAAATAAGTGTTTTGTAAGGTTTAGTGATGACGGGTAATTGGGCGGCGGCGGTGGTGGTGCTCTTGTATATTCCCGATCTTGGTTGCAAAAAGGTAGCGATGGAGGCTAGAAGGTATTGGAGGCAAAAAGGTGCTCAATTAGAATATGTATATTCCCGACATAGAAGGTATTGGGATTTGTTTCAACTTTATGTAAGCAATGCGTTTTTACATGGTGTATTGGAAGAGTGTATATTTACATGGTTATTCTCGAGGGATATGGTAATAAAATTGAAAATAGTTAGGGTAAAGTGTACAAGTTAAATAAATCATTATGTAGGTTGAAACATGCTCCAAGAAAATAGAATGAAAAGCTTACCTTTATTTTAATAAAAATAGGTTTATTCAAAGCAAGCATGAGTTTTCTCTATATATTAACATGATGATGAGATATATATGTTTATCTACTTGTATATGTTGATGACATTATACTACTAGAAACAATTTCACTACTACAGGAACAAGTATTTCCTCCGGATTTTTTCTAACGAAAAATACCCATAGCAAATTTGTTAAGGAATAACTAAGGATTTGTTATGAATTTGTTTTTCGATGATTTACCTACAAATATACCGTACCAAATTGTGTTCGTAGGAAATTCGTAAGAAATTTTAAGCAAAATTGATAAAACTAATAAATTAAAAAACAAATTAATAAAATTCGTAGCAAATCCATAGTAAAATCAATAATTAAGTTTTGAGGAAAAATAATAATAATTAGTCTAGCAAAATCCATAGAAAAAATTAGAAATACATTTTAAAAAAATAATTTAATAAAATCTGTAAGAAGATCCATGACAAAAGTAAAAACATATGTATTTAAATAATAATAAAAAAATTTCATGGATTCCGTAGTAAGATCCATAAAAAAATAAAAAATACAAAATGTAATTGATAATAATTATTCAAATCGTAACAAATTTGTAGCAAATCAAGAAAATAAATTTTAAAATAATTTAATATAGACTTGTAGCGAAAACTCATAGAACGATTAAATATATATTAAACAAAATAAAATGTATAATATAATGTTTAGTAAAATTCATGAGAAATCTGAAATGGTAATTTTAGTAAACCTAAACAGAAATTTTTATTACAAGACAAAACTAAAATAAATAAAGTAAATTAACATTGACATTGATCACTATGATCAATTAATGAGAATTTCTATAAATTATAGATAATTAGTATCAATCATGAACAATTAAAGAAAATTAAGTGGTTAGTGGGGATTTGCATGATTAGAGTGAATGGGGTCAATAATAGTTTACTAAAACAAAGAGTATCTATATTGATCACATATCGATAATTAAGGTTAATAATGTTCAATTATCACCATTTAAGGTTAATGAGTTTAATATCTATTGATTAGGAAAATAATTGTAATCAAAGTTAATTAGTTTAAAATAAGATTAATTAAGGTAAATTAAGATTAATATTGATTATATTTTATATCTAATAATTAGAACTAAGTATGAACAATTAGTTCATATTAGTTAGTCATAGTGAATTATGGTCACAATAGTTAAATCTGGTTAAATATAATAAGACACGATTATTGATAGTTGAATATCATTGTATTGACCAGCCTATTATAACTCAATGTGTACTATTAAAGCTTATTATGGCTCGTTATGACACATTACAACCCATTATGACAATTATATAATGTAATATGACACGTTAGTTTAAAAATAATTCAAATGGTTAAGACTTGATTAATCATAATGGTTATTGGTCAAAGATACTTATTATAGGTGACATAATGGTCGGTGGCGGTAAATTCTAGTAAAATATAGCGATTCATATTCACACATGCATATATATGATCTACTATAGATTCTTATAATGTTGTAAAGACTTATAATGATCCATTATAACGTATTACAACTCATTTTGATACTTATGGCGTAATACAACACGTTAAGTCAACATATCAATGTCCTCAATAAAAGTGACGTAATTCGTAGTTAAATGCTTAGCTAAATTAACGATACGAGTCAATGTATCTAAACCCGTAGCAAATATTACTCCATAGCAAAATTCTGTAGCAAAACAAAATTAGCGATGAAAGTATTATCTACAAACCAAATCTGTAGTAAACACTCGTTTTGCTATGAATTTGACCATAACAAACATATTTTTCTGTAGTCGTGTTTAAATGAACTCAACAAACTAAAACAAAAGTTAAGTCAAGCATATCTTATTAAAGATTTAGGTGTATTAAAATATATTCTTGGAATTGAAGTTGTGAATGTTGAAAATGGTTTGTGTTTATCTTAACAAAAGTACTGTTTGGAGTTGCTTCATGAATTTGGATTGATAGGTTGTAAACCAGTTAATAATCCATTAAGGCAAAACATAGTGTTTTCTGATAGCTCAATTTGAGATAAAAACAAGTATCTGTTAAAAGATGAAAATGAAGTATCAAATGTTGGTAGGCGAATTGAATTATCTTACATTGACCAGGCGTGACGTTTTTTATATTATTTAATGTTTAAGCCGGCACATGTACAAACCCTTACAATATCTTTTTTAAATTGCTCTAAGACTTCTACATATATCAAGTTTGCGTTGGATTTTGAGTAATTTAATCTCGAAAATTAATTTGGTATAAATATTATTAAACATGTCTAATGTATTTGTTGATTAGGGAGCAACGAATCACCGCAGAAGACATAATATTTAAGATTATGAAGACTACAAATGACTAGAAGACCCGAATATGAAATCAAATTGTATTATTCTTTAATATTATTTGATGTATTATTGTGTGTAGGGTATTGGGCATGTAACACTATAAATAAAGGATGACCTTCATTTGTAACGGATTAGTCATAATGAGTCTTCTAGATATCTTAAGTACTTCCCAAAGGCTCAATATATCATTCATCTATGGAGTTCAAAGCATGTGAGGGTTAGATAAATGTAATCTTATAATGACTATAGAGTATCTATTTATTTTAGTTTATCATCTATATTACAATCCCCTAGTTCTTGACTGTTCATCATTACTACCCATTTTCAAGTCTTACACTATTTTAGTTGCTATGATCTTCAAAAAACGAGTTGTTCAATTTCGCATTCGATCCATTCACGTTTCAATAAAATTGGCTATTGGGAAAGGCATTATTTTAAAAAATTAAATGATTTTTTGTTAAAGCTTTTTCACATTTAGATTGGGTCAAGTGTTTGTCCACTCGTAGGTGTATTACTATTTTTTGGGTGTTTATTTTTATTGTTTGATTTCATGAGAAAGTAAGAAACAGAGTACTATTTCTAGATCTTTTGCGGAGTCTAAATATCACGGAATGAATATGATTGCGTGTGATGTTATCTATATTCTGAAACTATCGGACAATTCAAGGTTAGTCGCCTTTTACCCTTCTTTTTTTATTGTCATAATTAGTGGGCAGCTCACGTGTTACGTCAAAGTAAACAATTTACAAGTATATATTTGTTATATTCATTTAAGTTATCAATTGTTTTATTTATGGTTTACATATCTTATACAGATTATGATTATTATCATATGTTAAAGAGTTAATTATATAAATGGTCCCGGTGGTTTATATAAAATAACAGGCTTGGGTACTAAGTAAAAAAAGTAACAAGTTCGAGTACTCACTTTTAATTTTGTAACAAGTTTGAGTATTAACATTAAAAAACGTTAGATTTTCTGTTAAGTTTAAGAGTATTTTAGTCTTTTCACATTATGGGACTAATTGTGTAAATTAGAGGGGGTAGTTGTGTAATTAAATTAAAGTAATATATTTATATATAACTCTGTATATATATATATACACACATATGTACACACACACATATATATACACAATAATCAATACTTTCACCACTACCACCGTCCCCTACCATCACCACCGCCACCACCGTCCTTGACCATCATTATCGATGGTTATCGACACCAGCCATCTCACCTAGTGGTACCCTCACACCACCGTCGCCAGCCATCACACCATCGGTACGGTACCCTTAGACCACCGTTGTCGTTGGTCTCACCATCGGCCATCACACCACCAGTATACCCTCACACCACCGGGATTCATCTACGGTACCGTTATCATCATCACTATCAACCATCATCACCAAACCCCCTTTCCTAGGGAAAAGCCCTAATAGAGACCACCCACCACCAGCCATCCCCACCATCTCCACTTATCGCCACCATCTCCACCATCTCTCATATAATAAATCCAAATCAAACGATGTTCCAAATGCTCCAAATCGAGGCTCCAACAGGACAAACCACATCTAACTTCACCCCTTCCATCATTGACATCTTGTTTTTAGGTGGTTTTTGGTGATGAGTTTAGGGTTTTCGGTGATGATTTGGGGGTGATTTGGGTCTAAAATGGGCGCTGACCGGGGGGTGGGGGCGGCAGTGACAGTGAGTAATGGCGGTGACGGATTTGCGGTAATGGTGGTCTGATTTCCAAAAGGGATGTGGGTGGTGATTGTCGGTGATGCTTCGCCCATGAATAAAATCAAATCAAGTTAAATTTTGTCGCTAGCAAACTTACCAAAATTCTCAAACTCATGAGTAGCATTGATGTAAGGCCTTGTTCCCGGAGACATCACAGTTGGTCATTCATTACTCATAAAACATATAATTACATTTAACTTTCATAAAGCATTGCAGCGGAACATTAAAATAACTTTTTCATTATAGATGCTTTTATAAAATAATACAACATTCATAATACAATCTCGTTTGTTCACATTACAATGCAAAAACATTGACAAAAGAATGCCATCCAAAAGAGCTGAGTAGCTGCCTCGTGCCATCCCAAGCAACGTTTACCTGCCAACTGAAAATGTATAAAAGTCAGCGTTGCTGAGTGAGTTCTAGTTTTATAAATAAAACATACTTTTCTTACGAAAACCGTTCATTACTTTCTTTCAAAATCATACTATACTTTTCATTCATCCGTGATCATACATTATATGTACAAACAGATAATATCATCATTATCTTCTTTAATCTTTCATGCTTTACTTTTCTTTCTGAAAACCATAAACCATTCCCTGCTATTCATGGTACTGGACCTAGGCCTATCATAGACCTTCTATAACGGTGCATCGCACCTCGTGGTCACAGTACCTAGGGTAAGATTTAGGTTTACTATGCAATATGTAATACCTTTCTGTTCGTGGTTCTGGACCTAGGCCTATTATAGACCTTCTATAACGGTGCATCGCACCTCGTGGTCACAGTACCTAAGGTATGAATGTATGTTTACCATTGCTATATGCAATACCTTTCAGTTCGTGGTTCTGGACCTAGGCCTACATAGACCTTCTATAACGATGCATCGCACCTCGTGGTCACGGTACCTAAGGTATGAATGTAGGTCTACCATTGCCATATGCAATACCTTTCTGTTCGTGGTTCTGGACCTAGACCTATCATAGACCTTCTATAACGGTGCATCGCACCTCGTGGTCATAGTACCTAAGGTATGCAACAATAGTTCTATGCAAGTGGTCAATCACAAAGAAAGACCCTGATGTACAAGCCATGCTTACAAGACTATCTTTACTTTCATTACTCATTAATGCATGCATTCTTTCTTCATGTTCCTCTTTCCTTTATCTTTCGCTTTACGTTACATAACACTTTCATTACATTCATTAACATAACACATAAAGCCACGGGAAAGATAAACATACATCACCATAAGGAACATAACATATCATTCATACATCATCATGCAGGGCATCATACATACATAACATACATCACGTATAACCATGCATCATCATCATCATCATCATCATCATGCATAAGCATCAATCACAATACATAACATGCCCATCATACCATCTATGACCCCAAAAGTCAACTTATATAGTCCCCCGGGAATCTCCCAAGTCAAAGCCTACTTTACACATTTTCTCCAAAAATCAGAAAAATATTCTAAGTCCTAGGCGCATCGGCACTATGCAGGCGCATGGACACTATACAGGAGCATGGACACTATGCAGGTGCATGGACACTATTGGGGCGCATGACCCTACACTTAGTCATCCGACTAATATTTCTAGGCGCATGGGCCACTGTTCAGGCGCATGGGCCGTACTTAAACATTTCTAAGGCAATCTTAGGCACATGAGCCTCACCCAGACGCATGAGCTTTCTGTAAAACATAATTCTAGGATGTTTTCAACCCCAATCCTCAAACTTATCTGTTCTAAGCTCAATATGGCTATTCTAAACATGAATAACCTATAAGCAATACAAGAATCAACATACAACATGTACAATGCATACGGGTAACGTACATGAACTTGTAAAATCATTTTAATACATTTCAGCCCCAAAGATCGTTTAAAACAAATACAAACTAGGGTCTAGAACTCACCTGATGCAACTTGGGTATCTCTTCCTTTCTAACCCGCTTGCAATGAGTTCAAACACCTAAAAACAACACCCAACACACACACCCGAGCACATACACAAACACGTAAGCACATAAGCATGCAATCGGGATGAAACCCGTCATAAACACATAAAAACCACGAATTCTTACCTTGACTTCGTTCACTTCTTCTTCTTTTTCTTCAGCCGAGATTTTCCCTTGCTCTCTTTCTCTCTAAAACCGAAGAAATGGTGATGTGAAATGAGGGTGGGCGGCCATACCCACCTTTACACCAACTTTTACAAAATTTTGTCCTTTTGGACACTTTTAGTCCCTCCACTTGGACTTATTTGCCTTTCTTTCTTTTTATTCCTCATATCTTGTCTTCTAAAATAACCGGGTGTTACAAGTCGACCCCCCTTATATAGGTTTCATCCCCGAAACCTATTATTCCTCGAACAGATAAGGATAATGCTGCCTCATCTCCTCCTCAGTATCCCATGTAGACTCGGATCCCTTCCTGTGCTTCCACTGCACACGCACAAGAGGAATCACTTTATTTCTCATCCTTTTTCTCTTTATGATCGATGATTGCCACTGGTTGCTCCACATAATTGAGCCTTTCATCAACTTTGATATCCTCCAGTGGAATAATCATGTCTTCATCAGCTATACACTTTCTCAAATGAGACACATGGAATGTCGGGTGAATCCCACTTAACTCATCTGGTAATTCCAACCTATAGGCCACCTCTCCTACCCGAGCAATGATTCGGAAAGGGCCTATATATCTTGGGCTCAACTTGCCCCGCTTCCTGAATCGGATAATGCCCTTCCAAGGTGAGACCTTCAACATAACTCGGTCACTCACCTGGAACTCAATCGGTCTGCGTCGCCTATCGGCATACGACTTCTGCCTATCTTTAGCTGCCTTCATGAAGGCTTTAATCTTCTCAAGCTTCTCAGTCGTAGCCTCGATTACCTCGACGCTCCCCAATTCCTTTTGACCAATATCACCCTAACAAACGGGTGTTCTGCATCGCCTACCATATAGCAACTCGTATGGTGGCATGCCAATGCTGGCATGATAGCTATTGTTGTACGAAAATTCAGCTAACGGTAAGTGGTCATCCCAACTTCCCCTAAAATCAATCACACATGCCTGAAGCATGTCTTCCAATGTCTGAATGGTCCTTTTCGACTGACCATCAGTTTTGGGATGATAAGTCGTGCTAATATGTAACCTCGTCCCCATAGCATCATGGAATTTCTTCGAGAATTTAGATGTAAACCGGGTGTCACGATCAGACACAATAGACACCGGCACACCATGACGAGTTACAATCTCCTTGATGAACAGGTCAGCCAACCTCTCGGATGAATATGTCTCGCGGATCGGTAGGAAGTGAGCACTTTTCGTCAGACGGTCGACAATCACCCATATGGCATCGTACCCTTTCGGAGTACGTGGCAGCTTCATAATGAAATCCATGGTGATGTGCTCCCACTTCCATTTTGGTATATCCAAAGGTTGGATCTTCCCATACGGCTTCTGATGTTCCGCCTTCACTTGTAAACAAGTAAGGCACTTACTCATATATTCCACCATGTCACGCTTCATACACGGCCACCAATAATCTTTCTTCATATCTTGATACATCTTTGTGGCACCAGGATGAATGGAGTATTGAGTCTTGTGAGCTTCATCCAAAATCCTCACACGTAGATTCCCGAAACGAGGAATCCACACCCGTCCAAATTGAGTTTTAACACCAAGTGTGTTTTCACCCAATTCCCCAACCAGACCTCTCATTCTTTCAGAGTTTAGATGATCTTCTTTCAGTGTCTCATCCTGAAATTCCTTGACTTGCTTCATTACCTCAGAGGTCATAATCAGTTGGTATGCCTTCACCCGAATCGGCTTGGGCCTCTCCTTCCGGCTAAGAGCATCAGCCACCACGTTAGCATTGCCCGGATGGTAATGGATCTCATAATCATAATCCTTTATGAGCTCCACCATCATCTCTGCCTCATATTCGGGTCCTTCTGCTCAAAGAAGTACTTTAAGCTCTTGTGGTCGGTGAAGATGGGGCACTTCGTTCCATACAGATAGTGCCTCCAAATCTTTAGTGCAAAGACCACACCCGCTAGTTCCAAGTCATGAGTAGGATAGTTAACCTCATGAACCTTCAGTTGTCGGGATGCATAGGCTATAACTTTTCCTCTTTGCATTAACACACACCCCAACCCCGAGTAAGAAGCATCTGAATACACCACCAAATATTCGCTTCCATCGGTAACGACAAGACCGGAGCTTGAGTCAACCTCACCTTTAACTTCTCGAACGCCTGTTCTTGAGCTTGACCCCATGCAAACTTTACATCCTTTCGGGTCAACTTGGTCAGTGGAGAAGCGATCTTGGAAAAGTCTTGGATGAATCTTCTGTAGTAGCTCGCCAAACCCAAGAAACTACGAATCTCGGATGGCGTCTTTGGAGACTTCCAATGCATCACTGCCTCCACCTTAGCCGGGTCCACCATAATCCCGTTGGGATTCACCACATGACCCAATAACTGAACTTTGCGCAACCAGAATGTGCACTTGGAGAATTTGGCATACAATTTCTCCCTTCTCAACGTCTCCAACACCTCTCGAATGTGATCGGCATGCTCTTCCTTGCTCTTCGAATAAATCAGGATATCATCAATAAACACAATCACTGATTTATCTAACATTGGCCGACACACTCGATTCATCAAGTTTATAAAAGCAGCTGGCGCGTTGGTCAAACCAAAAGACATGACAAGAAACTCGTAGTGACCGTAGCGCATACGAAAAGCTGTTTTAGGAATATCCTGCTCCTTCACCTTCAACTGATGGTAACCAGATCGAAGATCTATCCTTGAAAACCAATTGGCACCCTGAAGCTGGTCGAACAAATCATCTATTCTTGGTAAGGGATATCGGTTCTTCACCGTCAACTTGTTCAGCTCGCGGTAGTCAATCCACATCCTCATACTACCGTCTTTCTTCTTCACAAACAGGACCGGAGCACCCTAGGGAGAGATACTCGGTCTAATGAACCCCTTATCGAGCAGCTCCTGCAACTGCCCCATCAGTTCTTTCATTTCTGTCGGAGCTAACCGATACGGTGCTTTGGCAACGGGTTGAGCACCGAGAATCAAATCAATTGGAACTCGATCTCGCGATCCGGTGGCACACCGGTAAGTCTTTCGAGAATACGTCCGGAAAGTCACACACAACTGGTACATCAGATAGTTGTGGTGTTGGCGCGTCCACGTCCTTTACGTAGACCAAGTAGGCACTACATCTATGCCTCATGCACTTTCCCACCACTGCCATCGAAATCACCTCCGGGATCGTTGCGACTCGATCGCCATAAACCGTCACCTTATCCCCGTCAGGTGTTGTCAATCGGATCATCTTCTTGTGACACACAATATTCGCTTCGTAGTCCGCCAACCAATCCATTCCTAGAACTACATCGAAACCGCCTAAGGTCATCACGAATGGTCTGACGGGAAACTTATGACCGTCTAGTTCTATGTCATAACCTTCTATCACCTCAGAAATCCTTGTAGACTTACCTATGGCAGTTTCTACCTCGAAAGGCTCATCAATACATCTACTCTTACTAGGAAGCTTAGCACAAAAGGCCACAGAAATGAAACTCCTACTAGCACCAGAATCAAACAACACAGATGCAAGAGTTTGGTTTACTAGAAACATACCTGACACCACGTCGGGGTCTATCCTAGCCTCCTCCTGAGTCATCGTGTAAGCTCGGGCGCTTGCCTTCTGTCCTTCTCCTCCAGCCTTCTTCGCTCCTAAACTCTCAGCCCTAGGCTTCTTACAATCCTTGTTCACATGGCCCTCCATGCCACAGTTAAAACATCGGACCGTACGACAGTCCTTGGCTATATGCCCCGGCTTCCCACATTTGAAGCCTACATTCAATCCCAGCGTGCATTACCCGCTGTGTTCTCTCCCACACCTATCACACCTCCTTGCACCCACGCCCGATGCGACCACACGACGGTTGTCCACCCGTGCCTTCTTGTCACCCGTCGAAGCATTACCCCGACCAAACCTTTTCCCCCACTAGTTACGATCACCACCACTCTTCTTTCCACCTTCATTCACCACCACCGTCCTCTCATTATATAGTCTCCCTGCCAAATCCACTGCCGACCTAAACGTGCTCGGCCGGGCAGCGATCATGTGCCTACGACCAGATGTGCAATCTCATTGAATTTCATGGTGTACTGCTGGTGCATCATAGTTCCCGCCTCCAGTTGTAGGAACTCCCTTTCAACCTTGTCTATTTCCCGATGAGGACAAAACTCTTCAATCACCAACTTTTTAAGTTCAGACCATCTCATCCTCCCGATGGCCCTGCTACCCTTGGCTTGGACAATGTTGTCCCACCAGCACAAAGCCGAATCCACAAAAGAGTGGGTAGCGAACTTCACCTTTTGGTCTTCCCGGAACTCGCTAATATTGAGGACAGCCTCCATTTCCCTCACCCACCGGTGAGCAGCTGCAGCAGTGCCGTTTCCATCAAAAGTAGGAGGCTTGCATCTCATAAACGCCCCATAGTTACAGCCTCTAATCGCCTGCGGCACAGGCTCCTCTTCTTCATCCTCATCATCAGAGAGAACCATTTCCAGCTCTGGTTGTCCTCGTCCCCCCGGGGACCTGTTCCTCTCCTTCCTTTCCCCATCCCTTACTGCCTTGATCACTTCGGTCACCACAGATGGTAGAAACGTCTACATGACCTGGTGAACCTCTTCCATCACAGCCTCCTTTACTGAGGCTCTCAGATTGGCGCTCTCGTCGCCTCTCTCCGGATGAGGGGTCTCTGGTTCTTCATGAACCACTTTCTCGACTCTGGGTCTCCCTCTCTTGGGTCGCAGAACTGCACTGTGACCTCCACCACGAGAGGCTTTTGAAGATCTACCGCCAGCCATCTTCTACACACTGTAAGATTCAAACACTAACGCGGTCATTCAAGGTAACACTCAGTTTATGTCAAGTATAGTAAGTCCCTAATTACAGTGGCCAGTTGTGATTAGCCACTTACTTTACTCTTCATACCCCAAGCGTCTCCTATCCTGACTTAATCAGTATCTAAATCTACATACAACACATAACCACATACCATGCGCACATAAACCGGTTAACATTATGAAAATACCTGATGGCACGTAGCTACTCAGATTGGCATCCCATTCCCATTCCATCCCATTCTCAGTTTAAGTTAATGCTCATTTTGAAAATTTACCCATTTCACTTAAACTTCGGCTCTGATACCAACTTGTAAGGCTCCGTTCCCGGAGACCTCACAGTTGGTCATTCATTGCTCATAAAACATATAATTACATTTAACTTTCATAAAGCATCACAGTGGAACATTAAAATCACTTTTTCATTATAGATGCTTTTGCAAAATAATACAACATTCATAATACAATCTCGTTTGTTTGCGTTACAATGCAAAAACATTGACAAAAGAATGCCATCCAAAAGAGCTGAGTAGCCACCTCATGCCATCCCCAGCAACGTTTACCTGCCAACTGAAAATGTATAAAAGTCAGTGTTGCTGAGTAAGTTCTAGTTTTAAAAATAAAATATACTTTTCTTACGAAAACCGTTCATTACTTTCGTTCAAAATCATACTATACTTTTCATTCATCCGTGATCATACGTTATACGTACATACAGATAATATCATCATTATCTTCTTTAATCTTTCATGCTTTACTTTTCTTTCTGAGAACCATAAACCATTCTCTGTTGTTCATGGTACTGGACCTAGGCCTATCATAGACCTTCTATAACGGTGCATCGCACCTCGTGGTCATAGTACCTAGGGTAAGATTTAGGTTTACTATGCAATATGTAATACCTTTCTGTTCGTGGTTCTGGACCTAGGCCTATCATAGACCTTCTATAACGGTGCATCACACCTTGTGGTCACAATACCTAAGGTATGAATGTATGTTTACCATTGCCAAATGCAATACCTTTCTGTTCGTGGTTCTGGACCTAGGCCTATCATAGACCTTCTATAACGGTGCATCGCACCTCGTGGTCACAGTACCTAAGGTATGAATGTAGGTCTACCATTGCCATATGCAATACCTTTCTGTTCGTGGTTTTGGACCTAGGCCTATCATAGACCTTCTATAACGGTGCATCGCACCTCGTGGTCACAGTACCTAAGGTATGCATCAATAGTTCTATGCAAATGGTCAATCACAAAGAAAGACCCTGATGTACATGCCATGCTTACAAGACTATCTTTACTTTCATTACTCATTAATGCATGCATTCTTTCTTCATATTCCTCTTTCCTTTATCTTTCACTTTATGTTACATAATACTTTTATTACATTCATTAACATAACACGTTAAGCCACGGGAAAGATAAACATACATCATCATAAGGAACATAACATATCATTCATACATCATCATGCAGAGCATCATACATACATAACATACATCACGTATAACCATGCAACATCATCATCATCATCATCATCATGCATAAGCATCAATCACAATACATAACATGCCCATCATATCATCTATGACCCCAAAAGTCAACTTATATAGTCCCATGGGAATCTCCCAAGTCAAAGCCTACTTTACACATTTTCCCCAAATATCAGTAAAATATTCTAAGTCCTAGGCGCATGGGCATTATACAGGCGCATGGACACTATGCAGGAGCATGGACACTATGGAGACGCATGGACACTATTGGGGCGCATGGCCCTACACTTAGTCATCCGACTTATATTTCTAGGCGTATGGTCTACTGTTCAGGCGCATGGGCCGTACTTAAACATTTCTAAGGCAATCTTAGGCGCATGAGCCTCACCCAGACGCATGAGCTTTTTGTAAAACATTATTCTAGGATGTTTTCTACCCCAATCCTCAAACTCATCTGTTCTAAGATCAATATGGCTATTCTAAACATGAATAACCTATAAGCAATACAAGAATCAACATACAACATGTACAATGCACACGGGTAAACATACATGAACTTGTAAAACCATTTTAATACATTTTCAGCCCCAAAGATCGTTTAAAACAAGTAAAAACCGGGGCCTAGAACTCACCTGATGCAACTTGGGTATCTTGTCCTTTCTAACCCGCTTGTAATGAGTTCAAACACCTAAAAACAACATGCAACACACACACCCGAGCACATACACAAACACATAAGCACATAAGCATGCAACCAGGATGAAACCCGTCATCATCGTCGTCATCATCGTCATCATCATCGTCATCATCATTGTCGTCATCATCGTCATCCTCATCGTCATCATCATCGTCGTCATCATCGTCATCATCATCGTCATCATCATCGTCGTCAACATCGTCATCATCATCGTCGTCATCATCATCATCATCGTCGTCATCATCATCATCGTCAACATCGTCATCATCATCGTCATCATCGTCATCATCATCGTTGTCATCGTCATCATCGTCATCGTTATTGTCATCATCATCATCATCTTCGTCATCATCGTCGTCGCCGCCGCCGCCACCGTCGGCATCGTCGTCGGCGTCGGCGTTGTCATCATCGTCATCATCATAATTTCTCCATTAGCTTTCTACGGTCTATGCAAATCGTCACTGAAAGTTGCCTTCGATGATAATAATACTCTAACCTATATTCATAGAATGAAACCCACCCCCCCTAGTAAAATCTATGTAATAAGTGATTTTCGATCACAAATACCACCCATGCTTATCACTAATCTTGTTGAGATAATATAATTGTCTTAAAAACTTTTGTAATATGTATAACTTTTTTATTTCATTCAATTTCTTCAATAATTATATTTTGATTTTTTAATTTACGTCATAAGGCACCGAGCTGATATTAACTAAAATCTGTTTCTCAAAAAATTGCACAACATTCGTACCGCAGCAACGCACGCGCAGTCCACTAGTATTATTAAAGAATATATTAATCAATGTATTAGTTAAGAGAAGTGTATTAATGAGAGGTAATATTAAAAAATGATTGCATTGAGTACTTGTTTCTAATATAAAATTACATTTGTGTTCCAAAATTTTGTTTTATATAATAGTATATATATAGATAATGTTGTAGTTTTAGAATGAAACACTTTAGACTAAATCTATTCCATCTAAGAGAAAAGATTAGGGCCATATTTTTTTAAGTTGAATAAAATCAGTACAGATCATCAACTAGCATATTTATTTACTAAAAACTTAGGAAAAACTACATAATCGTCTGTGTAATCTACTGGAAATATTTATTTTGTAAATATTTAAGATGTTATAATTATGCAATTTAATTCTTATGAGTGTGTATTTGTTTTGTGAGGTTTTAATATTGAAGGTCTATAAGGTAAATAATGAAAGTTCAAGTGGTCATTCTAGGCTGCAGTAAGAGCCAGGAGGGTGTTCTTGGGAAGCTCTTATGTCATTCTTGATTAACTACTTTCAAGTTTGTTCACTCACTCATACGATGAAAACTTTAACTTGTTATCTTCTTTAAAGTTTCAATTCATATAGAGGCTGTTGGAATTAGAAATAATCAAGAAATCTTAGTTAAATTAGTCTAATTAGAAGTCAATTAGAAAAGTCAAACTATGATATATAGAAAGTAAAACTGTATGTTTGTACACAAAAGTGTCGGTTAGATAAGCGGTTGTTTAACCGCAAAACCAAAGGGTATAAATACCCTAATCATGTACGATTATCAAGTGCGGAATAACAGTGTGTTTAGTGTGTGTATTGTTCTGTTTCGTCCCTGTTTACCCACCGGGTCACTGCGCTTCTGTGCACACCCTTGATGTTGTTCATCAACGAAATTAATCTATCATAATCGATCCTAATCTGCGATCCGTAGGGGCCTCAACAAACGTACACGGAGGACTTGTACATGGTGAATGTGTTTCCCACTTTGACAAAAGAACTTACCTATCGGGAAAACCATTTACTCGGATCCATTGAATTTTTATTTTGATCGCCATCTTTATACCAACGTACTTCTTTATGGTTTCAAGTTATCTTACTTTTAAGCAAATGGTGTGTGGTAGTTAAGAATGGCAAAATGGGTATAGAAAAATGAGGAAAATAAAGCGAATGGTAAGGTGACATTGATGCATCATGTGTTCAGAGTGGTAAGAATGGTAACCATTTCCTCCCGTATTATTGTGAAGTATTAAAAGCCAAAGCAAGTGAACTTCCGAAGGTTAAGTTTCTTCCGAAGCTTAACATAGTCTTCCAAAGCTAAGTTGATATCTTTCGAAGGTTATGTTTGCTTCGGAAGGATGTTATTGTGTACTTTGGATTTCTTCCGAAGTGTACATATGTTTAGTAGGGAATCTTCCAAAGGGTTACTTCCGTTCGAAAGATATAGTGTAGGGTCTTTTGTGTAAATTCTAAATTTGTGTTGAGAGTTAGTTAAAGTTAGTTTCCTGCTATAAATAAAGTCGGGTTGTAATCAGTGGAGTATCCAAAATCATTCAATTAATAATAATCATTTGAGGGTTCTTGTTCACGTTTATTCTTTCTTGTATCATCTTTGTATTGATTGTTACTCCGCATTCATATTCTTAATCGGTTTTATAACAATTGGTATCAGAGCCTGGTTTGTGGCTCAATTGAGAATCTAGATTCAATCAAAGATCGATTGGCGGCAACAATGGTGTCTACAAAGTTCGAAGTTGAGAAATTCGACGGAAAGAACGACTTCAGATTATGGCGGTTGAAGATGAAGGCATTACTCGTTCACCAACGAGTGGTAGATGCCTTGGCCAGAGAATCGAAGTTGCCGAACACAATGTCAGACAAGGAAAAGAAGGAGATGCTGGAATAGGCACACAGTTCAATCATCTTGAACTTGGGGGATCGAGTACTCAGAGAAGTGTCAAAGGAGACGTCTATTGCAGGGGTCTAGGCGAAATTGGAAAGTTTGTACATGACGAAGTCTCTTGGGAACAGATTGTATCTCAAGAAACGGTTGTACACATTCCAAATGGCTCCTGGGAAGTCAATTGAAAATCATACTGATGAATTCAATAAGTTGGTGTTGGATCTTGAAAACATTGAAGTTGAATTAGATGATGAAGACCAAGCAATCATATTCTTGACATCTTTTCCATGATCTTATGAGCATTTTATGGATACTTTGATGTATGGTAGGGACACTCTTACCATGAAAGAAGTATTAACAGCTCTCAATTCAAAGAAATTGAAGAAGAGAACTGATTATAAAGAAGATGGTGGAGAGGGCTTGGTAGTTAGCGGGAGATTTGATTAAAGAAACTTCAAGCTGAGAAGTGTCTCAAAGTCTAGGTCCAAGTACAAGAGGAGGTGTTATATGTGTGGATCAGAAAAGCATTCAAGAAAGATTGTCCTGACTTGAAGAGAAAGAAGGGTGAATCAAGTGGATCAAAGACTCATTCTGGACAAAATGCACATGATGATTCTTCTGATGGATATAAAAGTGCAGATGTGTTGGTTGTAAGCAGTGGCAAGGAAGATGAGTGGATTATGGATTCAGGGTGCTCATATCATATAACACCTGTGAAGGAGTTCTTTAAAGAACTGAAGATTGAAGATCTTGGATCAGTTAAGCTAGGGGATGATAGACCTTGTAAGATTATGAGTCATGGAACAGTGACTCTGAAAATGAAGAGTGGTATGGAAGTGGATCTTCATGATGTAAGGTATATTCCTAGTCTTAAAAGAAGTTTATTGTCTTTAGGGCTATTGGAGAGTCCTGGTTACCATGTTAATCTTAGGAATGGTAAGGCTAAGGTGATAAAAGGATCAATGGTAGTATTGTCCGAAGTAGAAGGGAGAATAATATCTATTTGTTAGATAGTGCTGGTGTAGTAGAACCTCAGGTGGCATCTGCCTCAAGTGATAGTAGTTCTAAGGCTATGTTATGGCATAGGAGGCTTGGTCACATTTTGTTGGACCAAAAGAACCAATGAGCCAGATCAGAAAAACCTTTAAGTCCCACAGACATCAAAACAACTGAAGTGATCTACAACAGCTGAAGACAAAGTCTGAAGACAACTGCTGAAGACAAAGTCTGAAGACAACTGCTGAAGACAAAGTCTGAAGACAACTGCTGAAGACAAAGTCTGAAGACAACTGCTGAAGACAAAGTCTGAAGATCAAGTTCTCAGAAGTTGTCACAATAGCTGAAGTAGTTCTCTTCAGTAGTTGTGATGGTTTTCATTTCACTAGTTTGTAATCAGTAGTTTTATATTATGTAAAACATCTGAAGTTCTTACACTTCAGATGTTATAACTTCAGTAGTTGTAATGTTAGCTTATACTTAGCTTTTAGTGAAGGTGTCCTCAGTTGTTGTGGACATCTTCAGTAGTTTAGTTTACTTTCAGTTGTTTGTATAAATCAGTTAGATGTCACTATCAAGTGACGTCAGCTGATGTCACATTCCTTATAAAAGGAATGCTGACCTAATTTCCCTGTACGGAAGCTTGTGCATGAATGAAAACATTCTTTTTGCAGAAAATTCTCTCGATATAATCGTTACTATCTGATTGAATATTCTTATTATTCTTGCTAGAATTTCGTCTAATTCGTGTGTTATTCCGCTACAAAATCCTAATCTAATTGATCAAACTAGATCTCGATCCCTTCAAATGGTATCAGAGCAGGTTAATCATTGATCGATTTAACAATTGATCATTGAAATTGTTCTTTTGATATCTAAGTTTGATCGAATTAGCAAATTTGCAAGAATTGGTTATAGAGTTTGTTTTTTTGTTGCTTACTGTGAATTAATTTGAGATTCTTCTTGTTTTAAACTGTGTTGTTGAGTTTTTGAGTTAGATCTGTTAAAATCTCATTGAACCTGTTTGAATTGGTGAAAATGGCTACATCAATCAATGATCCTCACAATACTGGCTCCTCAACAAAGCCTCTGATGCTTGTTAGGAGTGAGTACAACATATGGCAACGACGAATGCTCCATCACCTGTCTGTCAACAGTTCAGGTTGTTGGAAATATGTGGTTCATGGACCATATAAGCCTATGGTGAGTAATCCGGAAACCAATGAAATGGTTCCGAAGAAGAAAGAGCAATATTTAGATGAAGATTTGAAACTGTTTGAAATTGATGCTAAAGCCCATGGAATTCTGGCCATGGCACTGCCTAATGAAATCTATTCTGGACTTATGCATCATGATTCTGCTCATGACCTCTGGGTTGCTCTGAAAGAACAATTTGGAGGAACTGATGAGGTCTTAGCAAATAATAGAGAAATCCTTGCCCAGCAATATGAGACATTCTCTCATAGAAAGGGTGAGTCACTGACTTAACAGTTTGAGCGATTCTCCTGTTTGATATCTGAGTTGAAGATGGTTAAACATGAATATACAAACAGTCAGATGAATAATAGATTTCTCATATCCCTGCCTGAGAGATGGGACACATATACTATTGTCCTACGCTCCAGTGCAAATCTGGACAATCTATCTCTCACCCAACTTCATGGGAAACTGTTAACATTTGAAAGAGAGATAGAACAGAAAAGGAAACTGACTTCATCTGGGAAGCTAACTAAGGATTTTGTACCAGGGAATACTGCTCTGGTTGGTCATGAGTCAGAATATGCTACATCAGAAAGTTCTTATGATAAGCATATTGATTTCTCTTCAAACAGTGGAGATCATGCTTTTGCTGGTATTGATAGTAATTCAGGATGTAATAGTGACAATCTGTGTTTTTGGATGGATGATTTGAAAGAAATTGCTGATGATGATTTGGAAGAGATGGATATTTTGAGCCAAATGGCATTAGTTAATATCAGATCTTAAAAATTTTACAAAAGGATAGGTAGAAAATTCCCTGGTCTCTCTGGAAAAACCAAAGTTGGTTTTGACAAGAGCAAGTTGAGGTGTCATAAGTGCCATAGACTTGGACATTTGCAAGAGAGTGTAGATCATATGGATCTAACTCTTCTGCACCCTTTGTGACCTTTCTAGGAAATAATTCACAAAACAAAGGGCAACATTCTACTAGTTCTGGTCATCATTCACAAATTCAATCATCTCCTGCATATTTTGTTTCTCAAGGTCAAATACCATATCCTTATCCCTGTTTTACATGCCTCAGTCCAATCAGGTTCCAGTACCCATAGCTCAACAATCACATGCCCTACCTAAGCCTCAACCATCTCAATCAAATCAACAATCTCAATCTCAATCTCAATCACATCAAAGCTTTTTCACTCCTGGAGTTGTTGACTGGAGTAGTTTACCAGATGATCTTTTTGGTTTTTCTAAACAAGTGTTTTCTGGTGCTGGTCAACATGGTGGTGAAAATCCTTTTGGAAATCTTGCTCTTATGGCCTTGGAGTCTACTGATGGTTCATGCTCAAATGCTTCATCATCATAGGTACCACAAGTATCTTCTGAGGCTAAGGCCAAGTTGTGTTCTGAGTCATGCATAGCTGCTTTTGCCTCAATTAGAGAAGCAAATGTAGCTTTAATTAATCAAAATCTTGACCTAAAGAAAGTAATTTCCAAAAGAAAAGCTGAGTTTGAGTCTGTTTTAAAAGAAAAAGATGATGAGATTTACAAATTAAAATGCCAAATCATTGATGAAAAGGCTAAGGTAGAGGTCATTTTAGAAAATCATAAGAGTCTCAAAGAAACACTTGCAGCTACTCAAGTTGAGTGTGAACGCTGGGTAACATCTTGCAAGGGGTTTGAAATGCTTCTCAGTAAGCAAACTGCTTCAAATGTGAAGTTTGGGATTGGATATAATCACACTGAACCTCCTACAGATTTTACTCCCAAGACAGAAGTAAAATCTGAAGGTGAAATCAATTCCCAAACCATATCATCACGTGTCTCATCCTCAAGTGATAATGTACAATCAGAGAATGAAGTCAGTAATAGTACCTCAGCTAATCAATCTGCTGATGGTCTTACTGCTGATGAACACATGATCAAAGAAAAGCTGAGCACTTCAGGTGTTGTATCACAAGGTACTCAAAGTACTGAAGAGCAAGTAACAACACCTGAAGAATATTTCAAACCAAATGGAACCAAACATGGTTTGACAACTTTTGAAGAGTCTATCAGGAAATCCAAATGTACTGATAGAAAACTTCTGAAGAACAAGTCTTCAGTTGTTACAAATCCTTCAGTATTTCACATAAGTACTGAGAGGAAGAAAGTACTAAAGAACACACCTTCAGTAGTTTCATCTTCTTCAGCAGCTGATCAACAGAAGATGAAGAAAAAGCCATGTGAAATATGTGGTCTATTCAGTCATCTCACTGATGAATGTTGGTACAGAAAGGGTTCCAAATTTAACAAAGATAAATTCATTAAAAAGAAAATTAATAAAATGAAAGATGAATTGAAACCAAGTTTATGCCACAAACATCTCAACCTGATAAACCAAAGTCTTCACAAAAATCTAAACAGAAGAAAGAGGTTTATCATAAAACATCTTAACATATTCCTCAAGGAGTATCAAAACAACAGACTAAGTCTGTGTCTTTCAAAAAGGAGGACATGGTGTGTCACAAGAACCATTCAAAAACAAGTACTGATGTGTCTGCTGAACTGAAGGCTTTAACAACCAATCAGACACAGCTTGTTATGATGGTTCAACATCTGTTGGGGAGAGTTAATCAAATAGATGTACCTGTGATTAAACCACTGAAAAGGAAAAGTAAGCCAAATTCAAAGGAATCCTTTTCAGCACCATCTCCATCTTCAAAGACTGTTAATCATGACAAATCAGTTAGTATAAAATCTGTTGATGAGAACAGACCCAAAACCAAAATGGTTTGGGTCTCAAAAGCTAACTAGTTATTGTGATATATGTAGGGTTCTTCAACATGCCATAGAAGCATCTGGTATGTGGACAGTGGAGGATCTATGCATATGACTGGGAGCAGATCTCTTCTTCATGACTACTCTCAAGGAAAGAAGGGATTTGTATCTTTTGGTAATGATGCTAAGGGTTACATCATCGGAAAAGGCTTTGTTTCAAATGGTGAAATCAGGTTTGATGATGTTAACCATGTGGAGAATCTCAAGTACAATTTGTTGAGTGTCAGTCAAATGTGTGATAAAGGTCATGTTGCACTTTTCACCAGTCAGAACTGTCGAATTCTGTCTTTCAATATTTTGAGTATGATTGACAAGATATTGGATGCACATACTCTCCTGAAGGCCAATAGGATTGGAAGAGTATACGCCTTAGACTTATCAAAGAAAATTGATCTAAAAGGCCATCCATGTCTGTTCTCCAAGGCCTCTCCTTAGGAATCTGAACTTTGGCATAAAAGGCTTGGTCATGTGAATCTTAGAAACATGAACCAGCTGATCCTTCATGGTTTAGTGAGAGGTTTGCCATTAAAGGAGTTCAAATGTGATGACAACTTCTCTGCTTTTTTAAAAGGAAAGCAACATAAAGTATCATTCCCTCCAATAGAAGAACCAAAGTCCACTGCCTGCTTGCAATTACTGCATATGGATCTTTTTGGTCCAGTAAGAGTGATGAGCATGGTAAAGAAAAAATACTGTCTGGTAATTATGGATGATTATTCCAGATTTGTATGGACCTTCTTCTTACATTCAAAAGATGAGGCTGGTCAAATTATCATCTACTTTGTGTTGCATGTGAAAAAGCAGTATTCTGTTTTCGTCAAGTGTGTGAGGAGTGATAATGGCACAAAATTTAGAAATCACACATTTGATGAATTTTATTTCTCTAAGGGAATCAAGAGGCAGTTTAGCATTCCAAGAACTCATGAATAAAATGGAGTGGTGGAGAGAAAGAACAGGACCCTTATTGAAGCTGCAAGGTCAATGTTGGCTGATTCTGGTTTGCCACTAACCTTTTGGGCTGAAGCTGTTAACACAGCTTGCTATGTGCAAAATAGAGTATTGGTAAATCAAAGGTTGATGAAGAATCCTTATGAAGTGTTACATCATTTGGCTCCACTGATTTCCTTTTTTAAAGCATTTGGGTGTCCTTGTTATATTTTCAACACAAAGGATCCACTTCAGAAGTCTGAATCAAAGGTGGATGCAGGGTACTTTGTTGGGTATTCATCTACTTGCAAGGCATACATATTTTTTAATTGCAGAATAAAGATTGTAGAAGAAACCTTGCATGTAAAGTTTAGTGAATCTCCAAAGGAGAAAATCCCACAAAACCCTGTGGAGTTATTTGATCTGGACATACTGCAATATGTTCCTTATCAGTCTCCAACTGTTTCAGCTTTTGTGAATCCATCATCTCCTGCCACTTGTTATCCATCTGTTGGTATAAATGCAAGTTTTAGTGATCAACTGCCTGAGTTTACTAAACTTGATGTTCCTGTAGCTTCAGCAGTTCCATCCATAACAAATGCTGATGAGATCTCTGAATCCTCTACTTCATTTGAATTGTGATCTCATTCTAGGTTTCAAGAATCTGGATCACCATCTGTTGCTGCTGAATCACCTACAAACACTTGCACAGATCTTATTGAGTATCAAGAACTGAAGAATCACCCCATGTCTCAGATCATTGGTGACATCAATGCTAGTGTTTCAACTAGAAGTCAATTGTCCAACTTTTGCTTCTATGCTCTCTTCATCAGTCAGCAAGAGCCAAAGAACTATCATATTGTATTAAGAGACAATGGATGGGTTGAAGCTATGCAACTTGAGCTTCTTCAGTTTCAAAAGCAGCAAGTATGGGAACTGGTTCCTCTACCCCAAGGTAAGTGTGCAATAGGCACTAAATGGGTGTTTAGGAATAAAACTGATGAAAAAGGCCAAATTGTCAAGAACAAGGCCAGACTGGTTGTACAGGGGTTTTCACAAGAAGAAGGTATTGATTATGATGAAACCTTTGCCCCTGTAGCCAGACTGGAGGCAATCAGATTATTTTTAGCTTATGCTTCTTTCATAATCTCAAAGTTTTTCAAATGGATGTCAAAAGTGCATTCTTATATGGCAAAATAAAAGAAGAAGTTTATGTGTGCCAACCACCAGGTTTTGAAGATCATAAACATCCAGATTGGGTATATAAGCTTTATAAGGCTTTTTATGGGCTAAAACAAACACCCAGAGCCTGGTATGAAACACTGTCTAACTTTCTTCTTCAAAATAATTTCACTAGAGGCTCCATAGATAAAACCTTGTTCATTAAGAAAGTAGGCATGCATAAGCTCCTTGTTCAAATTTATGTTGATTATATTATTTTTGCATCCTCTAATCCACAGTTGTGTGATGCCTTACTAAGTTGATGCAACAAAAGTTTAAAATGAGTGCCATGGGAGAATTACAGTTCTTTCTGGGGTTGCAAATCAAACAAAAGGCTGATGGAACTTTCATTCATCAGTCAAAATATACAAAGGATTTATTAAAAAAGTTTGATTTACAAAAGTGTAAGCCCTGTTCTACTCCCATGTGCAGCACCACACAACTGGATGCTGATCAGAAAGGTAAAGCAGTTGATGAAACTCTTTACAGATGTATGATTGGTTCCTTGATGTACCTTACAGCTTCTAGACCAGACATTATGTTTACAAGTTGTGTATGTGCTAGATTTCAGGCTGCACTTAAAGTATCCCATATGATTGCAGTCAAAAGGATCTTTAGATATTTGCAAGGAACTCAATCTCTAGGACTTTGGTATTCCACTGGGCACTCTTGCAAATTAGTTTTTTTCTCTGATAGTGACTATGCAGGGTGTAAATTAACCAGAAAATCAACCTCTGGTGGATGCCAATTTCTAGGCAACTGTTTAGTTTCTTGGCAGAGTAAGAAACAACCTCTGTTGCTACATCCACTGCTGAAGCAGAGTACATTGCTGCTGCAAGTTGTACATCTCAGGTACTCTGGCTTCAGAATCAATTACTGGATTATGACATTACAGAGACTAAGACTCCTTTACTGATGGATAGTGCTTCAGCTCTTTGTACGGTTAAGAATCCTGTCCAGCATTCTAGGACCAAACATATTGAGATCAGACATCATTTTATCAGGGATTGTTATGAAAAAGGTCTGATTGATCCAAAGTTTGTTCCTAGTGCTGATGAGCTTGCAGATATATTTACTAAGCCTTTGGACAGTGCAACTTTCCAAACTCTAGTGCGAAGGCTTGGTATGCTGCAGCTTGAATGATTTGACAACTACTAATGATCTCAGTTCACAAGTACTGATGAGTATCAGTATACAGTTGTCAAAAATATGTACTGAAGTTATTTTATCTTTAGCAGTTTTCATAACTACTGAAGACTAAATTACTTAAAAGTAATGAAGTACTTTATTTGTTGCAAAGTACCCAATGTGGTTACCACTACTGAAGTCTGTTCTAACAGATAAGTACTGATGACCAATGAAACATCTGACAATCAGATAATCTGCTGAGTATGTGTTAAGGTCAAATGAAACACTGAGATATGTGAATTGACGACAACAACTGATGAGTAATTTTATTCTTCAATTGTTTCAAACAACTGCTATTTTATTCCAAAACAACTGAAGCCAAAACCAAGTCTTCAGTAGTTTTCAACTACTGATGAGAAACACCAAGTCTTTAGTTGTTTACAACATCTGAAAGTTAAAACCATGTCTTCAGTCGTTTTCTAATAACTGATGACTAAAACCAAAACTTTCAACTGTTTTCTTTCAGCCGTTTCATAACCTATAAATACCTAACCCTAACTTCAAACTTTTCATAAATCGATTTCCAAACCTTCATCTTCAATTAATGGCGACCATGCAAATCAAACCATGACACAACTGTGTTGCCTACTTCACAAAATCGGCCTTTTGGACTAAGTTTGATAATGCCATTGATCTGATGGTTGATTCCCCGTATCGAACTGCTTTTCTTCTGAATCCAACCATCTATCCAGACACTCTTCGTCAATTCTGGACAAATGTCACCATCCATACTGGTGAGAATGATGTCGCGATCACTCTCCAGACATTTCTAAACCAGAAGAAGGTGGTAGTTACTCCTGCTATCATTCGCCAAACGCTAGATCTGAATGATGCTACCTTTGTCACTAAATACCCGAAGGGCACCATGATCTCTCATTCATCAACCATGGATATGAGGGCAACCTAAGTGCTACAACCATTCTAAAGAAGCACTTCTATGATGTTGAACGCCTAATCTTCCACATGATCAATGTTTGCCTTGCCCCCAAAACCTCTTCATGGGATCAAATGTCATCCAGGTGGCAGCAGGTATTGTATTCTATTCTTGAACGCCAAATCTTAAATTTTTCTAAAATTATATTTTTAGAATTAAAAGATCTGGAAATGAAACCTGTAGCTAATAGATGGCTATTATATCCAAGGTTTCTTATGGCCATAATCATGAATTAGTTACAATCTGATGGCCCTGTTGGCATTGGAGTCCCTGCTGTGGTAGTTTTGCCAGAGGTATACTCCAGGCACAACTCTGACCCACACCTTAAAGAGGCTGCCAAACTGCTAAAACCCAAGCAGAAGGTACCCACAGCCTCATCCTCTAGATCCAAGGTCCCCTCCAAACCTCATTCCAAACAAACCAAAAAGGCTACTCAGGGAGTTGAGTCCCCTGATGATGCCCCTGCAACACAAAGGCAGGATGAAACTATGGGTAGTAATCCCCCTGTAGTTTCCAGGACTCTACCAGCTGAAACCGCTCAGGTATCCTCTCAACAGGATCCTGATGCAACCAAAAATGGGGAAACCACATTACTGGAATCTCTCTCACTTGAGAGGATTGCCATTGAAGAGCACCATTCACCCCAGGTGCAATCCTCTTCACACCTATCTCCCACTGAAGCCACCCCTACAAGCCCAACTATGGTTATTGCACAAGTGCTGACTCAACTACATTCCTCTACCCCTTCCCAGAAACCTATTACCACTGGGAAAACCTCAACAGTTGAGGGAGAGGATTATAATATGGCTGATAACCCACAGCACAGGGATTACAGATTTCAATCTCCCTATGTAGAGGAGGAGATTAGAACATCTGGTGAGGCTGCCTCTTCTCCTGTTTCAGTACATGATCAGTATGAAGATGGTATCATCTCTAAGTCCTCACTAGAGGCAACTACCAATGAAGGACATCATCTTGAGGCAGGAAGTCCCCAGTTCCAAGAAATAGGGGCACATGTGAATACTGATCTACACTCAGCACATGTTCATCCTGATTTCATCAGGAGGTCAGCTGATTCAGCACAGACTGATGATGACCTGGGCTTTTTCTTTGATGTTCTAGCCCACAATACTATTCTTGAGACTGAGGTATGCAGACTACAAGAACTGCTTGCCAAAATGTCACAAGAATCAAGTCCATCTGCCCACATTCACCCACAGATGGCAGTTTCTCCTGAAACTATCCCAAACACTGAGCCACTCTCAACAAATTTGCCACCAGCCTCTGCTTCAGGTACCATTTCTCAGGGACAGAACCCCTCTAAGCTAATGGTTGCTGCCTTTCAAACATCCTTACCTCTCATCACTTCCATTATCACAAACACTTTACATCAAGCCATTGATGAGAGGCTTTCCTCAAATCTTCAATCCTTAGTTGATGTTGTTGTTTCTAAGAGACTTTCTGACATTCACACCCCTGAACCCAATGCAACCAAAAAGGGGGAGTCTAAGTCAGTGAAAGTAGACAAAAGAAAAAGAGCTGAAGAGGAAGCAAAAACAGAGAAGAAAGAAAAGGAAATGATCACCTACAAGAGGAAGAAAAGCTCTGAAAAGACTGAGGGTGAGAAAAAGTTAGAAGAATTGATCAAAGAAGCTGATGAGCAACATAGCAGATCTATGGATAAGATTATTGATCAACTCTTCAGACAAGGATTTGACACTGCCAAACTTGACTCTGAAATCAGAAGGTTAGAGATTCAAGATATTGAACAAAGATGGGCAAGTTGGAGTGAGAATGAAAGGGAAAGGCTGGAAACTATGGCAAGATTTATATCAAAACATCTGGGAAGGTCAATCATTGAAGTAAAGTCATGGTCCAGAGATAGTATTTTGGAGATAACCACCAGAATCTGTTCTTCTGAAGTATTTAACAAAGGATTGATCATAGAAGCTCTTGATGAAGCTGGTGCTGGGAAAAGGACTGATATGGCAAAATTATCCAAAGCTTCACTCACATCCAAGATGCTAGAGCAGCCTACACAATCACCCAAACCACAACAACCACCCTCACAACCCTCAAAACCAACTCCTTTACCCAATAAACCTACTCAACCCACTACCAATGATGCACCTAAGAGGAAGAGAAGGGTGTTGAGGATGGAAGAAAAAGAAGATGATGATGAGGATGATAGTCTGCCAATCTCTGTTGTTCTCAAAATCACACTTGACTTCCAAAGACAAATGGTAAAAGTCAAATTTGAAGAAGAAGAACAGCACAAACAACATGATGAGCAGCTGTTAAGGATGATTGATAAAGAGTTTCCCAAGTCTTCATCCATACAAGCTATGAAGAAACATGCTCAGAGGTTGTATGCTCTCATATTTACATTCCAATATCAGAAAGAGAGAGTGATAATTTGGCCTGACCCCAGAGTAAGTGACAGAATTCACAAAAAGAAGATTCCAAGCAGATACAATGGCCAAGTAAAGAAGATTGTAGATGTTGTGATAATGCTGGCCATTGTAGTGTCACCCTGGGAAATCCTTGATGACTTCAAGAGAGCTTACAAGTCTAAGATGAGTCCACAAACTTTACTAGAAAACAAAATGGTAAAGAAGGGGTTAATCTACAAGAAGCTTGAAGAAATAAGAAGAAATGAGCTTCAGTTATTGCTTGAAGGCACTCATCCTGATGAGTTTGCATACAGAGAGATAACAACAGTGGAGCTGAAAAATGGAAAGCATATTAAGTACTTATCTAAGTACTATGAGCCTGAGTTCTTCTTTGAAAGTGGAGCTGAAGAACTCAAATAGAAGAACAAGTTGTTTTCCTTGAGGCCTATGTCAAAGAGTCTTACAGACTTATCATTGGGAAGTAGGTTTCATGGATGGGGTAACAGCTCTGTGTCCAATTCCCCAAGACAGAGTTCCCATTCATCCTTTGCCAATCAAACCTTCAAACCTTCTGAAATCTCTTCCCGGGCCTGAGCTTATATTGAAGATTTCTGAGCTGATCCAGATTTTGTTTCTGCCAATAAGTGGGACCTCAATAATTTTAAAGGTTTTGGCTGCATTGGTTCAGGGGGAGTTTGTTGGACCAAAAAACCAATGAGCCAGATCAAAAAAACCTTTAAGTCCCACAGACATCAAAACAACTGAAGTGATCTACAACAGCTGAAGACAAAGTCTGAAGACAACTGCTGAAGACAAAGTCTGAAGACAACTGCTGAAGACAAAGTCTGAAGACAACAGTTGAAGACAAAGTCTGAAGACAAAATCTGAAGACAACATCTGAAGACAAAGTCTGAAGACAAAGTCTGAAGACAACTGCTAAAGACAAAGTCTGAAGATCAAGTTCTCAGAAGTTGTCACAACGGCTGAAGTAGTTCTCTTTAGTAGTTGTGATGGTTTTCATTTCAGTAGTTTGTAATCAGTAGTTTTATATTATGTAAAACATCTGAAGTTCTTACACTTCAGATGTTATAACTTCAGTAGTTGTAATGTTAGCTTATACTTAGCTTTTAGTGAAGGTGTCCTCAGTTGTTGTGGACATCTTCAGTAGTTTAGTTTACTTTCAGTTATTTGTATAAATCAGTTAGATGTCACTATCAAGTGACGTCAGCTGATGTCACATTCCTTATAAAAGGAATGTTGACCTAATTTCTCTGTACGGGAAGCTTGTGTATGAATAAAAACATTCTTTTTGCAGAAAACTCTCTCTATAACCTTTACTGTTTGATTGAATATTCTTATTATTCTTGCTAGAATTTCGTCTAATTCGTGTGCTATTCCGCTGCAAAATCCTAATCTAATTGATCAAACTAGATCTCGATCCCTTCACATTAGTCATCAGGGACCGGTGGAGTTGCATAAGCAACAGTTAATGACTGAGTTGAGCAGTTGTGATTTTGGTTTTTGTGAAACTTGAATTCTTGGTAAACACAAGAGAGTAAAGTTTTCAAAGGCTAGACATATCACAAGTGGGGTATTAGACTACATTCATTCTGATTTATTGGGTCCTGCTAAGGTTGATTCTTTGGGTGGTGCTGATACTTTATGACCTTGATTGATGATTTTTCTAGCAGAGTTTGGGTTGTTGTACTGAAGAATAAGAGTGATGCTTTTAGTAAATTCAAGGAATGGAAAGTCCTTGTGGAAACTCAAACTCAGAGGAAAGTCAAGAAGTTAAGAACTGATAATGGGTTGGAGTTCAACAGTCATGAGTTTAATCAGTTTTGTAAAACTCATGGTATTGGTAGACATAGAACTGTGCCACGGACTCCTCAGTAGAATGGGCTGGCTAAGAGGATGAACAGAACTTTACTTGAAAAGGTAAGGTGTATGTTGACTAGTTCTGGTTTACCCAAGATGTTTTGGGCTGAAGCTGTTTCCACTGCAGCATATTTGGTCAATAGGTCTCCATCAGTAGCATTAGACATGAAGACACCTATGGAGGCATGGTCAGGGAGTAAAGGTGACTATGGGGAACTTAAGGTGTTTGGATCTTTGGCTTATGCTCATGTTAGCCAAGGGAAGTTGGAACCTAGGGCCTGTAAATGTGCATTTTTAGGATACCCTAAAGGTGTTAAAGGGTATAGGTTATGGAGAGTAGAAGGGGACAGACCTAAGGTGATAGTGAGCAGAGATGTTATTTTTCAAGAGAATATTATGTATAAATACATTCAAGAAAAAAGGAAGTCAAAGGTTGAAGATTAGAGTGGGGTTCAGATTGAGGTGGAGCAGCAAGGTATGAGTGATCAAGGTGTTGATCAAGGTACCTTTAGTAGCTAGGGAGATGGTATAGATGATTACCAGTTGGCTAGGGACAGAAAGAGGAGACAAGTGATACCTCCTCTCAAGTTCAGAGAGGGGATGGATTTGTCTACAATGGCTTTTGTTGCTGCTGAAGAAGAAAGCATTTATGAACCATTGTCATACTCTGAGGCAATTTCTGTGAAAGAAAGTGATAAATGGTGTAAGGCCATGGATAAAGAGATAAAATCTCTGTATAAAAATGGCACATGGGAGCTGGTTGATAAACCTGATGGTCACAAGCCTGTGTCATGTAAATGGTTATTCAAATTGAAAGATGGGATTTCTGAAGGTGAACCTCCTAGGTAGAAGGCTAGGCTAGTAGCTAAAGGGTTTACACAAAAGCCAGGTGTGGACTATAATAAAATATTCTCACCTGTGGTGAAACATTCATCTATTAGGGTTATGCTATCATTGACTACTTCTATGGATATGGAGTTGCATCAGTTGGATGTAAAGACTGTATTTTTACATGGGAAGCTGGATGATACTATCTATATGAAGCAGCTAGAGGGGTTTGAGGTGAAAGGGTAGGAAGAGAAGGTATGTCTCTTGAAGAAGTCTTTATATGGGCTGAAGCAATCCCCTAAACAGTGGTATAAGAGGTTTGATGAACATATGGTGAATAATGGGTTTAAAAGGAGCAGCTATGATAGTTGTGTGTATTTTAAGGAATACAGTGAGAACAAATTTGTATATTTGTTGTTGTATGTTGATGACATGTTGGTGGCTTGTTCAGACTTGGAGGAAGTTGAAGCTACTAAGAAAATGTTGATGTCAGAGTTTGAGATGAAAGATCTAGGTGAAGCAAAGAAGATATTAGGCATGGAGATTACAAGGGACAGAGAGCACAGGGTGTTGAAGCTGTCTCAAAAGTCTTACTTGGAGAAGGTACTAAGTAACTATAGGATGGATAGTGTGAAGCCAATAACAGTTCCTATAGGTGCTTATATTAATCTGTCAAGTTCTGATTGTCCTAGGTCAGAAGCTGAAGTTAGATATATGGATAAAGTGCCTTATGCTAATGTTGTTGGGAGCTTGATGTACTTGATGGTTTGTATAAGGCCGGATATTAGATATGTTGTGACTTTAGTCGGTAGGTATTTGTCAAATCCGGGGAAAGCTCATTTGGTTGCTGTAAAATGGATCTTGAGATCTCAGGGGTCCTAAGCACTATGGTTTAATGTTTGGACATCATGAACATGATAAGGTTGATAGGATTGTTGGTTATGTGGATTCAAATTTTGCCAAGGACCTAGATAGAGGTAGATCTATTACAGGGTATGCATTTTAATGTTGGGTAACTTGGTAAGTTGGAAAGCTAAGTTGCAGCATGTGGTGGCGTTATCTACAACAGAGGCTGAGTACATAGCATTGACTGAGGGAGTCAAGGAGCTATGTGGCTGCATGGTTTTGTTTCTGAGTTGGGAATCAAAGTGGCAGGCTCAGTGGTAATCACATGATAACCAGGGCGCAGTTCAATTGTCAAAGAACAGCATGTTTCATGAGAGAACAAAGCACATTAGTGTGAAGTTACACTTCATAAGGGATGTGGTGAATGCTGGTAAGGTGAAAGTGAAAGGTGTGTCTACTTTGGAGAATACAGCAGATGCGTTTACAAAGTCTCTACCTGGTGGAAAGTTTAAGTTTCGCTTGGATGCATTGGGAGTTGATTAAAATCTTGTTTTGAATTTTAAGGTGGAGATTGTGAAGTATTAAAAGCCAAAACAAGTGAACTTACGAAGGTTAAGTTTCTTCCGAAGCTTAACATAGTCTTCCGAAGCTAAGTTGATATCTTCCGAAGGTTATGTTTGCTTCGGAAGGATGATATTGTGTACTTTGGATTTCTTCCGAAGTGTACATATGTTTAGTAGGGAATCTTCTAAAGGGTTACTTCTATTCGGAAGATATAGTGTATGGTCTTTTATGTAAATTCTCAATTTGTGTTGAGAGTTAGTTAGAGTTAGTTTCCTGCTATAAATAAAGCCGGGTTGTAATCGGTGGAGTATCCAAAATCATTCAATTAATAATAATCATTTGAGGGTTCTTGTTCACGTTTATTCTTTCTTGTATCATCTTTGTATTGATTGTTACTCCGCATTCATATTCTCAATCGGTTTTCAATATCTCATGTAGCTCTATTTCGGATGTACATTGGTTCATGATAAAGCTCAACAAGGAGAATGCAAACTAATAAAGCCTCAATTATTTATTACATTAATTAGTCTGGTAGGACACTTGGGTTCTGTAAAGGAGACCCAGGTAAAAGTTAGTAGTAAAGTAATGAAATTAAAAAAAAGTAAATAAACACATAAAACTGATGCAATCAAATATGTGTTTTTCCATAGTTCGAGCTTTAGGTATTGAAATCAGGACTTGAGAGTTGTGGCAAACTGTATGTTATGACATTCCCATTCATTAATTTATGTCCATATAACTCCAAATAAATGAAATGAAACTTATATGCACCTTTCAAGTTAACCAAAATGGCCATTGTGTAACCTCATTTTCCGTGTCTAGTTGGTTCAAATCTGAATTTGTTGACATTTAGATCAACTTCGTATCACTAATGCAGATATATAGTTATATATAGTTATATGCACTACTTTGTGACTCAGATCGAGCCGGGATTTGGATGGGCCACTGGTTGGATCCACCTCAATTTGTCTTGTGGCCAAGGAATCAGTTGGTTTGGTTGTCAGATAGGAAACTAGGAACCCGGTCGGACTAGATTTTTATTACTTTTTATTTTCTTTTAAATCGTTGGATTTGAATGGGTTTAATGTGTGAGTCGGATGATGATCGAATTGCAGTGTTACACATTAGATTATTATTAAGTTTTATATATTACTATAAAATATACACATAAAATACTTATATTGAATTTTATATATAACTATATACATACAATTATATATATAAGGTCAAGATCTTTCAAAACTTATAAATAATTTGACAATCACAAGATTCTATTTAAACCCTTACAAGATTCTATTTAAACCCTTAGATTATTTGATCAATGGCTCAAATATATAATGGCACCATCGTAACAAAAAGAATCTTAAGACACATTTTAATTATGGAAAAGGATATTTTAGGCATACAAAAAATAAAAATACCTTTTATCTTTTTTCACTTATTAATCTCCTACTTCAAAATTTTCTAACTTCTAATTCATTTCAAAATTTTCTAACTTCTAATTCATTCTTGTCTTTTTAACAAATTCTCTCATCGTAGATCTAAAAAGCTAACCCTAATACATTTTCCTCATCTATGGTTATGCTCAATAAAATGGATGTTTGATCATTGAAATTAGTTACACAAGGAAGATAAAGTATCGTATACTTGTTCGCGGAGGAGTTGAAAAATAAATCTCTTAAATGGTATTTTGTGCACTAATTTTATTCTTTTTTAAAATTGAAATTCTTGGTTGAATTCTTGGTCAACGTTGTCAAGCAATGTTTGATTTATAATTTGTATTTAAAAATCAAAATCTATTTTTTATTTTACAAAGTAGCCTTTTTTATTAATTTTTATACTGAATTTTGTTACTACAGTTTTGATTTGTGTGTGGAAAGATTTAATCAAAGGTTTAACTAATTATTATATCGCTTTTTACTAGATATTGTGAATATTAAGTTGAAATTTCATTTTATTTCACAGGCATATTATCTTGTTATATTTGTATCTGAAGAAAGACTAAAGTGGATATGATTGGATTGTTACAATTGCACTATTTTCTCTTAAATTTCTTGAATAGGTATATAAATATACCTCCTTGGAGGACTAATTTACTCACGATTACAGATTTGGAGGTCTTAAAATAAAATTGAACAAATGAGGATTTTGAAAGAAACAAAAATTTGATGACAAAAAGATGTAGAAAATGACAAAAGTAGTGAAGAACATGATGGGTGTAAATTTGGATTAGCTGGAAAGAACTGAAGACGAAGATGGTTGTATTATACATGGCGTACGATTTATGTCTATTTAATAAAATGTTTGAAATTGTTTGTAATTTTAACTTTACTAAATATAGTCTTGATTATTATTAGTAGTATATAAGTTCACTTGATAATTGTATATGCGAATATAGTTACTATATGTAAATTATATACTTATATATGTGTAAAACATTTTCATATGTTTAAATTAAGTATGAGTTGAAGAATGAACGAGTAGCTTTACAATTCACATATGTGTAAAGAAATGATTAGTTCGAAAAGTGAATATTCCATATGAAAAGTTGATTTACTAGTTTGAAAATGTGTGTTGTGTACGTGTGTGTGTATATATATACATATATGTATATATAGTAGACTTACATAAATATAAAACACTTACATATACATAAATATATGTAATAAACGATATTTAATTGATGTATCCTTAAATGGTTTGTTAAAAAAAATTAAGAAGGTTTAAATACTTAAAATATGGAAAGATAAGAAATGAAAGATGAGAGATAAATTAAATAGTTAATTAATTGAAGAGAGAATATTTAATAGTTACAATTATACTCTTATTAATTAACTTTTAATTCTTATGATTAAAAAATAATGACTGGTGTAGATGAGTTCTTTGAGTTCTTTAAGTTTTTATAAAAAAGTAAAGTCCCGCAAAGAACCTAACTAGTAAAATAAACACTTTGTCATCCAATCCGGTTCTTAAAAATTGATTATATAATGATCATGGTTCAATATACGGGTGTTCACAAGCTATCGAAACCAATTGACTTGCTCAAAGCAAAGCAAGTCAATCCTGAAATCTATTAATTTGAAAAGTCAAGTTTAATAGTACGGTTCACGCTTTTCAGATTTGGAATCGGTTGCTTACTTTAATTAGTACAATTTTCATTTTCGTAATATGTAATCATATGCATAATAGTATACATCTTACGTAGGATATATGATATCTAAGCTTTTACTATCATTACTTTTTATTGGATACAATTTACTTTGGTCTAAATGTGTTATTTTTTAATTTGAAGCATGAATTTCTAAATTATGCAGGATATATGATATCTTACATTTTACTTTGAAGCAGCATAATATATATACAAGAGGCACTTAAACTTGAAACCTCAATTCGGTTCTTGTAGTCTTATTCATTCAGAAATTATTAAACTCAAATTAAATAATCAAAAATTTTGTTCAATATTATAGGAGACGTTTGCGGGTGGAACTCATACAACATCTACAACTCTAGAGTGGGCAATGAATGAGCTAATATGAAACCCAATAGTAATAAAAAAAACTTCAACAATAACAGATGTAGCACAAGGAAAATCCATGATTTCCAAAGAAGATTTGGAGAAAATGCCATACTAGAAAGCTATCTTAAAAGAGTCTTTGAGATTGCACACTCCAACTTCATTTCTTGCTCCTCGACAATCAATGCAAGATGTAAAACTAATAGGGTATGATATTGTAGCCGACACACAAGTATTTATCAATGTTTGGGCAATTGGAAGATATCTTGACTTGTGGGAATAATCAAATGAGTTTTTGCCTGAGAGGTTCTTAAACAAGCCCATTAATTATCAGGGGCTACAGTTTGATTGGCTTTCATTCGGTGTTGGCCGAAGATTGTGCCCCGGTATTCAATTTAGTGCAGTTATTATAGAGCTTGCTTTATGAAATACTATTTGTAAGATTGATATCTCATTGCCAAACAGAATGAAAAATGAGGATTTGAAAATGAGTGAGGTAAATGGTATTACAATCGATAGGAAGTTCCCTTTATTGGTTTCCCTAAGTCCTAAGTTCTAGTGGTGCGCTTTCTTTTATTATGTTAACTTCCATAATGTTGAGCTTGTGATATATCTTATTGGATTCTATAGATAAAAAATGTGATCGTATATTTGACAACGGGATAGTCATTACTAAATCTTATGATATTTAAAGAATTGTAAATAACCTACTAGCTTTAGTTTTAATGGAAAACTTGAGGTAAAAAGGTACATAAAATCATATGGGTTTATTTGCTACCTGTGGTTCAATTACCTAAACTTTGATTATATTTATTTTGTAAATCTTAGTAGGGATACATGTGAAGAATCGATTTAATGAATCTCACACCAAAGATCAATAGAAGATTGTAATTTACAGAAGAAAACTACAAGATATTCAAGAGTTCATTATCTTTTTTTCATTACAATTTCCCAAGAAAATAGGTTGACTTAAGAAGTGAAAATCATAACTAACTAACAATGAATTGACAACCCTCTTATACTAATTGATTATATCACAATTAACCATAAGAAATGGTTAAATGTCTAAACAACCCCTCAAATATTACGAAGTACACATTTGGTCCTTGTACTATCACTATTACATTCTCCACCTTTGTACAAGATCAATCGATTACCCAATATCTAAAATCTTCAAACATTTTATAAACTTTGAACCAAGAACCACTTTAGTCATAATATCATATGCATTATTTTTTATATGGACTCCTTCCACTCTCACTTCCTTAGGATGAATCATTCTCTAATCAAATGCAAATAAACATTAATGTGCTTTGTTCGTACATGATACACCTTATTATAAGAAATTTTAATGGCCCCACATAACACCATTATGTTAGTCAATGGTAAGCCTTTCAACCATAAAGCTTCTTTAATAGCCTCGGTTAAAGTTGCGTACACTTTCTCGATTGTTAACAAAGTAGCTACGTGTTATAGAGATGCTTTCTATCTCACCAAACCACCAAAACTTTAAACACGTAACTAGTGGTGTATCTTCCTTTATCTAAATCTTTAGTAAAATCATCAACATATCCTAATACAACATTGCTTGAACTGTGACAATTACCAAAGATTAAACCAAGATGTTCAGTACTATTTTGATATCTCAACACCCCTAATGTAGTTTTCCTGGATTAGAGACAAACCTACTAGCCTCGTTTACTACATGGCTGATATGAGGTCAAGTACATACCATAAGATACATAAGGCTTCTCATTACACTTGCATAAGGTACTTTAGGCATAAACCTCAACTTTTTTTTCTTCTTAAGGAGAGTCTTTAGTTGAAAGCTTAAAGCGCTATGCCAATGGAGTCTTAACAACCTTCCTTTAATTCATAGAAAAACTAGACAACACGTTATCAAGATATGACTTTTGAGTCAAAAATAACTTCTTCTTTCTATCTCTAATTATTTTCATACCTGAAATTTTCATAGCAACCCCAAGTTCTTTCATATCAAACTCATCCTTTAAAAACTACTTAGTTATGTCACTTTATATCTTGTCTTCACAACATCTTTCAATTTATACAACCATTTACATGCAACAAATCTTTGACCCTCTAGTTTATCAACTAAAACCCATGTTTTGTTTTTGTATAGGTAATCATCTCTTCTACCATAGTCTGCATCCACCTAACCTTATCAACTAAATCCATTGCATCAACATAACTAAAAGGATCTTCTAGCTTGTCTGTATCTTTAATAGTGAAAACAAAATCCAATATGTAAACATCAGGCCTATATTTAAAAGGTGGTACAGTCTGTCTTATACTTTTGTCTCTAGCAAGACTATTACTAGGAACAATATCAAAAGCATGTTCACTGTGACCAAAACTTTCCCCCATTTCATAAGTGCTTTCAAAATCATGTTGTTACTCCATCACAATATGAAGACTCTTGTCTTCCTTTTCTTGATTTCCAGGACCCTTCCCTTTGTCATTATATCCTTATACATAACATCATCTCTAAATGTTACATCCCTGCTTATGACGTTTGTGGGACTTACATCATTCAATCTCTACAGCCTATAACCCTTTAGACCTTTAGGATATCCCAACACAATGTATTTTTTAACTATGGGTTCAAGCTTACTTGTCTTTATATGAGCATAAGCTATTGAACAAAAAATCTCAAATGATCACATCCAGGCTTCATTCCACTTCAAACTTCTAAATGAGTCTTTATTTCTATAGTTGTTGAAGGTGATTTATTTATCAAGTGAGCAGCTGTAGTGACAGCTTCTACCCAAAACATCTTAGGCAATCCAGAATTAGACAATAGGCATTATCAATGTACGGTTCATTATTCTTTTTGCCAACCCATTTTGCTAAGGGTTCCTAGGTAGAGATAGATGTTTGTCAATACTATTATCCTTGAAAATTTTATTAAACAAACCATTACAAAATTCCAAAGTATCATCTTTTCTTAACCTATTCACCTTATTCCTAGTCTGTGTCTCAACCAACATCTTCTATTTTCTGAAATGTTCTTGTGCTTCAAGACATGTTCTAAGACTCTCCTAGAATGGTCAATAACTATTGACAAGAAATATCTAGCTCCACTTGAAAAGCTAGTCATTGTAGGACCCCATAAATCTATATGTGCATACTTTAATATCTCATTAGTGATATACTTACATCTGCCAAATTTCACTCTGGTTACCTTGCCAAAGACATAGTGTTCACAAAATCTCACATTGCAATCACTAATCCCCTCAATAATTTGTTGCTTTTTTAATTGAGTTGATTACAAGATTGGTCCCTATGCTTTGTCATATTCCAATACTAGTCCCAACTTTTGAGAAATTACAGGTTTGGTGCTTAGTGTTTACTAAACCGTAATAGAATTGGTCCCTAGAGTAGATGGCCGTTAGTCTTTCTAGCTAAATGGATATGAAATGACCATTTTACCCTTGAACAAAAATACAAAATACTTCAATTATATTATTAAAAATTATGTGGGACCCACATATATATTAATACTAGTATATGTGTTTGTTTGTATATAACAAACACACAACCACACATCATCATCATCTTTGCAATACATATCACAATCACCATCGACCCACCACCACCACCAGCAACCCATAACACCACCACCATCGGCAACCCACCGACAACCAACCACCATCTCTATCACCACCATCCATCATACCAACCCTATCGACCACTACGACCACCACCACCATCAGAATCCACCCACCCCATGTGCCACGCCCTTTGGACATCAACGTCAATGTTGTCAACAAAGCTGGAGAGACAGCTCTCGACATTGCAAAAAGCTTGAAAAACACAAAAATGGTTGGTATTTTAAAAGAAGCAAGGATTGCCCATTCTAAAGACTTTGGATTCAGGGTTCATGAGATTGCAAAAAGGGTGAAAAAGCTTCATTTCAATGGGCTAAACAATGCCATAAACTCAGCCATGGTGGTTGTGGTCTAATAGCCAAATCCGCAACCAACCATCATCTCCCTCAACCACCACATCCGATTTATTATGGCTTCAATCGAGCAATGATCAGGGTCGATTACTAAGAAAAAAGATGATTTCAGAAACTCTAGTGTCGGCCTCCTCCAGTTTGCCATCGTTACGCCACCCACCATCCACCGTCCTATCGCAACCTCTGCCACCACCACCACTGATAAGCATAACCTCTAAAACATGGCACAATGATAATTGTGACGATGGTGGAATGGTGGTGTAGAAACAGTGGACATGGTGGTGGTGGTGGTAGCTTTGCCGAACTTGTGGTGGCGACGAACGAAAATTATTGGAGTGGTGGTGTGTGTGTGTATATATATATTAAGGTTTTTATTATTAAATAAAATGGGGTCCATATATTTTTTAATACATATTTTTTTAAATTTGTTTTTTTGAGTTGGGGGTATTTTAGACTTTTCACCCCCACTTAACTGAAAAACTTAATAGAAGTTAGTTTTAGGGACCAATCGTGTTACGGTTTAGTAAACAGTAAGGACCAAACCTCGTCTCAAAAGTTAGAACCAATATTTCAATATGAGCAAAGTATAAGAACCAATTATGTAATTAACTTTTTTTAATTTAACTTGTATCACTAATATAGCCCAACCTCATATGCCATAGTTGGGCTTTGGTAAGGGTGTGGTTTTCTACAACAACTACTAAACCAACCAAAGTTTTTCCATCTAGGATATAGATTGGTATTTATAACCCGAAGTTATTCTTGCCATCAAACTTTTTGATCTCGAACTTTGTAGACACCATCTTCTTCTTCGATTTAAACTGTTACCTTTTGTCTATGTGCTTTGAGCCAAATCTTGCTCTTATACTAATTGTAGAACCGATTTAATAAATTCCACTCTAGAGATCAATAGAAGATTGCAATTTACAAAAGAAAACTACAAAGAAATTCAAGAATGTGTTATCATTGTTTCATTCCACTCTCATAACAAAGAAAGCTTGACTTTAAAAAGTCAGAATCATAACTAACTAATCAATTAATTAACAACCCTCTTATACTAACCAATTGATTATATCACAATTAACCATAAGAAATGATTAAATGTCTAAACAACCCTTCAAGTATTACAATGTACACAATTGGTCCTTGTACTATCACTATCGACCACACTTTAACAAAATGTAAATGGTATTACCTATTTGGAATAGTATAAAAGTAAACAAAAAAATATGTATCTTAGGTAAAATAGAAAAGAGAAACATTATTTGGTTTGCAACAATTTAATCATCTCAAACACTTACAACGGTTGTGTGATTCCATTCAAAGTGCAATGGTTCATCTGGTTCGTGTCAAATGGCTTCATGGTTCATGACATTTTGGAATACAAGTCAAATTCATTTATGTATGAAGTCGTTAAATGCTAATGGTATAACGGTTGGCGACCTCCAATGAACTATTGTGATTCTTAATTATGGTGACTTTTCGAAGAGGCTTCATAAGCATTTAAAAACTAAAGAAGATACATGGTATATAAAGCTAACAAGAAAATCATGTGTACACACATAAAACATTAAAACTTTGTTTCTCTTAAATCAAATTACTAGAAAATTATGTGATGAACATGATTCCTATTACTAGAAATCTTCATAAGATCATTAAGTTCATTTGGCTATTAAGTAAAACTAGTTTATGGTATTGATACTATTTTATGATGAATTCCTCTAGATATAAGGATAGAAATACAATCTTATAAGCATGCGCAACTCCAATGTGGCATGGTGGTAGGGCTTTGGGATTTTTCAAAGGAGACCCATGTTCGATTCTCACCCCGTACAACCCCATTGAATGGCCAGCGCACAACTGAGGATCTGAAGTTCAGATCAAGGTTTGAGCATTTATGTGATGTTGGGCAGATATATTAGTTCGAATCTCACGCCTTGCATCTAGGTCAACTCGTGAGCCGCATTGCCTCTTGTGGATTCTAGAGCGGGAATGCCACAAGTCGGTTAATGAATACGGATTACACTCATTTTCTTTTCTATAATTTTGCACATATATTTTGGAATTTCTAAAACAAAACATTAGCTAAATCATAAGGATCATATGTGTCCCTTCATATACTTGTAGGTTCCCTCAATTCAAGCGAGAGAGATGGATAAGGGCTCAAACTGGACTGAAAAGTCTAAAAAGAGGTTTTGGAAGTCGTTTTATGAATATGTTTGCATATTAAAATTGTATAAGTTAGTTAATAACTTAGTATTAGCTGCTATTAATTTTCATAAAATTTATATTTAAGCTTGTTACATTCATATGTTAGGCTATCACATTAAATTTAAAAAATAGTAATCAGTTGTAAAACTATCACATTTTTTACCCCTCCATATACCCGTTCCACTTGGATCTTTAATACTAATCATGTATCCCAATAATTCTTCTACATATAGATTTTTTAAACCATGATATGGAAGAGAAACTGCATCAAATGTTTTTCTCGTTACGTAAACTCGAGAACTCAGCATTAATTTTCAACAAATATACGAATTACACGATCAAAATCAAACAAATTATCTTCAGATTGTACTCTTTCTCAACCCATTTCACCATAGGCTTTCTGACCCACCAACTGTTCGATGAAATGCCTCAAAGAATCAAGTTCACAGTACAAATATTCTTCTCCAGTTATTCATCTTCTGATATGTAAGTATTTGTTGACCATAAACAAACAAACAACTTACAGTAAACTATAATAGTAAGATGTGAAAGAGCAATTGTTGACCATAAACCAATAATTTTAAATAGCTGGGTTACATTGCTGTTGCTGTTGGTGCTGTCATTGACTTGTTATTAATAATATGTGGGTTGGACAGTGTGGTGCTTTGATTTGTGTTTTATAACTAGTAACAGACAAATAAATTTTTGTAATTATCTCCAAAAGTCCATTGTTATGCATGTACTTAAATAATGTGATTGGTGTTAGGTTTACAAGCATGTTTTGTCATTTCTTGGTTTACTGTCTGGGTTGACTGTTCTTAACCAGTCAATTTTTAATGGGATATCTGAGATTTTGATTATATATGGTCCATTGTCTGTTTCTGGAGTTGGGTTTCCAAAGTTATATACTATGTATATTTGGAAAGATTATTAATTTAAGTTCTTATAAGTGACTCATTGGACAGATATTCGTTAGAGGTTAAAATTTTAAGCCATGTAAATAAAAACGGGTCAATCCAGGTTATATTCATTTGGTAACGAGTCAAGTGGCTACTGGTTAACATATTACCTATAAAAAGTTGAAAATGAAAATGTTCAAATGGGTAAAACATGGTAAATTTGTGAGTATGTCACTTAACTTGTATTCAAATGTTTGTCATGTCCTAAACCTTGTTGTTTAAGAGGACTTATGTTGTTATGTTAACTATATAGCTTTGTTAACATACATAATTCATTATATATATACAAAGTCCAATATCATGGACAAAAAGTGATGATGGGTTAATTTTGAACTGACATATAAGGCTAGATTTGTTTATTGGTTTCTAAATCTTCATATGCTTCTTACTTAATTAAAGAATTAATTTAAAATAAAATCAGAAGTGATAACACTATATTTAAGATGTTATTCAAGCCCTTGACTCTATATTTAAGATGGGAGAAATTTATGTTTGAAGACTTGCATGTGACATGTACAAAAGTGCACAGAAAACCAAGGTCAATAGTCAATACAAAACAAACCAATATATCATAAACCTCTTTCCCCTAACCCTAATTACAAGAGGCTTCAACCTAACACAAACAAAAGGATCTAAAAATATTCAAAAAATCCTCCAAATCTTTGAAGGCTAAGGAAAGAATTAATGTTTTAAGAATATCATCTATTGACAACCTGCATTCCTTCCTGGACCTCCATAATAAATATAATTCCCCCAAACATTATTTTTTCCAGCTGTTATACCATAACAATTTGGATGATCAGCCAATAAATGTAGATTTGATAAAGGGAGTAAACTATTGTCCCAATCAACAACCTGTAAGTTCCTAAAGTAAGCAGCTTTCCCATAACCTTCATGTGCAAAATGACCACTACCCATTTGTGTACTTGTGTGATAACCCCTTGATCTTGAGTTCACTATTTCCCCACCAAATTGTATCATACTTGCATGTTTTTGCAGATGACTAAACAAGAATGATGGCCAATAGCCAATTAGCACCCCTGATCCAAATTGCAGCCACCAGTGTCCATGTTTAGGGTCCTGCACAAAAGAGCAAAAGAAATGCTCTAGCTTTAGCATTGATAAGATGGGTAGGTTGGTAACGAGTCAAAATGCGCTCGGGTGAAAATGGGTCAATCTTATTAGTATGGGTTGGAACGGGTCTAGTCAAGTTGGGTTGAACATCATATTTTTATTGTTTGTAACTATTTTTTTATAAACATTCAATTGTTAATAGTAATTACAAGAATAACGTTATTTCAAAACTAATCTGAATCTTAAAATGAAAATATGCATGGCAACGAGTCAGACTAAAGTTTCCAAAGCTGTATCTTTAATGCATATGTCCACGATTCTGTTATTTCAAAATTTAGACTGTTATTTTGAAATTATAGGCTGTTAATCATATTTAATGACTTAGTTATTTATAAAAAATAAAATGAACACAAAAAAGTGGTTTAGGGCAACCTAACCAGACCACACATGTTTTGTTAATCTATACTTAAAATAACCAATTTCAACATGAACCCATTTTTACACAAAACCCAATCCACCACTTATTTGTGAAACATTAGTATTATAGCACACATAAGCTTCTATTTTGTTTGTGTTTCTTCCATTTTACAGTGTTGTAAGGTGAGGTTTAGAAACATCTGAAATAGAAAACCAACAAAATGAGGATAAAAACAATAAAGGCTTTTACATAACTAGTCCAAATCCCAGATGGCATCAAACTAGTTATACTGTATATAATAATTTACTTGAGTAACAGTTTAAAGGGAGGTCTACACATGGGAGACACTTCCCTTGAAATGAAAAACAGAATCTTGAAATATAATATTCCATCATCCCACTTTACAGTGTTTCTTTATCCTCAAAAGCAGTCAAATTTGAAAATCTAACAAAAAAATAACTCTTGATGCTTCAAAGTTGGCCTTCCTTTTTCAGTGATCAGACAAAGATTCTTGATAATTTATATATTTTATGTGTTGAGTTGTCCAAAGCATCTCATCAAATAGTTTCAAAGATTTCATTCTTCATTAATTAGGATAAAATTAGAATTAACTTTAGCTTTTACCTTCCATACCATCACACCGATATCGAATTGTTTGCCATTGTAAGATGATCTAGGGGAGATTGCTGCGCCTATAGCAATCTTGTTATTTGTTTGAACAAAGCCTGAGCATAGCAAGTTATAGCACCCTGTTGCTTGGTATGCATCAGTCTGTAAATATTAACATAAATCAGTCCTTTATTGTGTGTGTGTGTGCTTGCACGCGAGTGCGTATGTCTATATATATAAAGGGAATTAAAAACGGTTACCTCTCTGAAGAATATGAGAAGTATTGTTGAATTGTGTTGTGTTTGTAGATACCAAACTTATTAATGGTTGATTTGTGTTGTGTTTTATCTCAAACAAGTGAAATGGGATAAATGTCATCCAAAGTCTATTTTCAATGTGTACAACTTTGTTTTGTTTAAAGATTAAAAAGAACATTTTTATCATAATAAATGCATTAAAAATTTCTAATGACTTTTTATTACAAGATGAAATGTTTGGACCTGTACTTACAATTAACAAGCATCAACTTGAACTTGTTTTAACCTGTTATTCAACCCGACCATCTTTCAACCTCCTAGTCTCAAATTTGAAAAAAGAACATGTTGATATTATTACTTACGGTCCAGTAAGTGAAAAATCTTGGATAACCATCTCCATATAACTCTGGGCTAACCTGAAGAATTATGAATGTACATTACACAAGAGTCTTGGAAATCATAATTTTGAATATATATTCAAATGCAACAATAGTTTTATTCATTCTAAACTTCAAGGGATTAACGGCACCTGCCAACCAGCTTCTATGGTATTAAGATCATTGCCAAATGAACCAGATATGACCCATAACTGTGACAGACTAAATTCATATGGTTCTGTAACTGCAGGTGACCAAACATTCATGTTGGCCTTTGCTCCGTAGTACCGATCTCCATTCACAAAAGCAACTGCATGCTACAATTCAAACATTTTGACACTGAAAAACTTATTGATGTGATTTCAACTGGCAATAATATGATCATCAGTTTCATAATACAAAAGACCAAACTAACCTCATGACCGTCGTTCATGGTATCATGTCTCACACCTCTAATCTTTTTTCCAAATCTTTTTAGTGAATTCACGCGTAAAATATCTTTTTCGGTAGTTCTTCTAATGGGAATAGTGCCATCTGGGCAGAATTCATTAGATTCTGCCCATAATTGAATTCCCTCAAATGTTTCATCACTTGAGTTATGCCCCTTTGGCCTCTCAGATGGTGGTTCCTGTAATTTAACCAACAAAAATGTAGTTCATTAATGTTCATGAAATGGATCAAGAAAACTCTAGCACTCTAAAATTGAATATGAATGTTGCGTGTGTGTGTGCGCGTGCGTGTGTATATATTTGTGTGTGTGTGTGTGTATACCAATGGTCTTTGTCCTCTAAGCTTAGGATGATCAAATGCTGGTTGAAGATGAGAAACAACACAATCTATCAAATCACCATCAGGACTCTGCTTCCACATCAAACAAAAGACACCCAAAAGGCTAAAATGTCAAAACTCAAAAAGAAAAAGGTCAAAATACCAAAAAAGTCCAAAGTCAAACCTGAATTGTCTTGACTGAAGGTTTGTTGATCTTCTTCAAATGAGCTCTAACTCTTCTGAGCTTCTTCAACTCTTCCATTGGCTTGAATCTTGTTTCATTGATCAGTACAGATTCCCCAACAAAAACCAACAAGAACATGATACAAACAAATGTGAAAATAAATGTGGATTTTGAAGAAGTAGAAGCAGAAGCCATGATTGCATTGGTATTTAAGAAACAATATTTGTGTTTGGTTTTATTCTGAGTTAACATGATGTTTTCTAGTATGCAGATTTGCAGTTGTCTGTTTGCAACTGAGATATTGTGATCAACAAGACAACAAGAAGAAGAAACAACTGTTTATTCTAAATTTTGGTGCATTTCTTCAAAGACAAAATTTGGTGAGTTTTAAATTTCAGTCACCACTTTCAGTCTTCTTAATGTAAAGATTACAGATAAATACACAACACACATATACACATACACACACTCTCTCTCTAGATAGATTATATATATATATATATATATATATATATATATATATATATATATATATATATATATAATCAAGATTCCTTGGTGAGTGTAAAAGTGTGTACCCAATACTTAATTTAGTCCCTTTTTTTGCACAAGGGCTAAGAAAGAACCGGTTAATCTAATAGACACAGTTTTACTTTACATTTTAAATAAAAAATTATTTCCAGCTGCCTTAACCTTTAATTTTAAGGTTATAAAACAAAAAACTTAACGGTTGATTCAATGTCGCCCTGTGTGTATATTTGTGTATATAGTCAATAGAGATATTATAATCAACACATATACTCTATCTCTCTTTCTCTCTCTCTCTGTATGTAAAAGATTCTTTAGTGTTGTGCACTGACACACAGAACCAGCCTATAATATTTTACATTAAAGATGTGGGGCTATAAGCCCATTAACACTCCAATGGACAAATTTTACTTCAATTATTTTGCTTATAAACCTTTACTTTTCTAAATGACACCCACGGTGTGTGTTAACTTGTGGTGTAGAGAGATTCCGCTTGGATCTATGAACACTACGGGTAGTGACACTAATATCTGCAGTCTGCTGATCACATCTGTAAACATCTACAGGAAAAGAGGTAGATCAAATGTCTGCAGTTTGCGAAAAAAAAACTTTTTGTTTTTAACATCTGTAGACTGGTAATTTATTTTGTAATTATAAAAACCTATAAAAAGTCAATCACTTTAACATAAGAAATTATGTTTTTATCCATAACAATCGAAATATCAAATGTTAACAAAGAAATTTTGAAATTTGGGGATTCCACTTCCCTCATTCTAGTTTCATACATCTTAGCATCTCTCAAAAATACTAGGCTACCACTCTCGTCGCTACCACAGATTCACTATCAACATCTTCAATAGTAAGCTTCAAATCCACCACTTTTCCACGAGGATCATCGTCAGTGGAGATGGAGTGGCGTTAGGGGGCGGTCGGCCATGAAGGTGGAGGTGGCGACGGGATGGCGGTCGGAAAGGTGGAGGTCGTGACGGGGCTGTAGGGGGCAGCTGACGGCTTTGGAGCTGAGGCCTCATCCGATGAGGGAGACGCGTTTGAGCCGGGGTTGGGTTTTGGAACTTTTCTAATGCTTTTGAACCAAGATTGGGGATCAGGGGAGGGCTCGACGTGGGGATGAAGATGCTGCACTGTTTTCTGTTTGCAGCAGAGAGCTCGGTGGATGTCTGGCCGACGGCAAGAGACCGACGGCGGGGCGGCGGTAGATGTCTGTCCGGTGGCGAGAGGAGAGGTGGGGAAGGGTTGCACACAAATGAAGGTGGTTTTAGGGTTGGGGGAGTTAAGAAGAGGTTGAGAATAGTTGAGAAATGGTAAGACTACATCTTCTTCATGCAAACATTAGGAAGACGTTTTTTAATGAAACATCTTCCAAAAATCAAATAGTCTGCACACTTAAAACCTATTTCCGCGTTTGCGTGCGAGCAGATGAAGTAAATGAGGAAGAGCTTTTGTAAAAAAAACAAACACTACCTAATAAGAATAATAATAATTAGAGATTGTAGAGATTAATTAAGAGGCTGATGCAACCTAAACATCCAATGTCTATCCTGCATGCTGCACAAGTACTATGAAGAAGAATGCTTAGGAAGTTTCACACATGCAACAGAAATATTCTAAGTGTGAAATCTTCCGAAGCCAAGACCAATATCTTCCGAAGCCAAGACCAATATCTTCCGAAGCCAAATATGAAGTTTTCCGAAGCCTCAAACACAAAGTCTTCCGAAGCTTCAACTTATGAAGACAAATTTCTTTCGAAGACTTTTAACACATGCTTTATTTGATGTACTTTTCCATAAAACTGGACACCTTTCCGCTGCACCTCTGTAAGGTCACCAACTTACATGAGTTGGTGAAAAGGTCCATGCTTTTGGTAACTGTACATTGAGGTCTTGAGTCTGTAACTTTCTACTTCATGTACTTTATCCTTTTTGTAATAGATAAGGATGTGAGCTATGGCATGTCATAGTCACTACTCTACAATTGATTTTGTTTTGTGTCTAGTCAATTTTATCCAGCTGGCTTTCAAAGTATAGCCGGCTGTAGAATGTAGTATAAGTATCTCATGTTCTTGTATCTTTGAATTATGCTTTGTAACACTTGTTATAGAGCATAGAGAAAGCAATATACTGCATTCTTGAAAAACCATATACTTGTGTTCTTTGTGTTCTGTCTCTTACATTACTTGTGTTCTTAGTGTCTTTCATTGGTTAATCCAGTTTACTGTTTGATTAAGTTTAGTTAATCTCCTCTTTGTGTTGTTGTGTTGTAACTTTGCACCCTTCAACGATCTTGCATTTGGTATCAGAGCTTTTCAGGCTCTTGATATAAGATCTCACCATCTTAAGACCCCTCACACACATCAATACTAAACTTTTCAAATGGCAGTCATTTCCAAGACTGATATGGAAACTGGAACCATGAACAAGTCCCCACTGATCCCTCTTGATGAGTTTGACACATGGTGTTTAAGAATGGAAGGTTTCATCAGGTCTCTTGATTCAAGAATGTGGGAGTCTATTGAGAATGGACCTTTCATACCTAGCACCCCTTCTGCTACTGGTGCTGGTATGATCCCCAAAGATGTGGCTAACTACTCTGATAAAGATAGGAAGAGAGTAGAGATTGACAGAATAGCCATGACAGCCCTTCAAACTGCCCTTCCAAACTCTGTGTACAGAGGTTTCAAGAAGTGCAAAACAGCCAAGCAGCTGTGGGATGCACTGAAACTGATGTATGAGGGTTCCTCTGAAGCCAAGGAGAACAAGAAAGATCTCCTGAAGCAGCAGTTTGAAAACTTCACCTTCAAAATAGGTGAAACCATGACTTAGCAGTACTTCTGGTATGTTGAGATTGTGGATACCCTAGTGGATGGAGGAGTCTCTTTTGAGAACAGAGACATTGTAAGGAAGTTCATGTCCTCACTTCCTAGGCAATGGATACACTACTGTGTGGTGATCAAGAGAACTGAGAATCTCAAAACTCTTACTCTGACAGAGTTATATGGGATTCTCAGTGGCTATCAGATGTAGATGAACATGCAAGGTTCATCTGGCAACTCCAACAATCAAATAGGTTCAGCCCTACATGTGGTTGAAAGGGACAACATAGAACCCAAACATCATCTCATATGCTACCCTGACAACTCACCAAAGGGTCCTTTCATCATCTTTCCAAAGACACCAAGAGAGAACTACACTTAAGGAAGCTCATTCCAAGAGACAAGCTCTTCTCAAGCTTTTGTGTCTTCTGATGAAAGTTATGACAACTCTCTTTTCACTCTTGAAGACCTGGACTGTATTCATCCAGATGATCTGGAATACATGGAAATAGTCTGGCAGATGGCTCTTCTCACTCACAGAGCCAAGAAGTTCTATAAGAGGACTGGAAGGAAGTTTCTAAGCAATGCAACCAGTGGAAAGTTTGGCCTGGACAAAGGCAAAGTCAAGTGTTACAATTATAACTTGATAGGCCACTTTGCCAGAGAGTGTAAGGCACCTAAAACAAATGGTGGCCAAAAACAGTCTAGACCAAACTACATTGACAAAGCTCTCCAGAATGAGAAGTCAAAGCAGCAGGCTGCTGTTGCTGTTCAAGAAGGAGGCTTTGACTGGAGCTTTCAGGTGGACGATGCTTCTCCTAACCAAGCATTGATGGCACATCATGATGAAGCCAAGGTATTATAACATCTTTGTACTCCTGAATGCATTGCTAAGGTTAATAGATACATGTCCTATAACCTGGAGATGAAATCTGACCTTGAGTCCTTAAACATTTTAAAATCTGATTTTAGAAAGTCTGAAAATGATTATAAACTGAAGATAGAGGACCTTGAGAAAACCATTTCAGTTCTAAAACATGAACACATAGATTTTAGGACTCAAATCAAAGATCTCATAACCAAGTTAACTGAGTGTCAGGCTGAGCTTGTGATCAGCAAAGCCAGGGCAGAAATGAGTGTTCTTGAAGAAGAGACCTTCAAGAACATGATATCCTCATCCCTGCACAACAAAGTGTGCTATCAAAATAGGCAGGGACTGGGATCAAATGAGATAGCTCCTCCACACACAATCTTGTCTGTAAGATCTCCTAGGTGTGGAACTTGTGAAGATGAGCTTCCTCTTATAGATCCTATGAGTGAAGAGGGTGAAGAAGAAAGAGTGAAGAATTCCTCTGAGAAGAGTGAAGAGGAGGATTCTAAGAAGGACCACTATCCTTCTGAGGAGAAGAAGAAGACTGTGATGACCAAGTCCATGAGAAAGAACTTGATCAGAAAGAGCAAAAGAAAGGCAAGGAAGGCTCAGGAGATCAAGACTACTTTTGACTCTAAGCAGAAACAAGTTTTCATCTCTGCAGGGTTTAAAGTGATAGGGACTGAAGACATCAACCAAAACTCTTTTGCTAAGAGTTTTGGTTCTTGTTCAACTTATCTCCGTAACAAGAAGAAGAATGATCTGTTGTGTACCACTGCTGCACAGCCTGGACCATCAAACTCCAAGAACAGTTCCTAGCCCAAAGGAACTGTCTCAGCATCTGCAAAGATGAAGGTGGAGAAGGGATGTGACCAAAGGAAGTCTTGTTCCCAGCAGAAGACTCTTGTGAAGAAGAAAATGATGTGTGTCATATGTGAAAGTACCTCGCACATTGCTAAGGATTGTCCATACAATCCTAAAGGTACTGTCCATATGACCAGTACAAAGACTTCAAAGAGTTCTAAGAAGATTCAAGCTTCGGAAGGAAAACATGTTTCCTTCAGAAGCTCCAAGTCTAAGAAGAAGGGAAGTGGAAAATTACCCTCGGAAGAGAAATTGGTCTCGGAAGAAAAAGTTCTTCCGAAGCACTTAAGTCTGCTGCAGTGTCTGCAGAATCTTCCGAAGGTTCAGTCATCAAAACTTCCGACGTTTCAAAAGCTTCCGAAGTTTTGAAGGTCAAGTCCAAGACTCCAAAGGTGGTGTGGAAGTCTAAGAAAGACCAAGTGACTGAGAATTCTCCATCAACAACAACTCAAGATCCTCTTAGTACAACTAAAGGATCTATTACTCTTGAATTACCTTCTGTTAATGAGCCCAAGACAAGCAAGGTTTGGGTTTCCAAATATAACTAATCATTTTCTTTGTGCAGGGACAGCTGAAGACAAACAAAAATGTCTGGATCATTGATAGTGGCTGTTCCAGGCAAATGACAGGCAATAGGTCACTACTCTAGAACTTTGAAAGAATTGATGGAGGACCAGTTGCTTTTGGAGGAGATGAAGATGGTTACATTTCTGGAAGGGGCAAGGTCACAAATGGTAAGCGCAGCATTGATAAGGTAAACTTTGTCAAAGAGTTTGGGTACAATCTTCTGAGTGTATCTCAATTTGTGATCAGATTCATAACATGCTCTTTACTGAGCATGAGTGCATTGTTCTCAAGCCTGGTGTGGTCATTCCTCATGAGCATATCCTGCTTAGAGCCCCTAGGAAAGGGAATATGTACAAGATGGATCTGCAAGAAACATCTCCCTCTGGAGATGTTTATGCTTTCTGTCTAAAGCTAATAGTGAAGAGTCTTTCCTATGGCATAAAAGAATGTGCCATGTAAACTTTAAAAACATGAACAGATTAATTAAAAATGATTTGGTAACTGGAATACCAAAGAAAGAGTTTACAAGTGATGACCATTGTGTTGCATGCCTGAAAGGGAAGCAGCATAAGGTATCTCACAAGCCTAAGGAAAGGAACTCCATCACACACCCCTACACTTGTTACATATGGATCTCTTTGGCCCCACCAGTGTAATGAGTTTGGGAAGGACCTCTTACTGCTTAGGGATCACTGATGACTTTACAAGATTCACCTGGGTTTTCTTCCTTAGAACTAAGGATGAGACTCCTGAGATTCTGAAGAATTTCATCTTAAAGATTGAGAATCAATCTGATCACAAGGTCAAGATCATAAGATGTGATCAAGGAACTGAATTTAAGAACCAAATCCTTGATACATTCTATGATGAAAAGGGTATTACAAGACAATACAGTGCTCCCAGGACTCCTCAGCAAAATGGTGTTGCTGAGAGGAGAAACAAGACACTGATTGAAGCTGTAAGAACCATGCTGTCTGACTCTAAGCTGCCCATCACCTTCTGGGCAGAGGCAGTCAATACCGCCTGCTATGTGCAGAACAGATTTTTAGTAGTTAAGACTCATGGCAAGACTCCTTATGAACTTTGGCACAAGAGGAAACCTTTCATTGGTTTTCTCAGGTCATTTGGTTGTCCTTGCACCATCTTGAATACCAAAGATCAAATTGCCAAGTTTGCTGAGAAATCAGATGGTGGACACTTTATTGGATACTCTTCTCAAGCTAAGGCTTATAGAGTATACAATCTCAGAACTAGAATTGTTGAGGAGTCAGCCAATGTGACTTTCAATAAACACACACCATGTGTTGCTGGTTCTGGTCCAGATTGGTTATTTGATCTTGATTTAGTTACCAACTGTTTTAACAAACCTTGTGAGAATGTTTCAGGATCTGCAGAAAAGATTAAATATAGGTGATTCTGATCCAAGATTTGAGCTAAGAAGACCTTCAAGTCATACATCTTCAGCTCCAGTTGGAACTACTTCTGCAAATGAGGTTTCTGTCAGCACTACAATGACAAACTCAGCTGATACATCTGGGGTGCTTTCAAATTCCAGCTCAGAGGCTCCACGACCAGATAAGAACACCTCAATTGTAGAAGGCAAAAATGGTGGTGGTGACAGTGACCAAGAATTTCTTGATGCCACTAACCACACCATAGATGAGAACATCAATGATGTCACACACTGCTTGGATCAAGTCTCTCTTGAAAAATATGCTGATGTGGTGGGAGAAACATCTATGCCAGATCTAAATTTCTCTAATTTAGATCTCTCTTAGCAACTTGCTGTGATCCCTCAGCTTAGGATCCACAAGTCTCACCCCACCACAAACATCATTAGAGATGTTGTCTCAGGGGTAAGAACAAGAGGACAAACACATGAAGCAAATGTTTGTCTTCACTCTTGTTTCTTATCCCAGATAGAGCCAAAGAAAGTTGATGAGGCTCTAAAGGATGGAAGTTGGGGGAAGCTATGCAACAAGAGCTGCTTCAATTCAAAAGACAGAAAGTTTGGAACCTTTGTGCTCTTCCTTGTGGGAAGACTACCATTGGAACCAAATGGGTGTTTAGGAACAAAAAAGATGATAGAGGCATCATCATCAAGAACAAAGCTAGACTGGTTGTTCAAGGATACACACAAGAAGAAGGATTGACTACACTGATGTCTTTGCTCCAGTAGCAAGATTAGAAGCTGTTAGGATATTTCTGGCATTTGCTGCATCCAAGAACTTCAAGGTATTTCAGCTTGATGTGAAGTGTGCCTTTTTGTATGGAGTGATTGATGAAGAGGTTTATGTCAAACAACCACCTGGTTTTGTAGACCTGATCATCCTGATTATGTCTGCAAGCTTGACAAAGCTCTCTATGGGCTGCATCAAGCACCCAGGAAATGGTATGAGACACTATCTGAGTAACTTTGCAAGCATGGATACAGGAGAGGTACTATAGATGGAACTCTCTTCATCAAAGGACAGGGAACTGACATACTGCTAGTTCAAGTGTATGTGGATGACATCATCTTTGGTTCAACTAATCCAAAGCTCTGCAAAGACTTTGAGAAGCTGATGAAAGACAGATTTGAAATGTTTGCCATAGGGGAACTCAATTTCTTTCTGGGAATTCAAGTGAAGCAAGTTGAAGATGGCATTTTCATAAGTTAGTCAAAGTATGTTCAAGACATACTCAAGAGATTCAACATGATTGATTGTAAGATTGCTAAGACACCCATAGCTAGAAACCACTCCCTTGGACCTGATCTTGAGGGGGAGTGTGTAGATAAGCACTTATACAGGGCTATGATTGGGTCTCTTATGTATCTTACTACTAGCAGGCCTGATATCATGTTTGCTATACGCATCTGTGCAAGATATCAAGCTAACCCTAAGATGTCTCACCTCATCACTGTCAAGAGGATTCTAAGATACCTCAAAGGTGCATCAACACTTGGTTTATGGTACCCTAAGAATTCTGATTTCAATCTGTAGCTTATACAGATAGTGATTATGGTGGTTGCAACATGATTGCAAAGTCTACATCTGGGATATGTCAGTTCCTTGGTGGAAGGGTTGTCTCATGGCAATGCAAGAAACAATCCTGTGTCTCTGCATCAACTACTGAAGCTGAATACATTGCTGCTACAAGCTATTGTGCCCAAGTACTTTGGATTCAAAATCAGATGCTGGACTATGGGTTATACTTCAAGGAGACTCTCATTCACATAGACAATAATAGTGCTATCTCAATCAAAAAGAACCTGTGCAGCACTCAAGGACAAAGCACATCAATATCAGGTATCATTTAATAAGAGATAATTATGAAAAAGGATTAATTAAACTAGTCAAGTTCACATAGATGAACAATATGTTGATCTGTTTACAAAGGCTTTTGATGAACAAGATTTAAATATCTAATATCAACTATTGGATGATAAAATTTGAGTAAGTTTTTCTTAAAACTAATTCTTATTATTTCTTAAATATATGTGTCCTAAGTTGTCTAGTTCATCACTTTCATAAGCTCATGTTTTCTTTAGATGAAAATTTCGTTTTGAAGACTTTCCTTAGATTTTTGAGAATTTCTGATACTTCGGAAGTTATTCTTTTAAGTTCGGAAGCAAATCATGTCTTCAAAATAAATAACTGTCTAAGAAATTTACCTTCGGAAGAGCTTTCAGATCTATCTTCCAAAACTTAAATACTTGTCTCAGACACTTACTTATTTTCAAGGACCATTTACTTCCGAAGCAAAATTAACTCTCGGAAGCTTTGTTGTTTTATATATAAAGCACTCAAGTTTTAATTTCTCTTCCGAAGCAAAATTCTCAAAACTCTCAGAAAATTATTCCGAAGTTATTTTAGCTTCGGAAGCTTTTTAATTAAAACTTCCGAAGATAATAAACCTTCAGAAGCTTTTTGACTTCCAAGAAAACTACTTTTTGAGCAAAAGTAAACTACTTTTTCAGAGGTGGGACCGACATCCGTATTTCAAAGTTTATTATCTTTCATTAAACTTATCTGAAATCCCTCTCTCATATAAACCTAATGGTTTCCCCCTCTTTCTATCATCTGTTCTTCCTCCAAACCTAAAAACCCAAATTTCTCTCTGAAATTTCTTTCTTCCTTCTTTCTTCATCTTTAAGCTACCTCACAATGGCCAACCTTACTCACAGAAATAATCCCAACTTTACCATGCAGCTACACAGGCAACATAATCAGGTCGCTCTGTTAAGCTCTGAGAAAGATCCTCATTTCTCAGAGGTTTGTCGATCTTAGCTTTGTCTAACTACTTTACCTCCCTAACCATTGATCCTCCACTCTACGAGGATCATCTGCTAGAATTTTGGAAAACCTGCCAAGAGGTTGTTATGGATGGGGAGAAGGCACTGTCTGCCATAGTGCAGGGGTGAACAGTCTTCATCACTCCGGCCATCATCAACATGCATCTTCAGCTGGATGATGAAGAAGGTGAGGTGTTCTTCCCAAAGAAAGTTGTTAATCATTCCTTTGAGCAAATGATATATGAGGAGATTTCTCTGTAAAGACCTTTAGGAAAGGGAAGGTCTCATCCCAATGGAGATTCCTGCTCCATGTGGTCATCCACAACTTATCAAACAAGCATGGTGGATAGGACCAGATTCCTGAAGATCTCTCCTTCATAATCCATGGAATGGTTCAAGGGGTCAAATTCAGGTATTCTCAGTTTGTTTATACAAATTTACTTGCTAATTTAGACTCCTTAGAGTATTACATGTTTCCTAGATATGTCCAGTACATTCTTAACTGTGAACTGGGCTCACAGTTAAGGGAAACATGTAACATTCTTAAATTGGGACAGATGAAGCTCGACATCTTTAAAATACTGAGAAAGCCCACTATTGGCTTCTCTGGGGTAGAAACATCCCTTTTCCCAAAAATGTTAGAGCTCTTTGCTCAAGGTGACAACCTAGCAGCACAAGCTAGTGTTGAGCCCACACCTGCTACCTCCCAACCACCCACACAGCCTCAAATTACCATTACTTACCAAAGAAAATCCAAACGAACCCCTGCTCAGGCTATTTAGTCTGTGGAGGCCCCCATATACTCACCCATACAGGAAGAAGTAGACACTAGAGCTCCCACTTCTCCTGAGGAGCAGACCACTTCCATTTCTTCAAGAATCAGTGCTGAGGTTCCTCATGCTCAACCTGATGAGCTCATTAGCCCAACTGCCTTAAGCCATCACTCTGAGTCTCAACACTCAAGTGATCAACCTTCAGGGGACAGTTATCATCCCCAGCTTATAGATCTCAACCAACCAATTCCCAACTTTGACTTCTATACTGATGAAGATCTGGGTTCAGTGAGTATAATGAGTCTCTCTTCTTTAACCCTACTCAAAGATAGATGAATGCTCTTGAGTCTCCTATATCTATCCCACATCAGTCACCTACAATTGAGGTGGACACTTCTGAACATGTTCAGGATGTCCATATGGAAGAGGATCTCACTTCTGAAAGTGATTACATCATTAAGACCTCAACCATGGCAACTCAGTCCACTGACATCTCAACTGAGATTGCCAGTGAGTAAAGAAAAACCAACAGCTAAGAAACTGAAGCTGGTGGTGAGAGAGAGGACTTTGGTCTAATCATCTCATCCCCCAATGAGTCTTCTGATGAAGATGAGGGGAATTTGAGACTAAAGGTGCACAAACTGACTAAAACATGCACCTATTTAGTCTCAAAGGTCAGTCATCTTGAATCTCAAGTGACTACCTTATACAACAGGATCAATAATCAGCAACTTGAGATTTCATATATTAAGGAAAAACTAGCTGGGAGACCCTTAAGAAGAGCCCAACCAGGAACACAAGAACCTGTGGATGTGATTGACCTATCTTCCAGCTCACCTATGCAAGTGGGTGATGCTACCAAAAAAGGGGAGAAAGTTATTACAGCCACAGAACCTGGGAGTTCTTCAGAGAGAGTGGACATTGAGGACTCACCATCCTCACTTGCAATTGTGCATTCTCAGCAACGTCCTCAAGTTCATATTGATGTGGACTACACAGACTCCTTCATACAGAGTATGTTTGAGGATGGGATACCAAGGGCTATGTCATCTTCACCATCTTCCAATCACGTCATTGGGTGGAGGTATGACAACATCAGAAAAGCCCTAATCATCATAAGAGTTCAAGGACAGCAAGAAGCCTTTAATTTTCAGACTTTGAACTACTATGAAGGTCTGGATTTAGTCAACATGCCACTTGTCAACCCAACAAATCAAGACAAGCTGACAGACTGGCTCAAAGAATCCAAGATAGGATCACTACAGAGTTCAGCTTAAGAAGGAGACTTAGGCAATCAGGCAATGCCATCGGTCAACTAATTGTTGAGGCAGACCCTAAGATTAGTTTCATAGGGGAAACTTTGACTGAAGGCCCAGTGGCAGAACCTAAGACGTCTGTCTTATCATCATCAACTACTGCAGAGATCCACACTCCTATTGAGACACTTGCTGGTGAAGGTGCTTCTCACCTCTCTCTAGCCAGAGCTTAGATGCTACAACAAGCAATGAAGGCCAAAGCTCTCTCCACCCTGAGTCACAAAGGTCTGTGAGTGATAAAAGGAAAAGAAAAATGACATCTGAGGAGATTGAGGAGGAGGAGAGAGAGATGAAAAGGAGGCTGAGGGGAGAAAATTCCTCTGCTTAGTCTTAATCTATCTCATATCAGGATCTGAACCCTGGTCTTTTACTAAAACAAAAAAGCCTCTACCAGCATCCGACCGTAATTGGAATGACAAATATGTTATCTAATTCGTACACTAAAAGAAAATAAAGAATCCACCATTATCGTCAATAATCTATTTTCTTTCATCTTATTATGTGTCATAAAACGTACATTCAAAACTCTTTTTATACCCTAACATCAGTAGTTACATCGATCTAATTTGGTTTCAAACTCCTCACTATAAAACCCTACAAAGCATTTATATCGGTTGGTGTGAAAAATTAAGATCTTTCAGTGAAATATAACATGAGGGAAAGAAATAATTGTGATCCTCCCATTTTGAGATGAACATCAAATCTTTTGATGTAAGGTTTTTCTTTGGGTCCATTACATTCAGTGGTACAATTTTGTAATGAATCATGGAAGTAATAAATAAGGGTGGGGTTAGAAATTTGATTTTAATGTGAAATTTCAACCTAACACACCTATGAGTTTTCAAGTACTTCTTTATTTATCTATTTGAAGCCACAAGGTGAAATAATACTTCTCGTATTTTATAGCTTTGAGTTTGCATCCTTTCTATGTGGAATGTTTTATGGTGCCTTCATTTGGAAATGAACTCAATAAAATTGCTTATAAAATCTAGAAAATTAAATAATATGACACATTGAAATAATGTTGTATGTTCATAATTCGTTTGGCTGGTTTGATATTTATCATGGGCGTAGGATATAATAAATTATAAATTGAGTCTCTAAACTTTAAAATTTGTGCGTCCTTTTCTTTAACTTTTGTTACCATGTTTCGCATTTGATGGACATTTTAATCATCTTTTTTCCCGTGGTCTTCTTATGTGTTGTCAACATCCTCTTTCTCCCCCAGGTTAGTTCTGAACTTATGGTTTGATTTTAGATTTATGTTTGTTGTTTAAGAGTTGTATGTTAGCTTTTGAATTTGCAATAGGGTTTGACATGAATATTTTAGGATTTTGTGGTAAACAAGTGGATTTAAAGTACACATGAATGAAGTTTTTATAACATGAAGAGCTTCAATAAAAATAAAGAATGTTGTAGAATAGAAAGAAAGTGTAACTAAACAACTGTGAAAACATTAATTATTTGATATATTAGATCAATTCATCCATACATACATATATATATATATATATATATCAACAATCCATCAATATTACATTTATATTAGTCTATAATAATTAATTGTAAATGAAAGTGAATAGTGTAATACAATTGTTTATGTTATCTATATTAGTGTTTGATGCATGTACATGTTTTATAATAAAAGATACAACCTGATGATGTATGCTTCCCCTCTTTTATACCTTACTACCTTATATATGCTTTTGTCTCTTGCTTCTACACCGAGGGTTTCTTAGGCCAGAGATGTAAGTTTTGACAAAGATGTAGATGGTGGCGGTGTTATCTCCTGTTTCCGGTAAAGACTATCCAGGTGGTGTGGTGGTGGCAAAGCTATGGTAGTCGCCATGGTTTCTTAGCAGGGATTGGTTTCTATTAAAGAGACATATGATTGTCAATTTGTCAAATCAACTCTTACATTGTTTAAAACTTTAAATGGACAAGTATTGTCACGTCACATAAAACTACAAATTACTCTAGTAACATCAGATAAAATTACTTTCATTGTAAATAACAAAAATACTCATCACATTGCACCCAAGACTTGTTGGTCTTAGACTAATGACATTCAAAAGAGGGGTGAAAATTGAGAAAAGAAAAGGAAAGGATAAAAGATTAGTGTAGTTTGAATTTTATAAAGCTAACACATAATTTTGTAAAGTTTTCATTAGAATAAATATTTTTGATGGATGCATTTTGATGGAATGTTTTAATTTTTAAAATTTTAAAGTACCATAAAGTTTATATTGGGGATGTGTAGCGTATATGCTATGTATACCCATGATATGAACTCGTAAAATAGGTACGTATAAAATAGATACACATATATGTATGTGTATTAGTCTCTAAGTTTTTGTAAGTTAATGAATCAATCATATCTTAAACCAAAATGTCACACATGTAAATACAAAAAGTTGGGTAGTAGATGGTAAAAGGTGAAATACTTCTATGAGTTGGAGTTACATGGAAGGATCTAAGGGTGGAGGGGGTGTTCATTTCACCGCCCTAGTATTCTTAACATTTTACCAATAAAAATTGGTCACCTCAAATGTATTATCATCTACCCTAAAGTTACCTAGCTATAGGTGGAGCCACTACCTTCAACTACCCATATACAAAAAGTGGTAACTATTCTCAGATGAAAATTAGAGTAAAAACATTTTCGCTCATTCTCGTTGCGGGTTTAGTGCTCACTTGACATACCCTCTAAGGCGGCGAGCTACCCAATTGACATGCATGAATACGTCCCCATCACCTTAAGTTCATGTTTTCATCCCTTTCATCTCATGTGTTGATCTATACATGTTTGCAATGTGACATCCTTGTGGTAAGATGACTCTTTTATATTGAACAGGTTAAAAGTTTAAATACTATTATATATGTGTATCGGTGATTAATATGAATAGATTAAAAGTTGTTTCGGATAAGTTGTATTTATCAATACACGATGGAGAACATTAAAAGGCCAAAGTTAAGGTCTATGGCTATAAATAAGAACAACTTTCATAATGCTTTTATTAGATATTTTTTTCTTTTTAGTCCACATGTATTATGCATATCGTATATTTCACTTAGGACGTAGTCTAGTAGTAAGATGTAAAAAGTTTTTAAAGTAAACTTAGGTTTAAACTGATAAGAAGTAGTTCATGATCTAGTTTAAATATAGTGTAGTTGTTATTAAAAAGAATTTGAAATGTCAAGTATTGTCTTTATTCTATGCTGTAGTAGTTTGAATTGATACGAAGATTTTTGCTTAAAAATAAATTGTTATTCAACTTGGTCCAATAACACGTGTACATAGAATTAACGATATCCATAATATTTCACAAGTTGTTTATGACGATATTTCAATAGATTGCTCACGGAACTCATAAGAAATCATGCTTACCTCATTATAACCACTAAAAACATCAAAATAAAGAAAAACATCAAAATAAAGAAAATAATACGTTTGAGTAGAAGGTCAAGTTTTGTAAATTACTACAAATTAAAACATCAAAATAAAGGTCACTGATATAAGATAAACATGAGATATTCAAATTTCCCTTTAATAGCATCTATCTTAACAACTTATAAATAGTCTTGTACACTAATTGTGATCTGTTTCTTTCATAGAAAATGTTAGAGTTACTCATCATTCTCATGGAAATGTAAATACTTATTAAACTTAAACAGTTTCTTTTACGTACATACATACGATGAGTTCATATAAAAAACATCATATTTTAAACAGTAAAAATCACATAAACATGTGTACAAACTCAGGAAATAAGAATATTGAAAAAATAATATAATAATTTAATATATACTAATTAGCAACTTAAGGTTATATTGATGGTTTCATTTTAAACATTTAAGGTTGTACATGTCTCTTGTTTTTTCTATTTCTTTTATTTTTTTAGTTTAAAATCAATATTTTTACATCTTTTATAATTTAATTCTTATAAATTTTCACTTTAAATTTTGGTCGCTTATTATTTTCTTTTTTTACAAAATTTCCATTTATATTTCGCTCTAAATTTTGAGAGTTAATACACCGCAACGTGCGTGTGTGGTTCAACGTTTGTTAAGTTATTTTGGAATATTTAACGGCCCCGTTTCAATGTCCGGATTATAGATCAACTTACCTATTGTTTTTTCATGTTTTAGGTTTCATAAGCGTGGTTTAACAATTTTAAGTCTACTTTCCGTTCAGTTTTATTTTTCATTTTCATTTCTTTTTAATACGAGTTTTTCTGGTGTTGGTGGCCGCTAACAGTAGTGTGACATTGGTGTTATTTGACATGGTAGTGTTAAAATTTAGTCCGGTAGTGTAAATTTTAGGCCGATAGTGTAATTTTTATATAAAACTCAAGTTCGCCCCCCCTAACAAAAATTATTTTCGTCCCCGCTCCCTACGAGAGTTTTCAAACTCCGCCACTATGCGTGTGCATTGTGTTCAGCATGTGTGCATGCAAGTAAAATACGAAACTTTTCATAAATCTCTGCTAAAAAAATCTCAACATTATCTTCGGAAAATTCTTTCTTCTACGTCCCTATTATAATGAATGAATCAATGTTTTTAAAACCGGACTGGATAGTGTACCGGACGCCTTACCAGTCCGATGGTCGGAGCGGTTCAACCGGTCGAACCGGATAAAATTATAAGTATTTTTTATAAGTATATGTTAAAATTACAAAAAAAATAAAAAATATATATAAAAAACCGGATCAACCGGTCCGACCACTAGTTCAACTGGTCCGGTTCCCGGTCCGACCGCCAGTTCGACCGGTTCAACCGGTCTGACCACTAGTTCAACACTAAAACGGTTTTAAGCACCGAACCAAACCAGATCGGAGTCCGGTCTCCGGTCCAATTGGTCGAACCTACTGGTCCTGTCCGATTTTCAAAACCATGACTATAATGCAGGCGGAGATGATCTATGATCGTCCGAAATATTTCTAAAGTCAAAAAAATATCACGTGTGAAGATACAGACGAGCTCATATTATAGGTTGTTTGTCCAAATAATATGGGCGTTAGACCAGAATGAAGGTCGATTGAACTTTTGAAAAAAGTTTTGTAAAATATTTGATTTGGAGTGTTATATTAAATTAAATTAATTCTTACTCATATTTTGTTTTTTCTTATAAATTCAACTTTTTGACATAAATTTCACCCAACTAGATCTTGAATGAAATTTATATTGATATGTAAATTAAAATAAACATGTCATATTATCGGTTGTTTGTCCGTATAATATGAGCGTCAAACCAAAATGAAGGTCGATTTAACTTCTGAAAACAGTTTTGTAAAATATTTGATTTGGTGTATTATATTAATTTAAATTAATTCTTACTCATATTTTGTTTTTCCCTTATAAATTCAACTTTTTGATATACATTTGACCCAACTAGATCTTGAATAAAATTTATGTTGGTACGTAAATTAAAATAAACACGTTAAAACGGTATATTAAAAAATATTAAACGTTATAATTTGAAACTAATAAGTGTATACAAAATATGAGTAAAAATTAATTAAATATCATGTGTCAAGATACAGGCTAACTACCCATATTATAAGTTTGTCTGTCCATATAATATGGGCGTTAGACCAAAATGAAGGTCATCCTTTTGAAAAAAGTTTTGTAAAATTATATTTTATTTGGAGTATTATATTAATTTAATTAATTTTTACTCATATTTTGTTTTTCCCTTATAAATTTAATTTTTACTCATATTTTGTGTTTCCCTCGTAAGTTTATCGTTTTGATATAAATCTAACCCGACTAGGTCTTGACTAAAATTTATGTTGGTACGTCAATAAAATAAACACGTTAAAACGGTAATATTAAACGTTATATTTGGAAACTTATAAGTGAAATACAAAATATGGGTAAAAACTAGTTGAATTAATATAATAATCATAATCATAAACTTTACAACATTATTCGGAAAACTGCTTTTTAGCTCGGACGATTGCGTTTCCGTTCGGAGGACCCTACAATATGGGTGTGCCACCCGTATTTTGACATTCTATTTTTTGACCTTAAAAATAAGTTCAGACGACCATGGTTTAAAGTTATCTATACCCGAATTTAGGAGAATGATAATTCAACTTGACATTTTAAAGAAGTGTTTTTATCAGAAGGGACATATTGATAATTTTTTTAATAAAATAATACAAGTATTATATTCTTACAAAATAAATATTTTAAAAATATATGTGCCTTAGTAAATTGATATAAACAATAGAAAGGTTAAAGCGGTTCTTGCGGAGTTTGTGGTTTTTGTATTTATGAACTTATTAACTTAATATAATGTATGTAGAAAGGTGTGGGTTTTGTAAATTTCAACTTATTAACTTTTGTATATTAAGAAGATAATAGAAAATATGAAATATTTAACGTTGCAATTGTGTCTTTGATTATCATAACGTCATAAGCAACAGGCATACCGGTGTACTTGTATGTCATGACTCATGAGCAACACACGTCATATTCTTCCTATTTTTAGTAAACAACACAATTGTTCTTTATTACTGACGTGGTCCACATTTCTGTATATTAATAATAACAGTTTTGTTTTGGGAAAATTACGAAAATAATCATTAGAGTAAATCGAATTATTAAAATAATCGATCAAAAATGAAGTTTACCAAATAATTCAATCAATTGTATTGCTTTATGTGTCCATCCCTCGCTGACGTGGCGAGGGATTATAGGAATCCCTCGCCCAGAAAAACGTGCCAGCGAAGGATTATGGGAATCTCTTGCTTAGAAAAACGTGACAGCGAGAGATTATGGGAATTCCTTGCCCATGTGTACATCCCTCGCTGACTTAGCGAGGGATTATGGGAATCCCTCGTCCAAAATTACGAAAATGTCATCCCTCGCCCATAATTAAAAGTGTATATATATATATGTTTTTTACCCAAAAAAACTCGTATTTTTAATTATTTATTATTTTTAAAATACTTAAAAATTTAGTTTAATTTTATTTTCACCTTTATTATACAATGTTTACCCTTAACAAAGTTATTAAATCTTACATTCTTCTCAACCTTGTTGTTACTTTTTTCTTAAAATACTCATCAACACCGTTTACAAAATGATATTTATCATCACTGTATAATATGATATTAACTGACATTTTCTGATTTGAGATAATTTAAGAAGAAAATAACAAAAAGGTTGAGAAGAATGAATATTTGATAACTTTGTTAAGGGTAAACATTGTATTATATAGGTGAAAATAAAATAAAATAAAATTATTATGTATTTAAAAACAATAAATAATTAAAAATACGGATTTTTTTGGTTAAAACATATATAATATTTATTTTTTTAATTACGGGCGAGGGATGACATTTTCGTAGTTTTTGGCGAGGGATTCTCATAATCTCTCGCTGAGTTAGCGAGGGATGTACACGTGGGCGAAGGATTATCATAATCCCTCGCTGGAACGCTTTTCTGGGCGAGGGATTCTCATAATCTCTCGTCACGTTAGCGAGGGATGGACACGTAGAGCAATAGAATTGGTTGAATTATTTAGTAAACTTCATTTTTGACCGATTATTTTAATAATTCGATTTAGTCAAATGGTTATTTTCGTAATTTACACTTTTTTATGTGAAGTTAAAAATTTTCTTTTAATTTTTTTTCTATCTCTTGAAACTTTTTATTTAATTTTAAATGTTTGTTGAAATATGATATAAATGTTCGTTATGTTCATATATTGTCATCGCAAGGTGATACTGTTTATTAAGTATTATTATCGCATTGTTATACTAATACCTTAATAGTGAATGGTTCAAATTAAAACTTTTTTTTTATAAGAAGTTAAGAATTCAGGAACAAATCACAAGTTTTCAATAGCAAAATGGTATATAACGAAAACATACTAAATAATTATAAAATAAAAAATAATATATAAAGTAAAAAAAATGTTTACCTTGTTTCCTTCGTTCATAACAAAAGATTTAAAAAAATTTAAAAATTCAAAAAAAAACTCTTTTTCTACGAACTTTGTTTTGCACATGTAAAATTGAATTTACACATGTAAAACCGGATTTACACGTGTAATGACTAATTTATACACGTGTAAATAAATGGTGTACTATTTTTTAAATATATAAATATGGTATGCATGCTTTGGAAAAATAAAATAATATTGAATTTTATGCTGAAACTTTTTTAAAAGAATAATATCATAAAAAAAATTATGAACGTTTTTTTAATATGAAAATATCAAGTGACTTGTATGTGATGTTAAATGGGTGGCACATATTGGTTTTTATAGTTTTTATTAGAGCATTCACAACCTATTATTTATCTTTATCTATATAATTACATTATAATTATTATTTTTTTTTTCTTTCCTTTCAGTTAAATAATATATTTTTATATCTTTTTCATTATATTTTCTCTCTCCTCCACTCACAACCACTTTCAAAAATATTAAAATAATTATAAGGGTTAAACAGTAAAATCTTAAATTTACAAATCAACAATAACATTCTCTCTCTCATTCACTCACAACCACTCAATATCATCCCTTATAATTTAAAGACTCACACTCACACATTTTTAAAGCATGGGTTATGAATGCTCTCCAAAAAAAATTTCTTAGTATAACCCTCCCACACTCCCTATATATTATCAAACTTTTATACAACAAAAATGTTATAATGTTATTTAGTAACATTATTATACTATTGGCAAATCCTTGTCATCTAATAAATACCTAAATTTCATTAAGAAAAATGTACTTTCAATATGCTTATTTCGTAGAGTTTTATTTCACTTAAAATTTATCTTTTTAAAATGAACAATTTAGGTTTGTAGACCGGAAGATTTTGATTGCACTGCCTCCCTATAAATAAAAATGCAGTTTTCAAATATTGTTTTTCAGACATGATTTCATTTTAAATTTCCGACCGAGTTGAGGAGTTTATTATGTATTGTAATAGAAAAGTAAAATAATATATATAAAAGGCGTTTAGCTCACCGAAGGAATAAGTTGATATGCTTAAACCCCCTTTTTAGGCCTTTCAAGAATATCATCACTTTAAATTATTAACACAAGACGAAAATTAGTAAATAAACCAACTCAAACATATTTGGTCTCTTATTCTTTTCACAAAGATCCCTTTGGACCCTTTCAGATAACTTCATTTTTATTCATGATATCCCATTATAAGTAAACTTATAAGATCTGGTATCATGCTAGTAACAAAATAAAATAAATCACAACTTACATTAAACAACTAAATAAGATAAATCACAACTTATGTTAAACAACTAATCTTTAAAAGAGTATGATAGAAAACATGATTTAAACTTTGCTTTTGCAGTTTTGCTAAAGGATAAGTAGATGGTGACCAATACTCTTCTACAAATGTTGGAAGTTTAACGTTATTTTATTTTATTTGATATAACCACTTTCAAATAGAATTTCTTTGTTTATTTAGGTTTATAACTTGGGCATACGTGTAAGACTTGCATATCGTCTCACATCGTAGTAACTCTGGCTCGAACTCTATATGGACGCTAAATTGATACTAGAGCATTATAACATATATAACCCGCATCTATGCAGTGTACATTACTATTTTTATCATTTTATGTGTTACATACATATCCATTATCTGAAGCTTGACTAACATTGATACAATGAATGTTGCTACACAAATCTTAGGCAAGAGATTAAGACTTTGGAGCAGTGCAAGAATGGGGTTGCTACCAGGGATCAGGCTAGAACTTGGCCTTGACTTTGACCGTTGGGAAGCAGGATGCGGCTGGGCTTGGTTTCGGCTGAGCAGAATGTCAAAGATCAGGCTGGAACTTGGTATGGACTTTGGCTGATGGGAGGTCGTCAGGAAATGAGTTGCAGCTGGGCTTGGCATTGGCTGAGAAGAGTATCTGCGAGACAAAAACAACACCGTGAGCCTCGCCTCGGGCAGAAAGGGTTTTCCCCCCCGAGACCACACTCCGACGTGAGAATAAGTATATGTATTTAGAGAACTTGAAGGGAAAGATTAGTAAGTGATTGGTTTGTAATGAGAATGTTCTCAGAATGTCTTCTACCTGTGGAATGAAAGAGGTATTTATAGTGTTGGTGTATGGGAACAAAATATGACATGGTTCTATTCTCGAAAGCTTGTGGTCAACGATCTGAGACTGAAATCCCCTAGCCAGGGGTTTTATACCTTTATGGTGCAAAGGTTTTCTAACTGACATTAATGTAATTTGTCTTTGTAGTTGACTTGGGAATTTTGGGGGTTGCTCTGACCTCTGCCAATGTTTTGGCTTTCTTCGTTTTGTCATCTTGTGTTTCTTTCTTATTCTCTTTTAAGCGATGAATGGCTTCCTTGGTTACCACGTTTGTCTTGTTTCGGGCCTTTCATAAAGATCTTCTAAGTGTCATAGGTGAGATAATTTGTCTCGTGTCTTTGAGCCAAGTACCCAGCTGCGGCTTGGGCTTATTCCGTAAGTGAATTGAACTTGGTGACCACGGATGGGGCTTATTCCGTAAGTGAATTGAACTTGACGACCGCGGCTAGGGCTCGCGGCTCTTGGCAAACCGCGGCTGGGCTTCCTGGGCGTACCGCGATTGGGCTTGCGGCACTGGGTGAACCGCGGCTGGGCTCGAAGCCCTGGGGTACCGCGGCTGGGGCTTGCGGCACTGGGTGAACCGCGGCTGGGCTCGAGGCCCTGGGGTATCGCGGCTGGGGCTTGCAGCCCTGGATGAACCGCGGTTGGGCTCGCGGCCCTGGCGAGCCGGGGCTTGACTTGCAGCCCAAGCATTATCCTGATCTTTCCTTGGCTCGGTTAGGGTGACACCCCTTCATGTCCCCCAGTCCAATGTCATGATACCAATTATGTCATTGGAATAATAATTACTTTGCTTCTTTGGCGGCTGTACTTTTCTGACATTTGACTGATGTGACTAACTTTCACCAATCAAACTGTTGGACCAAAAGAACCAATGAGCCGGATCAGAAAAACCTTTAAGTCCCACAGACGTCACAACAACTGCTGAAGACACAAGTGCTGAAGACAAAGTCTGAAGACACAAGTGCTGAAGACAAAGTCTGAAGACACAAGTGCTGAAGAAAAAGTCTGAAGACACAAGTGCTGAAGACAAAGTCTGAAGACACAAGTGCTGAATACAGTCTGAAGACAAGTGCTGAAGTTCAAGTCTGAAGACCAAGTGCTGAAGTTTCAGTAGTTTGTCACAACAGCTGAAGAGTACTTCTTCAGTAGTTGTGTTTATCAGTAGTTTTATGTTTTTACTTTCAGTAGGTTTGTAAAACGACTAAAGAGCTTGTTCTTCAGTCGTTGTAGTTTCTTATCAGTAGTTTTATATTTTGTGCTTAGCACTCTCTGATATGTTCTCAGTAGTTGTGAACATTTCAGTAGTTTGTTAAGTGTTAGTTATTTTTGTAATAAATCTGTCAGATGTCACTATCCCGTGATATCAGTAGTGATTGCACTCTATATAAGGAGTGTCAACCTAATTGTAATATGTGAATGATTGAGCAGAAACATTTGATATAATTGAAACATTCCTTTTCACAGAAATATATTCTCTCGTTACAACCGTATTTGTTCTTAATGCATACGAATATCAAATTCTTGCTATAATTTGTCTAATTCTTGATCTTATTCCGCTGCGTTACACTCTAATCCATCAAACTTGAGATCACTGATCCTGTCAAATGGTATCAGAGCAGGTTAATCATTGATCGATCTAATAATTGATCATTGAAACTGCTATCCAAGATCCAAGTTTGATTGAATTAGCATTTTTGCAAGAAACGGTTATAGAGATTGAATTTTCTATGTTTTTGGCCATTCATCCTGAGATTTATTCTTGGTTTTCATTGAGTCTATTGTGGTCTGTGTAAAATCTTTTAAAAGCTTGAATTAAATTGTATTTGGACCTAAAATGACTACTCCTTCCAATGATCCTCACAATACTGGTTCCTCAACCAAGCCTCCAATGCTGGTTAGGAGTGAGTATAGCATATGGAAACGACGAATGCTCCATCACATGTCTGTTAACAGCTCAGGTTGTTGGACATCAGTGGTACATGGTCCACACAAGCCCATGGTGAATAACCCGGAAACCAATCAAATGGTTCCGAAGAGGAGGGAGCAATACTCAGATGAGGATAAGAAATTGTTTGAGATTGATGCAAAAGCCCATGGAATTCTGGCCATGGCACTGCCCAATGAAATCTATTCTGGGCTAATGCATTATGAAACTGCCCATGACCTTGGAATGCCTTGAAAGATTAATTTGGAGGAACAGATGAGGTCTTGGCAAATAATAGAGAAATCCTTGCCCAACAATATGAGACATTCTCTCATAGGAAGGCTGAGACACTGACTCAACAGTTTGAGCGGTTCTCTTGTTTGATTTCTGAATTAAAAATGGTCAAACATGAGTACACCAATAGCCAGATGAATAACAGATTTCTCAGATCACTGCCTGAGAGATGGGACACATATACTATTGTCCTACGCTCCAGTGCAAATTTGGACAAACTATCTCTCACCCAACTCCATGGGAAATTGCTCACATTTGAGAGAGAGATAGAACAGAAACGAAAACTGTCATCATCTGGAAAGCTCACTGATGACTTTGTACCAGGAAACACTGTCTTGGTAAGTCATGAGTCAGAGTATGCAGGATCAGAATGCCACTATGATGAGCATATTGATTTCACCTCAAACAATTCTAATCATGCCTTTGTGAGTGTTGATTGTCATTTTGGTAATAATAGTGACAATCTATGCTTTATCATGGATGATTTGAAGGGCATTGCTGATGATGATTTAGAAGAGATGGATATTTTGAGCCAAATGGCCTTGATCAATATCAGATCTCAGAAATTCTACAAGAGAACTGGCAGGAATTTCCTGGACTCTCTGAAAAAACCAAAGTCGTTTTGACAAGAGCAAGTTGAAGTGTCACAAATGCCACAGGCTTGGACACTTTGCAAGAGAGTGTATATCAACTGGATCTAACACCTCTGCACCCTTTTTGACTTTTCCAAATAACAATTCACAATCCAAAGGGCAACATTCTGCTGGTTCTAGTCATTCATCACACCCTCAATCTCCTGCATATTTTGTTCCTCAGGGTCAAATGCCATATCCTTATCCCCGCTATTATATGCCACAGTCAAATCAAGTTCAAGCTCCTATAGTAACACAACCTCATGCACTACCAGAACCTCAACCATCTCCATCTCAATCACAACCTCATCACAGCTTCTTCACACCTGGAGTCGTTGACTGGAGTAGCTTACCTGATAACTTGTCTGGTCACACTGAGCAATACTATGCTGGTGCTACTCACATGGTGGTGAACACCCTTTTGGAAATCTTGCTCTCATGGCCCTGGAGTCTACTGAGGGTTCCTGCTCAAATGCATCATCTTCACAGGTAACTCAGGTATCTTCAGAGGCTAAAGCCAAGTTATGTTCTGAATCATGCATAGCTACCTTTGTCTCTATTAGAGAGGCAAATGTAGCATTAATAAATCAAAAACTTGAGGTTGAGAAAACCATTTTCAAAAGAAAAGCTGAGTATGAGTCTGCTCTTAACAGTTTTTTTAAAAGTGATGAGATTTATAAGCTTAAATGCCAATTAAATGATGAAAAAGCCAAGCTAGAGGTTATTCTGGAAGACCACAGGAGTCTCAAAGAAAAACTTGCAGTGACCCAAGTTGAGTGTGACCGCTGGGTCTCATCATGCAAGGGATTTGAAATGCTTCTTAGCAAGCAAACTGCTTCAAATGTGAAGTTTGGTATTGGTTACAACCATACTGCTCCACCAACAGACTTTACTCCTAACTCCATAGTTAAGTCTGAAAGTGAAAGCAATCTCCAAACCACATTATCGTGTGAATCATTCTCCAATGATAATCTAAGATCAGAGAATGAAACCAGTGTTAAGATCTCAGCAAATAAATGACTGATGGTCTAACTACTGAGACTCATATGAAGCTGAGTACTTCAGATGTTGTTCCTCAATGTACCCCAAGTACTGAAAGAGACCCAACATCTGAAAAGCATTTCAAATAAGTTGAAATACAAGGACTGACAACTGCTGAGGAATCCATCAAACGGTCTATTAGGACGGATGGAAAACAGTTGAATTACCAGTCTTCAACTGTTACAAATCCTTTAGTACCTAGTACTGATAGGAGGAAAGTACTGAAGATCACACCTTCAGTAGTTTCCACTTCAGCAGTAGAAATGTCCAAGATGAAGAATAAACCATGTGAAATTTGTGGTAAATTCAATCATCTATCTGATGAATGTTGGTACAAAAATGGTTTAAAACTCCAAAGGGATGAGCTCATTAAACTAGAAATAAATAAAATGAAAACTAAGTTTGAGACCAAGTTTGTACCACAATCATCTCAACCTGATAAACCCAAGGCCTTACCCAAATCCACTAAGAAGGATGCGGTTTATCAGAAGACAGCTGATATTGTTCCTCATGATAAACATAAGACTAAGTCTGTGAAGTCTAAGAAGGAGGAAATGGTGGGTCACAGGAACTCATCAAAAACAACTTGAAGCCCATGTGATCAAACCACTGAAAAGGAATTCCAGGTCCAAATCTATTTCAGCACCATCTCCATCTTCATCAGCTGTTAATCATGAGAACCAGCTATGGTTAAATCTGTTGATAAAGTCAGTCCCAAAACCAAAAAGGTTGGGTCTCCAAAGCTAACTAGTTTCTTATGATTTTGCAGGGTTCTTCAGCATGCCAAAGAAGCATCTGGTATGTGGACAGTGGAGGATCCATGCACATGACTAGGAGCAGCTCTTTTTTTCATGATTACTCTCAAGGAAAGAAGGGATTTGTCTCATTTGGAAATGATGCTAAAGGTTACATCATTGGAAAGGGATTTGTGTCTAATGGAGATATTAGATTTGATGATGTCAACCATGTGGAGAATCTCAAATACAATATGTTGAGTGTCAGTCAAATGTGTGACAAAGGACATGTTGCTCTTTTCACAAGCCAGAACTATAGGATTCTGTCTTCCAAGGTTCTGAGCCTGATTGACAAAGTACTGGATGATAATACTCTCCTAAAGGCCAATAGAATAGGAAGAGTATATGCCTTGGATTGTCAAAGAAAATTGAGTTAAAAGGCCATCCATGCTTGTTCTCCAAGGCCTCTCTCCAAGAATCTAAACTGTGGCATAGAAGGCTGGGTCATGTTAATCTCAAAAACATGAATCGGCTGATCCACAAGAGTTTAGTGAGAGGTCTTCCAATAAAGGAGTTCAATTGTGATGAAATCTGCACTGCATGCTTAAAAGGGAAACAACATAAAGTTTCATTCCCACCCATAGAAGAATCCAAGTCTAATGCCTGCTTACAACTACTACACATGGATCTTTTTGGTCCTGTGAAGGTAATGAGTATGGCAAAGAAGAAATACTGTCTGGTAATTGTGGATGATTACTCTAGATATGTATGGACTTTCTTCTTGCATTCAAAGGATGAGGCTGCTCAGTCCATTATGAACTTTGTGTTACACGTTGAGAAGCAGTATTCCCTACCAGTTAAGTGTGTGAGGAGTGACAATGGTACTGAATTCAGAAACCACACTCTTGATGAGTTTTACTTGTCAAAGGGAATCAAGAGGCAGTATAGCATCCCAAGGACTCCAGAGCAAAATGGAGTAGTGGAGAGAAAGAATAGGACCCTCATTGAAGCTGCAAGGTCCATGTTGGTTGATTCTGGTCTACCACTGACCTTTTGGGCCGAAGCTGTCAATACAGCCTGCTATGTACAGAATAAGCCTTAGTAAATCAGAGGTTGATGAAAACTCCTTATGAAGTTTTATATCATTTGGCCCCTCTAATTTCATTCTTCAGAGCTTTTGGGTGTCCTTGTTTCATTCTCAACACACGGGATCAACTCCAAAAATTTGATCCTAAGGTGGATGCAGGGTACTTTGTTGGTTATTCATCAACTTGCAAAGCATACAGAGTCTTCAACTGTAGAACAAAGATGGTTGAAGAGACTCTACATGTTAAGTTTAATGAATCTCCAAGGACAAGATTCCACAAAGCCCTGTGGAGCTATTTGATTTGGACATACTGCAATATGTTCCTTATCAAACTCCTGCTGTTGCTCCTGTCAACAGTTCACCACCTGGTGGTACCGCTGGTGCTGATGATGATGATGATAGCCGTACTCACCTTTTCAAGTTTAGTGATCAACTGACTGATTCAGCTAGACCTGATGTTCCTGTAGCTCCAGTAGCACAATCCACAACAAATGCTGATGAGATTTCTACAACTTCAACTTCCTTTGAATTACCATCTACTGATTGGTTTCAAGGAAATGCTTCACCATCACCATCTGTTGCTGCTGAGCCTGCTACAAACACTTGCACAGATCTTATTGTGTACCAAGATCTGAAGAATCACCCTATGTCTCAAATCATCGGTGATATCAATGCTGGCTTTTCAACCAGAAGTCAATTGTCCAATTTCTGCTTCTATGCTCTCTTCATCAGTCAGCTAGAACCAAAGAATTATCATGTTGCACTTAGAGACAATGGCTAGGTTGAAGCAATACAACTTGAGCTTCTTCAGTTCAAAAAGCATCAAGTGTGGGAGCTTGTTCCTCTTCCCCCAGGTAAGTGTGCAATAGGCACTAAATGGGTGTTTAGGAATAAATCAGATGAAAATGGGCTTATTGTTAAGAACAAGGCCAGACTGGTTGTTCAGGGGTTTGCACAAGAAGAAGGTATTGATTATGATGAAACCTTTGCCCCTGTAGCCAGACTGGAGGCAATTAGATTGTTCTTAGCCTATGCTGCACTCCACAATCTTAAAGTTTTTCAAATGGATGTTAAAAGTGCATTTTTATATGGTAAAATAAAAGAAGAAGTTTATGTGTGTCAACCACCAGGTTTTGAGGATAATAAACACCCAGAATGGGTATACAAGCTTGATAAGGCTCTTATGGGTTAAAACAAGCTCCTAGAGCCTGGTATGAGACATTATCTAACTTTCTTCTGCAAAATAATTTCACTAGAGGCTCCATAGATAAAACCTTATTTATTAAGAAGGTGGATCAGCATAAGCTACTTGTTCAAATTTATGTTGATGATATTATATTTGCATCCTCTGATCCCCAGTTGTGTGATGATTTTACAAAACTAATGCAAAGGAAGTTTGAAATGAGTGCAATGGAGAACTACAGTTCTTTCTGGTTTGCAAATCAAACAAAAGGCTGATGGAATTTTCATTCATCAGTCCAAATACACAAAAGATCTTTTGGAAAAGTTTGATTTACAACACTGTAAGCCCTGTTCTACTCCCATGTGCAACACCACACAACTGGATACAGATCAGAAAGGTAAAGTGGTTGATGAAACACTTTACAGATGTATGATTGGGTCCTTGATGTACTTAACAGCTTCTAGACCAGATATTATGTTTGCTACATGTGTTTGTGTTAGATTTCAGGTTGCACCTAAGGAGTCTCATTTGATTACAGTCAAGAGGATCTTTAGATATCTGCAAGGCACTCCATCTCTAGGGTGTAAGTTGACAAGAAAGTCCACTTCTGGAGGATGCCAATTCTTAGGCAACTGCTTGATTTCTTGACAGAGTAAGAAGCAGACCTCAGTTGCTACATCAACTGCTGAAGCAGAGTACATTGCTGCTGCAAGCTGTACATCTCAGGCACTCTGGCTTCAAAACCAATTATTGGATTATAGCATAACAGAGACTAAGACCCCATTGTTAATGGATAGCTCTTCAGCTCTTTGTATTGTCAAGAATCCTGTCCAGCACTCTAGGACTAAACATATTGAAATCAGACACCATTTTATTAGAGATTGTTTTGAAAAAGGTCTGATTGATCCCAAATTTGTTCCTAGTGCTGATGAGCTTGCAGAAATTTTCACTAAGCCCTTGGATAGCACAACTTTCCAAAACCTAGTGCTAAGGCTTGGTATGTTGCAGCTAGAATAAGTGACAACTACTGATGATCTCAGCTCACAAGGACTGATGATCATTAGTTTCTTATTGTCATATATAAGTACTGAAGTTATCCTCCCTTCAGAAGTTTTTAAAACTACTGGAGCTTAAGTAACTTCTCAGTACTCAAGTACTTTATTTGTTAAAATAGCTGATGTAGTTACAACAGCTGATGTAGTCACAACAGCTGATGTAGCTACAACTACTGATGTCAGAAATGCAGATAAGTACTGATGATCAATGAAACGTCTGAAACTCAGATCTAAGTCTGATAAGTAAGTGAGGAGGTCAGACTGAAACAGCTGAAAAGCTATGAATTGACGAAAACAGTTGATGAGAAATTTCTCTTCAGTCGTTTATACAACTACTGTTTCATTAAAACAACTGAAACCAAAACTATGTCTTTAGTAGTTTACAACTACTGAAGACTAACACCAAGTCTTCAGCTGTTTACAACAACTGATGACAAAAACACTGTCTTCAGTAGTTTCACAACTACTGATGACAAACACCAAGTCCTCAGTTTACATCATTTGAAGTCAAAACCAAGACCTTCAGTAGTTTCACAACTACTGATGGTTAACACCAAGACTTCAGCTGTTTTAACGTCTGATGGTCAAAACCAAGTCTTCAGTTGTTTTATAACAACTGATGACAACACCGCCACTGTCAGTCGTTTTAAACCTCTGAAGGTTAATACCACGTCATCAGTATTTCAAACAGCTGATGACCACACCAAAACCTTCAGTAGTTTTCTTTCAGCCTTTTCCTATCCCAACCCTATAAATACCTGTCTTCTTCTCAAACGTTCCATTAGCCGTTCTTCTGACCTTCATACTTTCAAAATGGCAACCATGAGTCTAAAACCCAGACATAATTGTGTCGCCTACCTCACGAAATCGGCCTTCTGGACAAAGTTTGATCACGCCATAGACCTAATGGCTGATTCTCAGTATAGTACTGCTCTGCTTTTAAACCCGACCATCTACCCAGAGTCACTAAGTCAGTTTTGGTCCAATGCCTACGTTCACACTGATGTGCCTTCCGGCCTAATTTCTGTTCGGTCATTGGTCAACCAAAAACAACTAGAGGTTACACCTGATAGCATTCGTCGAGTGCTAAATTTACAAGATGCTACTGTTGTGACTGAGTACCCGAAGGGCACAACTGATATATCCTTCATCAACAATGGGTACGATGGAAATCTTCGAGCTGCTACCATACTGAAGAAGAACTTCCCTGATGCTGAAAGACTGATATTTCATGTGGTGAATGTTTGCTTAGCCTCGAAGACATCCTCATGGGATCAAATGTCTTCCCGGTGGCAACAGGTATTATATTCAATTCTAGAACACCAACCTTTAAATTTTTCACAAATTGTGTTTCTAGAAATCAAAGATCTGGCACAGAAACCTGTGGGAAACAGATGGCTATTATATCCCAGGTTTCTGATGGCCATAATTTTAAATGAATTACAAACTGATGGCCTTGTTGGCCTTGGAGTCCCTGCACCAGCTGTTCTAGCTGAGGTATACTCCAGGCATAACTCCGACCAATCTCTCAAAGAAGCTGCCCGTTTGCTCAAACCTAAGCAAAGGGAACCCACAGCTTCAACTGCCAGATCCAAAGTCCCCACCAAGCCAAAATCCAAACCCAAACAAGCTAATCAGGGAGATGAGTCCCCTGATGATGCTCCTATGCCACCCAAACAGGATAAACCTACTGGTTCAAACCCTCCAGTAGTGTTAAAGACTCAACCAGCACCAGCCGCACAGGTATCTTCTTAAAAGGATCCTGTTGCAACCACTTTAGGGGAAACCACATTACTGAGACCTCTCTCACTTGAGAGGTTATCATTGAAGAGCATCCCTCTCCCGGATGCAATCAGCTTCTATCCCCTCTCCACATGCAAATGCCCCTCAAAGCCCAACCATTATAATTGCTAATGTGCTGACTCAGCTGCATGCTTCTCCTCCTCCCCTATAACAACCAACAAAGGGGAGAACAACAGCAATTGAGGAAGAGGATACACATGCTTCTGACAACCCATAGCACCGGGGTTTAAATGTTCTATCTCCTGGTGTGGATATGGAGATCAGAACATCTGGTGAGGCTGCCACCTCTTCTGAATCAGCATATGATCAGACTGAGGTTGGTAACATAACTAAGACCTCACCAGAGGCAACAGCTGATGAAGGACAAAGTCCTGAGGCTGGAAGTCCCCAGTTCCAAGACAAAGGGGCACATGCTACATCTGGTCTACACCCAGTGCATGTACATCCTGCTACAAGCAGGAGGTCAGGTGATTCAGCATTTGCTGATGATGACCTGGGCTTCTTTTATGATGTTCTTGCCCAGAACATAATCCTAGAGGAGGAAGTCAGTAGGCTGCAAAAACTACTTGACCAACTCTCTCAGGGAGAAAGACCATCTGCCACCACATCAACCCAACAGATGGCACCTTCCTCTGAAGGTCACTTAAACACACAGCCACTCAAAGAATCTCAGCCACCTGCCTCTGTTTCTGGCACCATTTCTCAGGACCAAAACCCCCTTGAGCAAATGGATGCTATCCCTCAAAATCCCCTATCTCTCATCACACCGCAGATAACTGAACTTGTCATTAAAACTGTTGATGAGAGACTTTCTTCTGTCTTACAACCTATAGTGGAGGATGTACTAAGCCAAAAACTTTCTGCTGCTCAAACCCTTAAAACCAATGCGCCCAAAAAAGGGGAGAGTACAACAGTGAAAGAAAAGAAAAGAAAAAGAACTGAGGATGAGAAGGCACAAGATAAAACCAAGGAGTTGGAGAAGGAAAAAGAACAACAACTTATCACTTACAAAAGAAAGAAAAGTGCTGGTGATCAAAAGAATGCTGAAGAAAAATCCTTGGAGGAGCTGATAAAAGATGCAGATGAAGCACACAGCCGATCCATGGACAAAATCATTGAGCAACTCTTCAAGCAAGATTTTGATACAGCCAAACTAGACAGTGAGATCAGGAGGTTAGAAGTAAATGAAATCCAAAACAGATGGGCTAGGTACAGTGTGCTGGAGAAAGAGAGATTGGAGATCATGATTCGATTCATAGCCAAATATTTAGGAAGATCACTGATGGAGATTCGTTCATGTACCAGAGACAACATTCTAGCTATAGCCACCAGAATCTGTTTGTCTGAGCAATTTCATAAGGGGATAATTATTGAAGCACTTGATGAGGCTGGAGCTGGGAAAAGGCTTGAAATGGCAAAACTCACAAAAGCCAAACTTACAACCAAAATGCTTGAACAACCTTCCCAATCACCCACTCAAAAACAGCCTACCCCTCAAATCTCCAAACCAATCTCAAAACTCAAATCCAAACATCCTCAACCCTCAAAACCAATTCCTTTACCACAAAAACCAACCCAACCATCATCCAGTGATGCACCTAGAAGGAGGAGAAGGGTGCTAAGGATAGAAGAAGATGAAGAAAAAGATGATGAAGATGATAGTCTGCCACTCTCTGCTGTTCTAAGGGTACCAGAACCCAGGAGTCAACTCATGATCACACCTGACTCACAAAGGGAAATGGTTAGAGTCAAAATAGAAGATGAAGAACAGCAGAAGCAGCACGATGAGCAACTACTAAAGATGGTTGACAAGGAATTTCCCCAGTCATCATCTATACAAGCCATGAAAGGGCATGCTCAGAGGCTGTACACTCTCAGACACACATTTCAGTATCAAAAAGAGAGAGTGAGAGTATGGCCAGACCCCAGGTGAGCTCTAGAATACACAAAAGATCCATTCCACATAGATACAATGGCCAGGTTAGAAAAACAATAGACTCTACAATCATGTTGGCCATTGTAGTCTCACCTTGGGAAATACTCGATGAATTCAAGAAGGCTCATCAATAAAAAATGACCCCTCAAGCCTTACTGGAAAACAAGACGATCAGAAAGGGGTTATTATATAAGAAGCTTGAAGACATTAAGAAGAATGAGCTTCAGTTACTCCTTGAGGGCACCCATCCTGATGAATTTGTCTATAGGGAGATAACTACTGTGGAGTTGAAGAATGGCAGGACTGTAAAGTACCTATCTGAGTACTATGGTCCAGAGTTCTTCTTTGAAGGAGGAGTAGAAGAACTCTCCAAGGAGGAACAGGTTGTTCTCCTTGAGGCCTATGTTCGTGAGTCTTACAGACTCGTAAATGGGAAGTAGGTTTCATGGTTGGGATCACAACTCTATGTCCAGATTCCCCAAAATAGAGTTCCCCTCCATACTTAGCCAAACACATGATTAGAAACCTCTTCCTGGCCTGTGCTGATCCGATTCTCTAAAGCTGATCAAGAGAAGTCTTTGCCAACAATAAGTGGGACCTCAATAAAGTTAAAGGTTTTGGCTGCATTGGTTCAGGGGGAGTTTGTTGGACCAAAAGAACCAATGAGCTGGATCAGAAAAACCTTTAAGTCCCACAGACGTCACAACAACTGCTGAAGACACAAGTGCTGAAGACAAAGTCTGAAGACACAAGTGCTGAAGACAAAGTCTGAAGACACAAGTGCTGAAGACAAAGTTTGAAGACACAAGTGCTGAAGACAAAGTCTGAAGACACAAGTGCTGAAGACAGTCTGAACACAAGTGCTAAAGACAAAGTCTGAAGACACAAGTGCTGAAGACAAAGTCTGAAGACACAAGTGCTGAAGACAAAGTCTGAAGACACAAGTGCTGAAGACAAAGTCTGAAGACACAAGTGCTGAAGACAGTCTGAAGACAAGTGCTGAAGTTCAAGTCTGAAGACCAAGTGCTGAAGTTTCAGTAGTTTGTCACAACAGCTGAAGAGTACTTCTTCAGTAGTTGTGTTTATCAGTAGTTTTATGTTTGTACTTTCAGTAGGTTTGTAAAACGACTGAAGAGCTTGTTCTTCAATCGTTGTAGTTTCAGTAGTTTCTTATCAGTAGTTTTATATTTTGTGCTTAGCACTCTCTGATATGTTCTCAGTAGTTGTGAACATTTCAGTAGTTTGTTAAGTGTTAGTTATTTTTGTAATAAATCTGCCAGATGTCACTATCCCGTGATATCAGCAGTGATTGCACTCTATATAAGGAGTGTCAACCTAATTGTAATATGTGAATGATTGAGCAGAAACATTTGATATAATTGAAACATTCCTTTTCACAGAAATATATTCTCTCGTTACAACCGTATTTGTTCTTAATGCATACGAATATCAATTCTTGCTATAATTTGTCTAATTCTTGATCTTATTCCGCTGCGTTACACTCTAATCCATCAAACTTGAGATCACTGATCCTGTCACAAACTCCTTGTCATCAAAACCTTGTCAACTCCCTGCCTCGAGTTACAGGTTTGTCTACATCAATTGCCCCTTTGGTGACTTTGATAAAGGGAAAATGACCGCTTCTTCTGAGGATATTAACCTGAATGTGAGGAGAAATTTGTTCCTGGCTGGGATTTGACTAATGGAACTACCTTTGAAACTCTGGAGTCATGTAAGGACTTTATGTCCATGTCCCGCACGCCTGCTGAGTTTTACCGTGGGAAGGTCTAAAAACAGAGAATTATCAAACGCTGGTTGTTTGGCCGTGGTGAACAGTTTATTATCTTTTGTTGAGATTTGTGGTCGTTGGGTTGATGGTGTCAATGAGATTCGTGATCTCAAGAAGCAAATGTCAAAATTGGATGCTGAGAACACGTCCCTCAAGTCTCGTTGTAATGTGTCTGAGCTTGCTAAAGAAAAACTTACTCGAGATCTCAATGGTGCACAGGAGGAGCTTTGTATTCAACATGTTGCAGTGAAAAAACTTTCTTTGGATTTGAAGGATAATAAAATGGCTTCTGAAAGTTGCATTGCTAGCCTTGAGGAGCGAGTAGCTCATCTTACGACTGAGATGAAATGGATCATCTCGGATGGTGTCGGTTTGGCTTTTAATAAGATACGCGATAGTGATGAGTTTTTTGATGCTTTGGCCAGGATCAACAGTCTTTCAGACAAGGTGGGGTACAATGCGGGTCTGTTGGATGGAGCTCGCCTTGTTGCAGGGGGCAAGAAACCCAAGGAAGCCAAGAATTTTGACAAAAATGCATTGAAGAAACTACGAGCTGAATCTGATTGCTTTGATAAATCTATTTTTCCCATGGTTAAGACTATTGTTGCTATGCACAATTCGAGCATTGAGGAAATCAATTCGTTCCTGGACCCTCCAGTTGAAGACCCTATTCGTGTTTAGCTAGTTTATCTTTGGGTGTTGTTTTTGTATTTGTATCAATCTTGTACTTGACTTTTTGTTGTCTCTTTTTGTAATGGTATTTAAACTTTGGCACCCAATATGTATACTTTTAAATCGTGCTTGGTCATTGTTTTGCTTGACTTTTTACTGCAACTTGGTTCTTGACTTAATATCTTCTGCACATAAGTACGCATGGGTTCGGTCGCGGCTCATGACTTCAGCCGCGACTCTAACTTTGGCTGTGACTCGTAACTTCGGCCGCGACGCTGACTTTACATTATCGTTCAAACATTGTTAATGCCAACTCTTCGTTCTATCGCTTTTCTGCGGCTTTCACCCAACCGACTTTTTAACACCATACATCCATTTTTGACATTGTTAACCCCAATTGGACTTGACTAATGGAACTATTCTTGAGAACACCTGAATTATGCAGGGAGTTCATTTTTTGTCTCTGGCTCTAGCCAAGATTAACTATGGCAAAAGTTTGAGAAATAAACAAATGTTGAACGTTGGGTGCTACGTAGTTATGAATGGTTTTCTTTTCTTTCATAGAGATTCATGGTTGTTAGATAAACTGCGTTAAAGAAATGAGAGAGCTTATAAATTAGTTGTTTGAGTTGAAAGATAAGAATATATCTCTTCGATCTCGTTGTGACTAAGCCAAGAAAGAACAAGAGAAACTCACCTGGGACTAGAGTGAGGTACCAGAAGATCACTCGATTAAGTAACATGTTTGCTAGAGACATTATTTGCCAAAATATAAGTAAGTATTTTAATTTATTTCAAACTGTTTACTCAAACATGGTTGAGCAAATTTTGATCTTGTAGCACTTTCTATCCAAATGTAATCGGGTGTTTGGACTAACTCATATATCAAAATTAGTTTCCTTTGATTTTTTAGCTCAAGCATGTTGATTCAAATGATTTCAAGTTATCAGCTCTAACGCGTTTGAGTGATTCAAATGACTTCAACCTTATCTACCCAGGAATGGTTGGGTGATCATCATTTTCATAGTCATTGACTTAGACCTAGCTGAGTTTTTTGAATGCATTATTTGCCCAAGCATCGTTAGGCAATTCAACTTATATCATGATTGCAACTCAAGCATGATTTATTCATTTGGTTGCTTTTAACATCATCTACGAAGCTTGGTAACTTTCTTGATTACATATAGTTACTAACTCAAAATAAGTGTGCTTGCTTTTAACATCATATACCCAAGCCTAGTTACTTGCTTAGTCTTATCGTTACAGAACTTGAACATGATTTACTTGTTTGCTTGTAACATCATATACTCAAGCTTGGTTACTTGCTTGATTTTATGGTTATTAACACATATATGATTGAGTTACTTGGTTGCTTGTAACATCATCTACTCAAGCTTGGTTATTTGCCTGATTTATAGTTATTAACATAGATATGATTGAGTTACTTTGTTGCTTGTAACATCATCTAATTAAGCTTGGTTATTTGCTTGATTTTATGGTTATTAACACATATATGATTGAGTTACTTGGTTGCTTGTAATATCATCTAGTCAAGCTTGGTTATTTGCTTGATTTCATAGTTGTTAACATAGATATGATTGAGTTGCTTGGTTGCTTGTAACATCATCTACTCAAGCTTGGCTACTTGCTTGATTTCATGGTTACTAAAAACTCAAATCATAATTAAGTTACTTTGGTTGCATTTAATACTATCTACCCAAGCATGGTGGGTGATTTAATTAATTGCTTTCAAAGTTGTCGACTAAGATGTGGTAGTATGATTTAATTTCTTTCAATGTTGTTTACTCAGATATATCATCTATGAAAAAATATGTACCATCTACGAGTGTCTTCCCACCATGGATTCAGGTTTGCTAAATCATAACGTGCCAATTTTTATGGATTTATCGGAGGCAGCATACTCGAGTTTCATATAACAAACTAGAAATAGGATTGATTAGCTGGAATCAAACTAGAGGATTAAGAGATGGAACTGGTATTCTTGCATTGAATCCATTGAGCCGTGACTCGGCCAAAACCAACGAGATGTTAGGTTCATTTAATTTTTATTCAAAGTCAACACTAGATGCAAATCACCGCATGATGCAGTTCAGCACCAGCTCTATCTAGCCACCATCTGTGGCTTAACACAACTGTCACACCCTCAAATTCCACATGCGGGGTTTTACCGCGAGGCGTGTGACAAACCAGGATCTCAGACACGGTCATATCAAACGACACTAAATGAATTTAAAAATAAACGTTTGACTTAAATCATAGTAGCATAAAAGAAATAAACATCAGTGCGGAAGCATAACACTGAAATGAATAACAGTGCGGAAGCAAATAACGAAATGTAAACAATACTGAAAGTTATAAGTGCCAAGTCAAAACAAAATGTTCAATGCAAGTAAATATGTTTGATGATGCATGTCCTGAGTACGTTCCTTAATCGTGCATCATAAGCTTAAGCGTTCCTGTTACCTGAGAAAACATGCTAAAGTGTGTCAACATAAAGTTGGTGAGTTCACAGGTTTTATCACAGATAAAAATGTTTGTAACTGTTTTAATGGTAAAGTAATTAAAGCATATCGATAGGTAGCTAGCCTATAAACAAGTTACTTAGCGTTTCGAACCGAGGCTAACTGGTTGTATGTTCGTATGTTTGTTGCCTTCCCGTCACGTCTCACTAGACAATGACAAATGTTAGGTCAATAACGCACCCGTTTGACCTCCAATCAAGCTAGCGCAACTAGCCCGGGCGGGGTTTGTCAAACCCAGTAGTACTACTCAGAATTACCTCGCTACACATTACTAACGGTTCGAGAATGTAAGGACTTTTAAGTATGTTTGCACTAACGTAACAGGCGATAAAAATAATACTAGAAACCATTTGTAAATAAAGTTTGCATGTTTTCTCCCCCAAAAGGAAAGTAATGTAAAATAGGGGCCATGAAGACTCGCATTGAATGCACAGCGACACGTAAATGTAAGCACAAAAGATTAGGGTCTCCGATTAACCTGAATTTTATTTAATATATAATTAATATTAATTTTAAATTGTTAAATATAAATATAACGATCGTACGGTTTCCTCATTCGGTTCAGGTACAATGCCGGTTAACGATAGATTTCCCACGTCAAACAAATACCAACTCATATAAACAAGAAAACCCAATACTCATGTATAATCCAATTTATAAATAAAACTCCTTTATATGTATATGTTATATATATGAGCTCATGGCACTACACAATATGTGGACCCCAACCAAACCACAGCACCCACCAAACACCACATGCATTCATACACAATATAACACCCACATGATGCATATTTCGCACAGGAACGCACACATACGCATTACTCGTGATATATATATATATATATATATATATATATATATATATATTATATATATATATATATATATATATATATATATATATATATATATACGCAGAAGATACATACATATATATGCAGAAAAACACATACATAACACATATATTTCTATAATCGCCCAGATTATCTGTATACGTATATCCAACTCCGTGCACACACAACAATAAACGCATACGCAGAATACATATATATATGCATACATAGCGTATAACACGCACCGATACAAGCATACACACACAATATATCTATACATGTGTATAATACACATTGCAGAAACGTATATATAAGGTAGACACACACTATATATACATCACAAAACATGTATATATATATATAAAGAATGCACACACACACACACACCGCAGAACGCATATATAACCGATCAACGCATCCCGTATCGAACCCAACGAAAACCGAAATTAAAACCGTAATCGAAACCGTAATCGAAACCGTAATACTCCGAACGAGAATAACGAGAAAAGGAACCATACCGAACAAGATGCGGGTTTGATTCGATCTTTGTTTACTATCACCGGCGGGGTTGTTTGATTGCGGTGTTGTTTGATCCCTTAGAAGACCGTAAGAGAACCGTCACGTGAACGGGAGGCCGCCGGAGGCTAGAGGCACACGAAAGAGGCTGCCGGATAGAGCTTGTGTTGGGGGAGAGGTCGACGGTTGTAGACGATGCTCTCGAAGAAGAAGAAAACGGCAGAAACAACTAGTAGGGTTACGGAGAAGGTTATGCTAATGAGATGGGGGTGGGTACCGTAGTTATATAATTCAAACTTTGAAAATTTGGAATATTAACACTTGAGTCCCTTGTTTATTAAAATTTCTTCTTGGGTTAATTTAGTTTAGTTAGGTTTAGAATCATTTATTATTATTAAGTATGATAATAATCATTTTACTTAATAATAAAAATAAATATATAAACTGATTTATTTTAAAATATCATAAAGAGGTTTAATAGTGGTGACGATGTTAACCTGAAAAATACGAGGTGTCACAACAACCAAAGCTCACATCAGCCAAATCTTAGTATCAACTGAAGCTTACACTAGCCGAATCTTAGCACCAGTTGTAGCTCACACCAGCTGCAGTTGAGCACCAGCCAAATCTTAGCACCATCTGAAGCTTGCACTAGCCGTATGTCAACACTAGCTGTAGCTCACACCAGCCGCATCTCAGTACAAGCTGAAGCTTACACCAGCTAATCTCAGTACCAGCTGAAGCTTACACCAGCCGAATCTTAGCACTAGTTGCAGGTCACACTAGCTGCAACTGAGCACCAGCCAAATCTCAGCACCAGCTGAAGCTTACACTAGCCGAATCTCAACACTAGCTGAAGCTCACACCAACCGCATCTCAGTACCAGCTGAAGCTTACACCAACCACATCTCAGTACCAGTTAAAGCTTACACCATCCAAATCTCAACACTAGCTGAAGCTCACACCAGCCGCATCTTGTAACCCTTTAGTCACGGCTCGTAACATTCAGCCGCGGCAAATCGCCTCACATCTTGTTAGATCTGAGTTTGACTAAAGAATTGGGTTTAGCTTCGGTTGGTTAATTGGTTATGATCTAGGGTGAACGAGGCTGGCTCAACGGAACTATGTTTGGAAGAAAGGATGTGGGTCTCGGTGTTGAGTGTTGATGTGGGTGAGAAAGTGTATGAGTGTTTCAAAGCTATTTAGGTTGGATGGTTGTTCGAGGCTATAGGGGAAATGGTTACATAGAATAAAGTCTGATGATTCTCATTTGTTTTCTAAAACATTTGTGATGAGAAAACGTAGCCATTATCTTTCACATCTTTTGTTTTGTATATTTTGCGCTTCTATTATGTATGATATAGGCAAAGCAATCAAACAAGCTATTAAGTTGTACATGAGCTAAGCTGTAAACTAGTTATCATGAGGAAAAAATGGTCATATTAAGTTTTCAAAGAAAGAGAGTGATAAGTTTTCCTTAAAAAATATATCTAACATATCTATTCTTTGTTGTCTTAAATGCTTCCCATGTATTCATTCAGTTCAAACCTACGTAAATACATGAAATGAAACTTAAATGCATTACCCATGTTGTTTTTACATTCCTTTGGTGTTTATACCCATATGAGAAATAAAGTGATATGAGTAATATATGACATGTAGAATATAACCATGAAAATTTTTCGGATATTCATTGGTACGCTAAATCTAAAGATTTAGAGCATTCATAGTGAAAAGAATGTGAGATTTGAAACCCACTAAAACGAGTCGTGTATATGACATAAACAGTATTAAAGTTGTTATGTAGATAGTAAGAGTTTAGAACCTGAAACTTGGAGCCATATCGATAGGTCGCGGTGTCTCGTGCAGAACACAAGAACACCAATCTAGCCGTTGTAAGAGAGCACGAAACCTATTTTGTTTCCGTCCCACGGATGGCGCCAAATGTTGCTACACAAATCTTAGTCAAGAGATTAAGACTTTGGAGCAGTGCAAGAATGGGGTTGCTACCAGGGATCAGGCTAGAACTTGGCCTTGACTTTGACCATTGGGAAACAGGATGCGGCTGGGCTTGGTTTCGGCTGAGCAGAATGTCAAATATCAGGCTGGAACTTGGTCTGGACTTTGGCTGATGGGAGGTCGTCAGGAAGTGAGTTGCAGCTAGGCTTGGCTTTGGCTGAGAAGAGTATCTGCGAGACAAAAACAACACCGTGAGCCTCGCCTCGGGCAGAAAGGGTTTTCCCCCAGAGACCACACTCCGACGTGAGAATAAGTATATGTATTGAGAGAACTTGAAGGGAAAGATTAGTAAGTGATTGGTTTGTAGTGAGAATGTTCTCAGAATGTCTTCTACATGTGGAATGAAAGAGGTATTTATAATGTTGGTGTATGGGAACAAAATATGACATGGTTCTATTCTCGGAAGCTTGTGGTCAACGATCTGAGACTGAAATCCCCTAGCCAGGGGTTTTATACCTTTCTGGTGCAAAGGGTTGTTTCTGACTGACAAATGTAATTTGTCTTTGTAGTTGACTTGGGAATTTGGGGGCTGCTCTGACCTTTGCCAATGTTTTGGCTTTATTCGTTTTGTCATCTTGTGTTTCTTTCTTATTCTCTTTTAAGCGATGAATGGCTTCCTTGGTTACCACGTTTGTCTTGTTTCGGGCCTTTCATAAAGATCTTCTAAGTGTCATAGTGAGATAATTTGTCTCGTGTCTTTGAGCCAAGTACCCAGCTGCGGCTTGGGCTTATTCCGTAAGTGAATTGAACTTGGTGACCACGGATGGGGCTTATTCCGTAAGTGAATTGAACTTGGTGATCGCGGCTGGGGCTCGCGGCTCTTGGCGAACCGCAGCTGGGCTTCCTGGGCATACCGCGGCTGGGCTTGCGGTTGGGCTCGAGGCCCTGGGGTACCGCGGCTGGGCTTGCGGCACTGGGTGAACCGCGACTGGGCTCGAGACCCTGGGGTATCGCAGCTAGGGCTTGCGGCCCTGGCGTATCGCGGCTGGCGCTTGAGGTCCTAGATGAACCGCGGTTGGGCTCGCAGCCCTGGCGAGCCGAGGCTTGACTTGCAGCCCAAGCGTTATCCCAATCTTTCCTTGGCTCGGTTAGGATGACACCCTTTCAATGAACATTTTCTAAAAGTGATACTAGAATCATAAATCCCCATCAATACAGAATGGGTTGCAACTCTAACCATTAGTATTTGCATGACTAGAGGGGGTTACGAAAATCAACTTTACTATTAATAGGGATGTACACTCATATTTTTTTTCTAATTTGAGACTCTCATCACAACATTGTTGTTACGTTTTTAATAAACACTCTGAAAGAAGGTTACGTGACAATATGTAAAATTAGTAAAATTGACATTGTATCGACTTAATATTGTATTTGACTGTACATGTCTTTAACTTTTTTATTTAGTTGTTTTTTTGGTTTTGTGGACTATAATCTTGAGGTAGTGTGTATGAGTAAAAATGTATCCCCATTGAGTAAAATTTTAAAATCTTTTGAGATGCAAACTTTAAAGTTATTTTCATTATGCATTAAAATAAACTTAGAACTCTACTAAAGGGTTGGGTTGTTATGTTTTTCAAGTTTAGTCACAAGTAAAACTTTAACAATTTCATGGTACATAACATGAGCCAGAAACATATAATTGCGTAATCTTTGTAACAAAATATAGAATAACACTCACAAATATATTTGAATGCTCTAAAACATCCTCATTGGTTTCTTGTATCTTATCATTAGATTAGTAACCCGTGTGTTACACGGGTTGACCAATACTTGAAATAACACATGAGTAAATTATTATAGTACGTAATATGTATATATGATAAAATTAAAAACTATTGTTCATAAAGTATTTATGTAATGATATTTAAAGTTAAAAAGATGAGTAAAATTCATAACAATGAAATATTGTTTAAAAACAAACAATATCAAAAATAATAATAATATCATGAATTTTAAAATTAATTAAAGAAAAATATTATTTCAAAAAAGTACGACAAAAACTTTTATTTTAATAAAACGAAATTTATTAACAATAATATTAAAACTAATAACCCAATCATTATTTGTTAACATAAATAACAATTTCTTATAAATAAATGTCAAACAATTAAAAGTAACAATTGATCATAATATAATATTTACAGTAATTGATATGAGTTCATATGTAACTGATATAAATTAATAGTTTTCAAATTTATACTAACTCAAGATTAAGGGATTGTAACGACATGTGGCAATGCACATGTGACGTTTAGGTAGACGTGCTACAAAGACATTATGTGTATTCATAGTTAGTTTTTATTATAAGCTAGCTTTAGTAAACCCTGTATTACACGGGTTGATTAAAAAATATTAAATATAATAAAAATTTATTAATTATAAATCGATGTTCTAAAATAAGATATGACTAAATTCTTCTTATAATAAATAAAAGTAAAACTTTTATTTTAAAACAAACACTTTAAAAATTGTCATACTTAAAAACCTTCTTTTATAACTCTCAATTTTAATTATTTTTTGTTTATAAAAATCTTACGTTTTAGAAACACCAGTTATAAATATTTTGTATTTTTAAAAAAGTTTGATTTTCTAAAAAATTATTTCATTGGAAATAACATTAATAAAAATATATCTTGCTTATTTAAAAAAACTTTTGACTTTTAAAAAAATAAATAATATTATTAGTAATTAATGTGATCATTAAATATGAGAGATAAGCGGAAAAAAATATTAAAAAATAATATTATATTGACATATGTCCTCCTAGATACCTTTTAATTAAAGTATGGAGATTATAGATTATTATCTCCCGTTCAAAAATAAAGAAGAAATGAAAAAAAGGCCAACAACAATTTCTACCTTCTTTGTAGGATGAGGGTTCCCATGTACATGACTTAAAAAGAACATAAACTTTAAAATTTATAAGGAAAAACCCTTCAAGAAACTGATATTTGATTGTCAAACCTCCTGTAAGTGAATCTACTATAGTTTCTATCTTCCACAGCACAACTCATCAACTGAAATTCAAACCATCACTTCAACATTCTGCAAATAAATCAAGGGTCAATTTAAATCACTACACGTCATTTCAAACTTACTGAATAACAGCCGATTCAGGTTGTGTTATATCTCTAACAGATAAAATGATTCCCCAATTTTTTTTAATGCATAAACCTCCCAAATAAATTTTATCTCAAAAAACATATTTTTATTGAAAGAAAAATCTGGACTAAAAGTGCATCAAGCCAAACCAACCTGTTTCAACACATACAACTTACACATTTTGACCTGTTACACAACCCACATGCGACTCAACAAATTACTAGCCTTAAAGAGCAACAATGGCTTACCTTGGAATTGTTGGAGATATCTATCGAAGAATCAAGCGTTTTGATCGCCTGTCCAGATGCTAACGTCTCACAGGCCACAACTACTCCTCTTAGGCTGCCTACACGCCCGCTGACCAATAAGGCTGCAGCCGCATTGAGTGCCTGAAAAAAGACTTTTTGTTAACATATGGTCAAAGTCAAAGTTGACTTTTTTAGATGGAGGTGGCATGAGAAATGAAGTTGATTTCCCCTTGCTAATAAAAGCTGGTTAACTATTAATGATATAACTGAACTGATAAATGTAGCCCCTAATAAAAAAACTCACAAATGCATCAGCGATAGATCCTTTTTCTCCCGCTAATACACGCCTTAAGATTTCTGCATTGTATTTAGAATTGCCACCACGCAAGTCATCTACCGTGCAACGTGGCATCCCAAAATCCACTGTGTAATGAAAAACCTGAGTTTATTGAAGCATGGAAGAACATATAAGAGAAACAAAAAGATCATTTAAAAGTAGGCGCCATGAATATTACATGTTGATTAACTACATTGTACCATAAAGTTAGCCCAAGGTTCCAACTTAATACCAGTCGACGTTATATGAAAATGACTGCAATGCAATCATAAATCATATACGTGTGTGTATACATAGAAAGGGAGGGGCCATATAATAAAAAACCAGTTTTTGAAGTAGAGAACATAAACACTTGTGTCTTTTGTTTTAACTGTGATCACCTCTCTTTCTCTCTCCCAAGTACAAATACATACGCGATTCTCATGGTTCTCTGCTAGCCTGCCTAAAACTGGTTCTGTAATGATAGCGCCCCCTACATATGTTTATACAATTATTTTTTACATAAGTTGTACTTCCGTAAAGGTAAGAAACTTACATGGATCGAATAATAACTTCTCAATTGAATCTTGTGTGACATCAAAGACAAGTCCTGGACCTAGAATTGTAAATAGATTAAAAAAATACGGCTCTAGAACAAAAATATAAAGACTTATTGGCATTTAAAAACATTTTAATTGGTACTACATTTATAACAAACTAGTATATGCTTAAATTGCAATAAGAAGAAAGCAAATTGCATATAAAAGGAAATGAACTTTGGCTGGAATTCTATATGGATGCTAAAGTTTGTTTGCACCCATAAAAAGAAATTAACTCTCAAAAAGTTTTCATATTGCACATTAATCGGTTCACATGCCACATAATCACCATTTGTCAGACCATCGCCACATAAAATAATCAAGAAACTACATGTCATGATTTGACCGAGTAACCAGAGCAATTCTACAAAACTTGAAAATTTTGGAACTTTCAGCCTATTTGTCAAAATTTTGAAAGTTCTTTAACTCCTTATTATTGAATTTGAAAGGTTGAGCCTTCTTGTGGGTGCAAGAAGAAGATTTTTACCACAATTAGGAATCCAACCAAAATTTACTACCTTTATATGCAATTATCCTTAAAATAACACTACAGTTAGCAGAAAATGGTGGAAGAACACAAAAAGAACCAACTAGATTTTGAACTTTTGCAGCCCACTACAATGTTTCTCCCTAATAATGTATTCGCAAATTTTGGAACTTTATTGGGTATTAAGGGAATAAAAAGTTTTGGTATAACAGTTTAAAAATGCTTATAACTCGATAAACAACAAAAAGAAGCATGAAAAGATTTTACCAAGAGGACTCATTTCATCCAAGCCTTCAGAGTGGACAACAAGTGCTCTTTTCATGCCAAACCTTTGGAGTGCTTTTGCCAATTTATGAACCTATGCAATATATAGACTTGAATGTAAATTTAACATAAAAAATATATGAAGGATACAATTCTCCTTATACTAACAGTAAACAGATGTCCCCGTTTGTGGACAATCAAAAGATGGTAATACTTATGAATTGGTCAAGTGTGGCTGTGTATTATCTCAAACGCATCAAGTCCAAAAACATATATTATAGCATAGCAGGTTAAACGGGTTAAGATCAAGTCAATTTATAATGTATATAAACTCTTAAAATAGCTCAATTAATATTTATTTAAAAATTTAAATTATTACTACAAGGTAAATGCAAACCTTAGCCACTGAAGGCTAAAATTAACCACCGACTTGTGGTGTTTTTGGAAGCTTGTAAGGTTATGTATAATGATCAAGTTCGACTATATTTGTAAAAGTAAAGTTAACAACCATAAAGTTGTTCTATAGTCATACTTTACACAATAAGTAGTCATAAAGATTTTTAAAAATGGAAGAAAAAAAAGAGTCGTGTTCAACTAAACCCATCTTGACCCCTACTAAAGAATTGCCCGTTTCAATCTACATGTTTTAACCATTACGTCACCAACCAACCTACCAAACCTGCCACCTCTATATGCCATAATTGTGGAGGCAATTACTAGGTCTTCCTTGTAGACAACAACAACTGCAAAAGGCACACGTGCAGGATTTAACATAGGACCCAGGATGTTGAATACGGTTTTCACTTTAAGTTGTTTCCTCATGGGCCTAACAGTTTGCATAGCGGGATGGTACACCAGAAACATCATGAAACCAATTCCTGCCTTGTTGACGCACCTTACCACCCCCTAGTACAGTTATATAACAAATTAAAACAAATATATACAACTATTAAAATTCTTTTAATATATAATATAAGGTACTCATTTAGATCTATGACAATTCAATCCCTACATACATCACTGCAGACAGTTTTATAATCACTATTTGTAGAGAAAAGTTACCTTTTTGAACTAGAATTGTTAGAAAATCTAAACAAATTGGCTCAAAGATCAAACTGGAAAAGAAAAGAACAGGAACATAATGGAGCAGTCAGCCCAATTATTATTCAAAACAAAAAGAAAAAGATAATATTTTGTGTGTTTTTTCCATCTAATTCTACCACCTATTTATAAGGGAAACAAAATTTGGCTAATAAAAGAAAATTATACTGATTGCTTAAATCAAGCATTAAATCATAATTGATTGATTCAATCAATCAATTGCTGAAGTTTATTCTTGGACCTTGATTTTGACTGCTCAATCATTGGAATTAACTTGTCAATCACCCCCTTAATTCCAATCTACCTGCTTCAATTTCTTTAACCCCTAATTTTTCTCTCATTTCAATGAACTTGAGTCTGGGTAGAGCTTTTGTCAGGATATCCGTTGCTTGTTCTTTTCCACTAATGAATTCGACCTTAACCAAATTTTGTTCAACACATTCACGAATAAAATGGTATTTTGTGTCAATGTGTTTGCTTCTACCATGGAACACAGGATTTTTCATTAATTCAATGGCTGAACGATTGTGTCAATGTGTTTGCTTCATTATTCCTTCAAACTTCTGGTTTGTCAAATCTTCGAGCATCCCTTTCAGCCATATGGCTTGGCAAGCAGCAGTGTTGCCGCCATAAACTCAACCTCGCAAGAGGACAAAGCCACCGTGCTTTGTTTTTGGCTGCACCAAGCAATCGGTCCACCACCATAAAAAAAACCATTCCGGTTGTACTTCTCCCATCATTCCGATCAGTTGCGTGTGAGCTATCACTGTATCCAATCAGCTTTGGGTATCCATTCTTCATATAATTAATGCCAAAATCAATTGTTCCCTTCACATAACGCAAAATATGTTTTACAGCTTGCACATGTGTTGCTTTTGGTGTCTCCATAAACCTGCTAACCATCCCTACTGCATAACACAGGTCTGGTCGTCGAAGACTTCCAATGATTCTTCGATATTCTGTTGAATCGACCAGAACACTAAGACCAGGTTCCATGGGATATTTTGTGGGATTGCAATCCCACATCTTTGAGTTTTTCAGGATCTTTGTTGCGTAGCCAGCTTGCTTCAAAGATATTCCACCATCTGTTTGGGTTACTTCGATTTTCAAATAATAAGTCAACATGCCAAGGTTGCTCATTTCAAAATATTCAGCCATTTTTCTTTTGAAATTCTCAATTTTCCTTGCGTTTGAACCGGTGACGATTAGTCATCCACGTACACTCCAACAATTATTACTTCGTTGTTGTATACGTGTTTGTAAACCGCATGTGCTCTTTGACTTCTTTTAAAACCAAGATCTTTAAGAGTAGTATCCAACCTTGTGTTCCAAGCTCGTGGAGCTTGACGCAATCCATATAAAGCCTTTGAGAGCTTATACACCATGTGCTCACTCCCAGGTATCTTGAATCCATCAGGCTGGTCCACGTACACCTCCTCCTTCAATTCTCCATTGAGAAACGCAGTTTTCACGTCTAAGTGATGAACTGGTCATCCAAATTGAGCTGCCAAAGCGAGCAGCAGTCGCACTGTTTCCAAACGAGCCACTGGTGCAAATGAATCTTCATAATCTATCCTTGCTTTTGCACATATCCTCTCGCAACAAGTCTTGCTTTGTAGCGAGTGATTTTTCCTTCTGCATCTTTCTTCGCTTAAAGAGCCACTTTAAACCAATTGATTTGTGGCCTTTTGGCAAATCAACTACTTTCCAGGTCTTGTTTCTTTGGATTGCATCAAGCTCTTCCAACATAGCTTTCCGCCATTCTTTTTCTCTTTGCTTCAGCATAGGTAACTGGTTCTTCGTTGATCGCCAACAATACTCGTTCGAATTCAACCTGTTGAATAGATTGAGTTCTATCATAAACATTTGAGATAGGACAAAAACCTTGTGTGGGTGTATCGTCATATTCTGAATCGCCATTCTGTGAAATTGAATCTAAACTTGCTGAACCAGACCCATGAGTTGAACTGGATGCACTGAACTCATCAAAAAACTGGACCGTTTGTTGGGTTAACTGGGCCGTTGAAAGAGTCTGCTGCACTGCTATTCTGGGCTGTTGTGTTCTGCCCAGAATGTGTTGTTTGACTTGGACTGGTGTCTGAGACTGCAGCATTCTTGGCCTGATCAGAATGATCAGGTTAGTTCCTGTTGACAGTGGGATTTATCCCATTTCTTTGACTTCAATTTCAACAGAAAAATCAGCATTGTCTTCTTCTTTATTCCAGCTCCAAGATTTGTTTTCATCAAAATAGGCATCTCTACTAACACAAATTTTGTTTGTTAGTGGATTAAAAAACAATGAGCTTTACTACCTGGTTCACTGCAAAGATACACCATTGATACGCTTCTATCATCCAGTTTTGTGGTCTTGATGGTAGGCACTTTGACGTAAGCTTTGCATCCAAATACCTTCAAATGATCTAACTGTGGCTTTCTCCTTTTTAATGTTTCATAGGGTGTTTTATCTTCCAGAGCCTTTGTGGGGGTTCTGTTCAAAAGATAAACTGCATGTCTGACAGCTTCACCCCACAACCATTGTGGCAAATTCATGGCTTTCATCATTGATCTTGTGACTCCCAAAACAGTTTGATTTCTCTTATCTACTACACCGTTTTGTTGCGGTGTATAGGGAGCAGTCAAGTACCTTCTTATCTCGTCTTCATTACATAATTGCTCAAACTTTGAGAAAACAAATTCTCCTCCACGATCTGTTCTCAAAGCCCTGACTTTACATCCAAATTCAGATTCTGCAATACTTTTGAACTTGAAAATGCCTCGTAAGCTTGGTCTTTGGATTTGATAATATACACCCACATAAATCTACTAAAATCATCGACAAGAAGCAAAAAATACCTGTTTCCAGATGACGTGGAAGATGTAATTGGTCCGCAAAGATCTGCGTGCATCAATTCCAAAGGCTGTTCAGCCCGATAAGTTGATAATAATGAGAAAGGAAACCTGCGATGTTTTCCTGCCAAACATGTTTCACAAATTTCTGATTTGTGATCAATAATAGACAGCCCATCCACCATTTCACTTTTTGTCAACTTTCTCAATGTTTCAAAATTAAAGTGACCCAAGCGTGCATGCCAAAGCCAAGCCATGTCATCCAATTTTGACAATAAGCACGTTGATGGCACCGTGTGCAACTTTATTTTATAAAGTCTGTTTGGAGCCCTCTTCACTTTCATCAGTGCAGCTCCCGATCTTTCATACATCCACAAGATTCCACCTTTTATCACAACTTTACATCCGACTTCATCAAATTGACCCAAACTTAGTATATTGTTACATAAGTTGGGTATAAAGTAGACATTTGTGACAAGTATTTGATCTCCATTCTTACATTGTAAAAGAATTGAACCTTTTCCTTTTATCTCTACTGCTGATCTGTCTCCAAAAAGCACCTTTCCCACTGTTTTTTCATCAAGATCGCAGAAGTATTCCCGATTTCCGGTCATGTGGTTGCTAGCACCATTATCTAAGTACCACATGCCTTCGTTGCTATCATCTTCGACAAGAACATTTGGGAATACTTTCTCTTCATTAAGCATCACCATATCCTGTGAACATTTAGCCATTAAAAGAGTAGAGTCATCATCTTCTCTTACCAAATTGGCTTCATCTTCTGGTTTCCTTGGTGCTCGACATTCGGAAGAAAAATGTCCAACTTTATTGCAATTAAAACACCTCATCAACCTCTTGTCACTCCTGCCTCGTTGATCATTCTGATCACCCATGCGATCACTGCTGGGGTTTTTTCTCTCCCTCCTCGACCGCGACTATTATTGCCCCCACCACGCCCACGCCCGCGTGAGTCATTGGAACTAGAAATTTTTTGTTTTGACTCTTGTTTCTGTCTATGCTGCCACTCTGTTTTTGTTAGCAGCAATTGACCTGTTGAATCTTTGACTGATTCAGCAGGCTTGAGTCTCTCTTCGTAAGCCTTGAGTCGCCCAACCAAGTCTTCAAACGGCATCTTGTCCAGGTCCGAATACTGCTCAATTGCTGCGACAATCGGCAGAAGCTTGTTTGGTGCCGAATTAAGCACCTTCTTCACTCTAATCTTTTCCTCTATGGTTTTTCCAAGTGTCCGAAACTTGGAAGTGATGGCACCAATTTTCCCAGCAAAATCATCAATACTATCGCTTTCTTTCATAGCCAAAAGTTCAAATTCACAGTTCAAAGTTTGAATCCATGCTTGCTGGACTCTATCAGCCCCAAGATAGCGAGCCTTCAAGGCATCCCACACACTTTTTGCCTCCTCGTGTTCTGCAACCTGTAGCAGAATATCTTCCGGCAATGCCTGGAAGATGAAAGCTCGTGCTTTCTTCTTGATCTTAACGTCAACAGTGACGCCTTCAGGTGGTTCAATGGCCTCCCAAATACCTTGGGCATCCATGAATGACTCCATCTTAATAGCCCAAGACATATAGTTCGTCTGGGTTAAGATCGGGCAGAGGTAAGATGATGATGACCCTGTTTCTTTCATTGTAACAGCTGTTTGGTTTACTGAATCTGCCATCACAGCTTCTTGGTGGCTTCTGGGTTTTTTTTTTGCTACATTCGGCACTCACTTTTCTTCCTTCTCTGTTCGCTAGAATCTCCTGGTTGTGCTCTGATACCAATTGTTAGAAAATCTAAACAAATTGGCTCAAAGATCAAACTGGAAAAGTAAAGAACAGGAAGATAATGGAGCAGTCAGCCCAATTATTATTCAAAACAGAAAGGAAAAGATGATATTTTGTGTGCTTTTTCCATCTAATTCTACCACCTATTTATAAGGGAAACAAAATTTGGCTAATAAAAAAAAATTATACTGATTGCTTAAATCAAGCATTAAATCATAATTGATTGATTCAATCAATCAATTGCTGAAGTTTATTCTTGGACCTCGATTTTGACTGCTCAATCATTGGAATTAACTTGTCAAGAATTGGAAAACGTATTCGTTTTTATGTTGCAAACCAACATCTTTCTTGTGAAAAAAGGTAAAACAAGTACTGCAGATTTCAAGAATGAAGCATAATCATGATGGAAAAAGAAGTATACTAGTCAATTTTCATCGACACCTTTTCATTCTTGTAAAGAGGTCTTTGGATGCAAGTTTAAACTGATTAACACAACTTCAGTTTGGGTGAAAGTAATTATGCTTTTGAGTTTCTGATTATTTTGTGTAAAGATAACCAGATATAAACAAGCAGGTCAGATACTGCAGTAAGTAAAATGATTAGTGAAAAATATATGTAAAATGATTATTGAAAAAATGTAAAATTGCCCATCTTCCCTGATTTAGATTCTTCATGTCTGTAAGTCATCATAATCCCTTTCAAAACTCAAGTCAAAAACCCCCTAAATAACTTTTTATCTCCTTGCAGTTGTGCAAGACCAAGTACCATGGTTCGAAAAGCTTATCACTATTTCTTTATAATAGAAAAGTTGTCTTGGTTAAAAAAAGAAGATTAAAATAGCTTCCTAATGCGAGCAACTAGATATATCAAAAACACAAGTATCGTGTCATACTTAACAAATCTACAATAGAATCAGTTTGGAAGTCCTAAAATTTGGACATATGCTAAGAAAATAGCAATTTATAAAAGCATAATTCAACAAAAATAATGAAATTGACAAACCTCAGGGTCTAACTCAATTGCAACACCCATTTCTTCCAACACATCAGCACTTCCACATGCAGATGAACTTGACCTATTCCCTTGCTGCAACACATAACTTAGATTAGAGGTGAAAAAATGGGTGAGTCGGGCGGGTTGGGTTGACCCTGAACATTTTAAGTACAAAACTTTATAAGTTATTACAAATAACTAGTTAGTGTTATATATGATTGAAACCATTATATTAGTTCCATAATAATAACTTTTTTGAATAAAACAACTAATAGGGTTATATGAACTAAGAACACACTTTCAACCTATTTGACCCGATTGATCCATTTCCTTTTTACCTACTTTTTTTTATTTTGCCAATTTGAACTGTCAGATAAAACAAAACTTGAAATAACTTGTTAATCCTCAAGATAAATAAAAAATGGTTGGACTGTAATTCACTAATCCAACCTTTGCAACTCTTGCTCCACATGCGGCTGCTAATGTGGAGGATCTGGTTGAGATATTTATAGTATTTGCACCATCACCACCCGTGCCAACTATGTCCACTGCATCATCACCTAACCCGTCTACCTTTTTACAATGTTTGATCATGGCTCTAGCCAATCCCACCACCTGCACACTCATCATTTCAAGATTTCAATCAATATCTCACCCTGTCACAAAGTTCATAAGAATAGGCTCGTTTTAAATAAATAAAAAAGAAAAAGAATGTTCTTGATTAGAAAACACAAATCAAGAGCTAGTAAGAATGTATGCCCAATAATAAACAAAGCTTCAATCTTCAAAATAAACATAACTAAATAACCAATTTCATTTCAAAAGTAAAACTAACACCAATTTTGGAATAGGATACATTCAAACAACAATCTATACACATGCATGAGAAATGAATAACATCTACAGATTTGCATTAATGGTGATTTTGACATAAGTTTTAATAAGCCCCCTTAGTTCAAAGTTGGTTGTAAGTTGACTTTTCATGATCAAACAAGACATTCTAGATAGAAAATAATAATCCATAGCTAGCAAAAGAATATCTTAAACAATATAACAAGTTATTAACAACAAAGCAACAACGAAGCTTTAATCATCAAAATAAAGATAAACAAACGACCCATTCCATTGCTAGATTCAATCAATTTGATCACAAAAGTCAAGCTGATGATCTAAATTGAGGAAGAACTATTAAAAACTTACTTCTTCATACGTTTCACCTTTGGCTCTCAAAAGAACAAGAAAAGCACTTATGAGTGCTTCATTGGCATCACGAAGCAAAAAATCAAGAGACTCCTCCGCCTCAGCTTCCGTCAAATTCTTTCCATCAATCAACGAATCAATCAACTACACCCAACAAAAATCACACAATTACCAGTTTACCACACGAATTAGTCAAAGAATAGACGAACCCATTATCAAAAAACAAATCAGAAAGCAGAATCTGCGGAAACGACGTCGATTTGGGAATCGTACCGGGTGCATTTCGATTAGAATGAGCAGCAGCTAGCAGATTGTTGAACCCGTGCAGATTGAATAAACGGGATTTGTGAATAAGGGGTTTTGGAGAAGAGGGTGAGATAGTTGATGGAGAAGAAGGGTGGTGAAGAAGATGGTGAATTCGAAGAGTCGCCATTGATGTTGGATTGCAATGCAGAGGTTGGTGAATGAAGGAAGATTGTATGATGGTGGCAGTGATGGTTGTTGCCTGTTGGTATTCAAAGTCAAAGGGGAACTTTTTTTTATCTTGAAATTTGCATTGAATTCGTTTAATCAGCATTTATGAGTTTCAGGCACGTTCCTTTTTTTATTATAACGTGCAGGCGTGACGTTACACCGTAAGGAAATAATATCAAAATGTTATCGTGATCATGTCTGTTGAATAAGATGTTAATAAGATATGTGATCTTACCAAATAACGATGAAATTTGAACTATGTTCTTTTTAATAAAATTCGAAATCTCATATGAAAACGATGAAACACCACGTTGTAACAAGGGGTTAAAGTTAAATAAAAAACTAGAGTCGAATTTATCGTAGCCATGATAATATGTGTAGCTTTATATAAGGAAACAAAACCTGGACATTATTAATAACATTCATTGTCTTATATAAAAACAAAAAATTGTCGGAAAATGTATGTTACGATGATATAATTATATTCAGATTTTTATATAAAATAAAAACTAAAATGATTGAACTTTTCGAAATTAGAAAACCAGATTCTATATCAGTAAATTAAATTTCGAAAATAGTATATTAAACTTCTACTAAATAATTTTCAATAAAAGAAAAGAGACTTATAATTTATTAATTACTTTGTAATCAAATTTCAAAAAACTATGTGCACATCTTTAACAAGTAAGGGCATTTGGTCTAGTGGTATGATTCTCGCTTTGGGTGCGAGAGGTCCCGAGTTCGATTCTCGGAATGCCCCTCTTTTATTATTATTTTATAATGCAAATACTGTGTTTAAACTTTTTTTTTTACTGACGTTATTAATTATTTATTTAAACACATTTAAACACTATTTGTTCAAGGTCTAAGTGTCTAACTATACTTTTTATTGAGTTTTATCAAACTAGAATACAGCTTAGTATCTTACAAACTTCATGGAAAATGAATTTTGTTTAACGAAAAAAATTCTAAAGATTAGTGATTGCTTATTGATGGACTCATGTCACGTCTCGTCCTTACACATTAATAAGCTATCATCAAAATATAAATTGCATTTATTTGTTTGAAATTTTTTTCTTGATAGAGCATTACAATGACGTAATTTGAGTTCCTATCTCATGGTGTGACCATTTTTTTGGGGGTCGTTCGGCCCCTATAATATTTTAGTATGTATACATTCTAATCTTGAACGTCTCTTAAGAAAAATTTTACTTTGACCCCATGAAAATTTGACAATAACTTTATAAAATTATGACACAAAACCATAAAAAGAATTTGATACTTACTCCCAACAATAATCAATTTGAAATTTAAACATTTTACGGATATATCATATACATACACATTTATTGTAAAGTTTTAATTAATTAACATATTTCAAAAAAAATCTCAATGCCCAATACCTATTTAAATAGTTAGGTTCGTTACTTTATTCATTTTATAAACCACATAACCAATAACTAGTCTCTAGTTAACCTAATAATTACTGAACAATCTAGTACAATTTTAAAAGTTACAATATTAGCATTTAGCGGCAGGTGAGAGGGACGTTCGCAAGAATTTCTTCTGTAAAAGCAACTACCGTTGCTCGTCCCTCTTTCCATGGTTGCACAACACCCACTTCAAAAATCAAATTTAAGCAAGCCTAAGTCTCATATTCTAAATAGCCCCAAAAATTTAAAAACCAATAGGAAACAACTCTGGAAAAATTGTATTACCATGAATAATTTCTAATAATGATCGGCATACTTTTACTATTTATTTGAAACTCAATTTGGTTATATCTATTTATTATGTGATATACCAAACCCAAACTAAACCGAACAGAAAAAATGTAGTATTTTGCGATAGAAAATCGACCCTCAAAAAATTACAAACCCATAAAACAAAATTTTAGATCCACCACTTATCTATATTCATACTTATATAAAACACATGAAACTTCATTTTCATTATATCAAAGAAACTATTGTTCAGAGAGATCTTGTGTAATTTGTAGTGTCAAATGAGCATATTGTTGATATCTTTACAAAGTCATTGCTAACTCATAGCTTTATATATCTACGATCCAAACTACAAAAGTTATGTCTTGGCTTGCGAGAAAGTTATAGACTAGTAATATTGATATACTTGATTATAATTATTACCTCGTGAAAATATTTTTAATACACTATATGTCTATACGACTTTATTTATATCCCTTACATAACCCTTTTATACACCAAATCCATAAATAATCATATTTTATGATTAAACTCGCCAACCATGATTATCACTTTGTTTTATCTGTAACTACAGTTGAAAATCACATAATCAAAACATATTTGGCTTGTGTGCACTTATAAAAACATCATATTTTTAAAATTTTAAATCTATGAAATATAAAAATATTCTTTTACACTCAAGTTAGATAATCATAATAAAGTAAGTACATATGCGTGTGTGTTTTTTAAATAATATGTACGCATTTCCTTAACCCTCTTTACAGGATTCATGAATGTTGAACCAAAGACAACTAGTAACATGAAATTTGTTGCAGCCTCAAAAAGAGGAGCCAGCAATTGTTATATATATTATAATAGAAACACACTTTTAATATCAAATGTTATAAATAATTTCTACCACATTATATAGTGACAAATTTGAGAACCATTTGATATATGTATGTTTATTTTAAGTGCCCACAAGCAATAACATCGCCCAAACAAATGGACAAACGGTCGACGGCCCATAGGTTTTAATTTTATAGCCTTTCCATTTTACAATCTATTTATTTTGTGACAATTTACCACATTAAAACTTTCTAGACTTGGAATATTCGTCTTACTTTTTCTCAAAAGAAATCTTTTCGGCTTTATTTCTTCATGGATCCATGAAACAGAATTGATGTGGTCACGTGGTTAAAATGTTAATTGCATAAAATTAAATATGTGTACTTTTGATATCAATATCGAATCGGCATGTCAAGAACATAATTAATCAATTACTAGGAAGAAGACGAATCTTTTACCTCCGTTAATGTTGTGTTGCCAAGTCTCATTTAACGATAGAAATGAAAGGAAATGAATGGAAAATAAAAAAATAATTGTGTTCTCGAATTTTTTTAATGAGAAAAATGAAAGAAAACAGAAAAACTGTGCTCCTGAGTTTTTTAAAGGAATGAAATGAAAAGAAATAAAAGGAACATTTTTAATAATTTTTCTTTCTAACTTTCCTTCTAAAATAAAAGGAAATGAAAAGAAAAAAAAATGCAATACATAAAATTATTACTTTTTTTTCATTTTCTTTAAACTCTGAAACACGAATATTTAAAATGTTTTTTTCTTTCTCTTTTTAATTTTCTTTTTTTTTCATTTCTTTTCTTTCAATAATTTCTTTTCACTTCTTTTCTTTTCTTTCGTTTATTAACTGGGGAATCCAGCGTAAGAATGGTGTTTCGGCAATAAACCACAAAATGTATATAGGATGGAGTTGTTTTGAAGTACACCTCTCTTTAATAATGTTTTAATCGTTAGAATTCTATACATCTTAGTTCACTGAAGAAAAAAAAACTTTTGTGGTACCCGATAAATAATTGCTAAATCAAATATTTACGAGGATTTATTACTATTTGTTGATCATTATCTTTAGGGTTTATTTTAAGTTTTGTTATTAGATATTAATTAAGTTCTAAAATTGTTTTAATAAAATCATTTATATATTTTTAATTATAAAAGCATATAAGTCACAGCATTTATACTTCATTATAAAGTTTTATATTGTTTAAACTTAATGGCTTAACATAACAATTTAACTTAGTTATTATATAATAAGTTTTGTTTTCACAATTTCCTCCTTTTATACTAATCTTGAAAACAAAAATTACTAAACAATAGCCAAGTTTTATACATTTTATTTATTACATTTAAGTTTAACCTTTATAAAATTTTACAACAATGAATGAGTATTGAATTTGAGCAAAAGGAACGTTGTTACGGACATCTGTGATTTGGTGACTGCAGTTGCATTGTGCAAAAGGGACGCTGATTGTGGCTGCTTAATATATTAAGATTAAAACAAATCTTTGAATAATATATCACATATATTAATACAAAGTTGAGTAAATTACAAATTATATCTTTTATTAATACATGAAATTACACCATGTGTCCTTTAGTTTTAATATATACTCACTCTAAGGCGGAACGCTCCCCTACCGATGTATTTTCCTGACAAGGAATAGAGCAAGGCCTTTACCGATCCTGAGTTAATGAATTTGCATATATATTGTCCTTTACATTAACCTTTATTAAAATTACATAAGTCATACATGTACTTCTCACATAAAGGGTTTTTAAGTATTTTACATGTCTACAATGAGTCAAAAAATATTTTTACATCGTTTCATTCTCGTCGTATTCATGTTATGTGTTCAAAGTTTGATGTTTGAAATTTTCGGATTGTAGAAATCACTATCAGTATTCAGAAATCTGAAATTTGGATATTTAAAATTTCGGACATGGATACATATAGCGATTTGAATATTTGAACTTCTATTTTTTGTAATAATTAAATATATGTTATCATAAATATAATGTAAAAACAACACACATAAAAAATTTCTAACATACACAAACAAGTCCCAACAAAGAAAATGTTTAACACTTTAAAAAATAACAAAAGAATTTTAAGTTTTTGGATAATTTAAAAAAATATCTTTTGTTATAGTTTTTAAAGTGCTAAAGGTTTTGGTTGAGACTTTTTACAGTGTTGCTTTTAGAATTACAATTATCTAATTATTTCAAAAAACAAAGAAGAAATTCAGTTGTTCGAATCATTAGCCGTATTTGTATCCAAAATTTCGGATATCTGAATTTTAGATATCTGAAATGTCAGATATCCAAATACTAATAGCGATTTCTACTATCCGAAAATTTCAGACATTCAACTTTGAACATCTAACATGAAGGCGACGGAAATGAAATGACGTAAAAATATTTTTGAATCATTTTAGGCAAGTAAAATACTTAAATGCCCCTCATGTGAGGTGTACATGCATGACTTAACTGTAAATTTTAACGAACGTTAGTGTAAAGGACAATATGTGCGCAAATTTTATATAAAAAGACATACGATGTAATTATTGAAACTAAAAGACAGATGATATAATTTGTATAAATAAAGGACAAAATTTGTAATTTACTCTAAAAAATTTTTAAGTAGCTGTTTATTATTATGAATCATAACTCTATAAATGATAGATAAGAAAGCTTAATAGATCCATAACTCATCTCTAGTATGTGTTGAACCAGTTGTACCTTTTTATCAATAATTATTGTCCTTTAACCAAAAAGTTAATGTTATTGTTGTTGATAAAAAAGTAAACAATTAGTAATAAGGTAGTGACAAAACATCTGATCTCTTATATTATTAATATCATTCATTTTTAACGATGATCTTATGAATTTGTTTTTATTTGTCTAGGTAAACATTTTTTAAAAGTTTATTTATTTTTGGATTGCTTTCACCCGAGCAAATATGTATACATTAAGTTTTCCTCCAATTCACAACCAATGCTCCCAAGACGCGTTAATAATATTTGAACCAGACATTTTTTTATGAACTCCATACCTCTTCTCTTCCCGGCCAATGTAAGATTTGTTTATAATATCTATCCATTATAATAAAAGAAAGTTTAACTTGCCACTTGGCATGATTATAGACCATATAATTTTATTTTCTCGTGTCTCTCTCTTATCAAATAATTATCTTAAATACTAATAATATTATTTAATTTCTTTTGAGAATAATTTTTTTTATAAAATTAAGAAAGAGATGCTTTTATAATGTAACTTCTGAATAAATAATATTTTAAAAATAAGAAAAATTTCTAAAACAACAAACATGTTTAAAATATGAAGTATTTTTAAAATGGTTTTTTTAAATAATTTTTTATAAAAAAACATAACTAAAATTAGGAGTTATAATAATAAAACTTTTAATATTGATATTTTTTAAAACGATTTTTTTGCAATAAAATATTTATTAAAAAATCAATTAGGGTTTAAAAATAAAAGTTTAAAATAATGATATCATTATTCTATTACTTATTATAATATTACTTATATGCAATTTCAATCATATCGTTTTATAATTATTATATTTTCAGTACTAATTATTTAATATTTTATTTATTTAACCCGTGTAATACACGAGGTACTAACCTAGTTATATATTATTTCTAAGCAAACAATTGTCTCGATTATTTTACTTTCCATTTGGGATATTTTTTAACAATAATATATATATGTATATATGAAAATGATGTTATAATAAAAGGAAAGAGCTTAACAAGTGAATATACAAGGGTACAAGATAGATATTATTTATTGTAAGCATAGAAGGAAACAAATATGAAAGGACAATTACATGTTCACTTACATCTGGCAATCGAGAAACAATGGAGTAGATAAGGCGGCAACAAGTCACCCACCGCTGTTCCGTAATCCAGCGTATCATTTCTTCATTCCTTCTAGAAGCATCCTTCTATGTTTTTCGACTCAGATTTGAATATTTAAATTTTATTAGGCATTCACATTACGTTTTTTATTTTATTTTGATGTGTATCTGTGTTATATATTATAGAGATCATGTTATAATCTTTATAATCTTTTTAACATTTTTAATAATTGTTGTAAATAAAGGAAAAAAATAATGATAAAGTTATAAAAATATATATTTTAATTAAATGAAAGTGTAAAAAAAATAATGTTTTCAGGATAAATACAAGGATGATAGAGTGAATGCTCTTGCAACATACTCAAAATCTATAAGTTATCAATCCGTTAAAAACTGTAAATGGGAAATCATATAGAATAAATAATCGTGAAAATGATAATACACATTATTTATGTACATTTAGGACACTTAAAAATAACCAGAACCCAAAGCTCACAATTAGTATTTGACAATATATGCAAGGAGAATTGATTTTCTCATGCACAAATATTCTATAAAACTCTCTCCCTCTCAAAACCTAATTTTCTGATAATCTCTTACTAATTCTCTCGTCAAATGATTGTTACACAGAGGCTTCCCATGATTCCTTAACTGATGGTGATTGATTGTGTGTAGGCTCGAAGCAAAGGAGTTTGAATTGATAAATCAGAGTTCCATCGGCAATCGGGATCCGTTTGGAGCTCGCATTTACAATTTACAAATTTAAAGAAAAGAAAAAAAATACTAAACTGAGTAGACTGTTATATAACCGTCTTATTTATCACATGTAAAACAAAGATACACATATTAGTTTTATTCTCATGCTTTCCTAATTATTCTTGGTTATATATTGTATATCCCTCTGTTATATTATCACATCCTTAAACAAATATGTAATGTTTTGAAATAACTAGTAATTGATAGAGAAGTCTCTCATGCGTATGGACCAATGTAGAATCAAAGAATCGGGTTATACTTATAGTGTGGTTAATTATTCATCTTCAGCAACTTGAATGAAAAATAACACATATGGTGCTTTATATGTAGTGCTGATAGTAGGGATGTTAAAAAATATTCGAATCCGAAACCGAATCCAAAATATTTGAAAATCCGAAATTCGGATATCCAAAATTTTGGATTCAAATTCAGATATCAATCTGATGGTAAGTATGATAAATGTTTTATGCATGAAAGAGTCACCACCCCTTAACCTTTACGCCTTATGAATCCCAACCTCGATTAGCCATTACAAGGAATTCATGTAAGATTTCAACTGACTGGGAGTTTTGTCTATGATATAGTTGATATCTTAAAAGATTTGATCAAACTATTAACTACAATTATGAATGGTTTACAATGTATATTCACCAATAAGCTTAACCATAGAAATCTTAAACTCATTGAACGGTTGATTTGCTATTGTCTAAATGTTTTTGTCAACTTCAAAGTTACATGAACACCCTAGCTTCATCATAGCCTCCGATAAGCATAATTCTAATCATCGATGGTGACTCTCGATAGTCGTCAATCACCAAACAACATAATCCAAATTAGTCTACTCTAGTTACTAACAAACATAATCCAAGTTAGTCTATTCTAGTTACTCATTATAAGTCTCTTTTATGCATATCAACATTCATTGATAAACTTCGCCATGGAGTTGCCTCGATACAACATAACCATTGCCCCAACTACCATCACACATACAATCGTAATCATGAATAGGAGTGTAAACGAGTCGAGTCCGAGTTCGCTTGGGCTTGAGCTCGGCTCGTTTGTAGTTTTATTTTCTAAAGCTCGTACTCGACTTGTTAGAAAATTTTCAAATTCGAGCTCAGCTTGGGCTTGGCTAGTTAATCGCTTAATTATTAATTTTCTATTTTTTTATAATTACTTTTATATTTATTTATAATCATATTTTTATATATAACATAATATATTACTTAATTTTTTTTATCATAACAATATACATAATAATATGATTAATATGTACGTATATATATTTAATATGTAAATAAAAATTATATATAAAACATAAAAGTGATTTTAGGCTCGCGAGCTGGATCGAGCTCGTTTAGTAAACTTGTCATAATGTGAGCTTGAGCTCAAGACCGGGCTCGTTTAAGTTTGGCTTAATTAAAGATTTTTTTGAGCCGATCCTGAGTAGTTTACAAGACGGCTTGTTTCTTTTACACCCCTAATCATAAAATAGTAAAAGAGTTAAGTTATACAAACACTCATTTATACTATTGAAACATCTCTATTATTTCTATCTATCTCCATGTATCTATATATATGTATAAAAAGTATAAAAAAAATAAAATAAATTGAATGTACAAATAACATACCCCGTAATAAAATATCTATTTATATTGTTTTATATCAAACACCTCTTTTATGTAATTAAAAAATAAAATATTGTTTGCGTAAGAAAAATAAAAAAAAACAAAAACTTGTACTTCAACAATCAATTTCTAGAAGCACGTGACGTAATATATCCACTTGAACCGGGTTAAACCCGATATCCATAACCCACGACCTTATATATTCTCACACTCGGATCAGAAGACTCACAGTTTCAACAACACACCCAAAATTGCATCGGAAGTTCAATCTCCGGTTAATCGGAACCCTAATGGAGTCAAACTCAATAATCTACACATCCCCAAGCTTCAACAGACATTCTTCCAACAACATCGCCGATATCGCCGATAGAGTTGTCAACGAATTTCGTGCAGAAAACGGCTTCAACAACGACGACGACGTTTTCAGTTTCAGCGACGACGATATTCCTGCGAATTCCGGCGACGGCGACGAGGTAAACACGAATGTTTATACAGAGGTGACGGATGAAGGTGAACACGAATTCGAATTTCCTGTAATTTGCGGAGAATCTGATTTGCGTGAGGTTTCGAATGATGAATTAGTGTCAGCTGATCAGATCTCACCGCGGTATCCGCTTTTCGATCGAAGTTTGTTATCAAACGTCGATCTGAATCTCTGTAACGGTGTTGATGCTTTGAAGATTGATTGTAAACAGCCTCCGGAGAAACGATCGTCTCTGATGAAGCTATTCAACGAAGATCGCGATACTTCTTCACCTTCGACTTCGACTTCATCTTCATCGTCGGAGGCGGAGGAGTTCGACGGAGTTACGCCGGGAACGTACTGCGTCTGGAAGCCCAAGACGGAGCCACGCGGAAAGCACAAGAAGAGCAATTCGATCTCAATCGGTAACACGTCTAACCGGTGGAAGGTTCGAGATCTTCTCAAGCGAAGCTACAGTGACGACAACTATTCCGCCGGAAAGGAGTCGCCGGTGTTGCTTTTCATTCCTCCGGTATCGCCGGAAAAGGTGAGTAAGATCGGAAAATCTGCTAAAATAACTTCTGGTAAGCCGGAGAACAAACTTCCGGCGTATAGATCAAAGATCGGAAACATTCGTCTTCCACCTTATCTGCCGTACCGGCAAGATCAGATTGCCGCATTTGCTAATTTTGACGGAGCGAATAGGCATCATATCTACCGCTAGTGAAACGTATGATTGTATAACAGTTTTCATTGTTGTTCGATTGTGGTAATATTCATGAGGATTGAAGAAGGTTTGTGTCTGATTTGTTAAGTTTTGAAATTGTGAGTGAAATCTCCGGATTTGATGAATAGTTATGAAGTTGGAGTCGATGTAGTCACGATTTGTAAATTTGTAGTTGGATTAGGGGATTTGGATTATAAGTTTATCAGCATTGTTTTCGTAATTAGTCAAGTACACAAGTCATCGAACAAGTCATCTTATCTTATAGGTACACAATTATTAATTAGTATTAAAAAAAGTTAGCCAACCACCGATTTGGTTCATCGTACTTGCCGGTCATAATGAAGACAACTCAAGAGTATTCAGATAGACTGGTTTAGTGGTTTTTTTTAACACCGTTTCAGTTTTTTAAAACTAAGATGAATATACTTACGGATTGTTTGATAAAATTAATCCAGTAAGATTTAACTGAGTTTGAAGTTTACCCAGTTAGAAGTTCTGATTGAATCTACATTTGACTGAAACTTGACTGTTTGATTCAGTATTTGACTGGCTCTGCTGAATGATAAAAATAATTATATTACCCTTGTATTTTAACTGGTGTTATATAATAACTCCTTTCATAAATTATTTTAACAGACAAAAAACCATAAAAAACACAAAATCCACTACCATCACCATCTCTATCTCTCTCACCCATTACCATCACCATCAAAAACCAAAACCCCTTCTCTACATCCCCTCCCAACCACCACCGGCCTCCACCACCGGCAGGGGAGGAATCACGCAGGGGATTGGGTCGTGAAAGGGAGGAATCAAGCAGGGGATTTGGTCGCGAAGGGGAGGAATCGCGATGGGGCGGTGCTTGCGCAGGGGAGGCGCTTGGCGGTGGATCTTCAGGCTGGGCAAGGGGGTGGGTGGGTGGGGTGGATCGGTCTGCTACGCAATGCGTTAGCATGTATTTTTTTTCTAGGTTTGGATCAGTTGCAAAGGACCCGGCCAACAGCTACCATTTGCATATCAAACAGGCTGATCCGCTGATCGAGTCAGCCAATCAGTCGGGTCAGTCGGGTCAGCCGAAATCAAACACACCCTTAGTTATATATAATTAAAAAACAACTTAACTATAAAATCTAAAATGCATTATTATAATTGTTAAGGGTGTGTAAACAACACTTAACTACCATTAATAAACTTTATATACAAATATATAACATCTCATCTAAAATCTAAAAAGTTTCATCTAACCTATGAAAAAGTGTTTTTCCTTTTCGAACTACACCTCAAAATGCTTGACAAATAATTCGGCTCTTCTAACCGGAGTCATGTTTGCTACACACCACGGGTGTTTATTTTTAGTTCTCAATTTAAATAAAACGCATTTGTTCTTTTTAATTTATATGCGACTCTCGAACATTTCAATATATACTTGGTGTCAATTATAGTCATTCGATGTTGGTTGTTATTTGTCAAGCATTTCAATATCTACTTGGTGTTGAGAGTCGTTTGACCTTCGTTGTGAACTCTTCGGTCTTCTAGCTCAATGTCCTAACCATACCCATTTTGTGTTTTTATCTTTGCTTAATTGGGATTATGTTGAGGTGTTATTTAACTCACGTATGTTTTATTCATTGGCATATATATATATATTACATAAATTTAGTTCTGAGCATAAATAGTTACATGTGTGTGTTAATTTTGTTTAAAATTACATTTTTACCTTTTTACTATTTTACCACATGGGCATTTATGTAATTAGCTCTATTCAACGACTGTTTTGTGAATTACATGACAAGAATACAACACCATCTCTCCCTTGCCTCCTCCATCGTTTGTATTTCTTTGGCTGACTCTGGTAACATTACAAATCGTTAGAAGTTTATGTGGGGATGGATCTAACAACCAAATAACTGAGCCATCTTGACACCATTGGTTACCGTTACCATAAGTTGAGGTTTATGCTATGTTTGATATCCCATCACCACTCGACTATTTATTCTTTGACTTCTCTTTCTCTATGTCCCTGTTCCTCGCCGGGCTCATCAGTCCCCACTTTGCGAAACTAAGAAACGGCTCTAACTTGTCACTATTTCAACCATTGTATATTTGGAGACTTGAACAACAACTCGACATCGAACGTCCACACCTCTCTTGTATCTCGCTCCAGGACTTGAATTACCACATGATTACCATCAATTGATGCTTGTTTGGTTTCAAAAGATAATCGGTTCTAGGTGTAAAAATGTTGTTTTTCACATACGTAATTAACTCTTTCAATTATTATGTATATTTAAAAGGAAGTTGTTAACTACAGTCTACTTCTATGAATTTTATATACAACTTTAAAAAATAATAATCAAGTTTTATGATTGCTCTAATTAGATTACTCGTAAATTTATTTGGTCCAATCAGATCATTTAAAATCTTTTAAAGTTAATTTCAATTTTAGTCTCAAAGTTTTGATAAAAGTAATTATTTTCTTTCAAAAAATTAAAAACATAAATTTACATCCAAAAGTTTCATAAATTGTTTTAATTTCAATCCACAAGTTTTATTATTTTGAATTTAAGTTGAAACAATGATGAAATTGTTGGATTGAAATTAAAACAACTTAGCACCCTTGACAGACATGGTGCCTGCTCGTATAAGATCCTCGTAAGTTGAGCGGTGATAGTGATGGCTTCCTCCAAAGTTGTGGGTCGACTACGCACCACCGCATCTGGAATTTAGGGTGGTACCCCCTTGATAAACTTCTTGATGTTTTGAGGAACGGTGTCAACCATATGGGGCAACAGAATGCTCAACTCGTGATGCCTAGTTGAGTAGGCCAAGTGATCACCACCATCTTGCTTAAGGTTCCAGAACTCTTCCTCCAGTTTTTGCAGTTCACTCATCGGGGCAGAAGTTTGAGATAGCAATGTTCTTGAACTCGTCCCAAGTTAGTGCTAACACAGCATCAGCACCACGATTCCTTTTCTCGCTATTCCACCAAGTAATGCCCTTTGTTGAGCATACTAGTGGCATAATGAACCTTGAGCGCCTCGGGACACTCGCAGTTGATAAACGTATTCTCCATGCTTTCGAAACACTCGAGAAGACCAGTGGCTCATTCCTTTCCACTATAGCTAGTGGGCTTGCATGAACTAAAATGTTTGAAAGTGCAGGCTTGATTGTTGTGCCCTTGGTTCGGGCTTTCTCTCTTTAACCATTTCCATTGTTGCTAGAGTTGGTCATCAAAGTGCTATTTAGTTTAGCAATCATGGCTGGGATGTCGACAACCATTTGTCGTGCAATCATAGTGGCTAGCTTGCGGTCAGAATTTCCATGCTTTCCATGGTGAGGAGACATATTGGATACAAAATAAGTTAGTCATGGGAATGTGGATATAAAAGGACAGTAATTTAAACAAGAATTAATCAAGAGTTGTAAGGCACATGGAATGATTCCATTTGGTACCTGTCACACCCCTGCTAAGAGCGGAAACACGGGGATGTAACGAGACGGGAATCGTCATAACACATGGTAAGCGATAGAGATGCAATAATAATAATGATGACAAGCGTGTCATGACGACACCCGACAACAAGGGGACTTGTGTCGTGTTTAGTCAGTAATCACGACCACATAGCCATACGCATAAACATGATATAAGATAAACATAGATAATAACGTTGTATGTAATTCCCACAACCCGGGAACAAGTTACAAAGTGTAATGTTGTTTGAAACAGATACAAAAATTGTTTTCAAAATGACAAGTTTAGCCCAAAAATGCATCCTAGGGTCTCCACTAAGGCAGCACACCTAGAACCTCAGCTAGCATGATCACCTGAAAAGATATGCTCAAATGGTCAACAAAATTATTGGTGAGCTCGTAGGTTTAAAAGTAAATAAGTAATGATGCTGTATAAAGTTGTTGCAGAATACCGTGCATACAGTTATAAGTAAGCAAAATCACATGACAAGAGCTTTACAACCAAGCCTAACGACGTACACAAAGAATCTTGTCAGAATATATTCACCCAAGGCCCGTTCCTGGCTTTTGTTGGTACTAACTAGTATACCAACACGAGGGTGGGGGTGTCAACCCAAGTAGTACTACCAATACCTATCCGTCGGTTCCTACACTGGAATTAAATGGTTGTAAGAAAGAACCACAAAGCAGACTCAAGCATGTATCAGATAAGTACCCACAAAACAGTAGCATGTTGATTCCAAGTATGTAAATTGTATGTATGTTGTACAGCATAGAAAACGGGCGAGCATACTTTTCCCCCATGTTTGTAAATGTTTGTAAAGTAATATAAGCATAAAAAAAGGGGCCACGAAACTCACATGTTAAGTGGTAAGTATGAATGATCAAGATTCCCAACAGTTGCATGCAATGAACAGTCAAACACCTATTGACAGCTATTGTTAAGCATTAATGACGTGTATAAAGCATATAGTAATGTTTGGTCGGTTCGGGTTGTATCGGTTCGGTCGTGGGTAGCACACACACAAGCGGACACAAGTATCAGATCTTATGTAGATCCAAGTACTAAGAGTAGTCGTCATTGCTTATGACATCCATATAAAGATCCCATTGTTATAAAAGATAGCACTTGTTAAATATTTGTAGTTCCAAATGGGTTGTCGATAATTGCAAAATGTTAGGTTGATTTCATTTGAAATAGTATGTGCATGTTGATAGTGTTGACTTTAATCTTTGTGGTCAGGCAATGACACTTTTACTGATGTTACCTTATCATAATCAGACGTTCAGGAAGGAAATTCACACTCAAACATCATGAGTCACACAACAGGACCAGACGCTCAACTCAACACTCCATTCGTACGAATCAACCTTCAATCGTACAAATCAGCTTCATTGGCACGATTGAACCTTCATTCGTACGACTGGCATTCAGTCGTACCACATAAAACCTAATCACACGACTTAACCTCCATACGCACGAATCAACCTTCATTCGTACGAATCAGCTTCATTCGTACGAATCAGCTTCATTCGTACGACTGAACCTTCATTCGTACGATTGGCCTTCAGTCGTGCGATACACGCACATTCGCATCCATTCATTCGATCGTAGGACTCAATCGCACACTACATTCATCCGCATTGACTCAATCGCACATAACATTCGATCCCACGACTCAGTCGCATGACATCCCCAGTCGCACAACTCAATCGCCCGAATGACATAGTCGCATGACTCAGTCGCACGATGTCACACCCTCAATTTCCACAAACGGGGTAATACCGTTAGGCGCGTGACATACCAGGATCTTAGCCATTAGTTAAACCAAACGACGCAACAATTACCAAACAAAATTTATAAATTAAATAAAGTTTTGTAAAATTAGAATTAAATACGAAATATGAAAATAAGTGCGGAAGCGTATAAACCATAATTTAAACGGCGCAAACACGTGCCAACCAAATAAATATAATTTATAGAAAAATGTAGATTGTTCATTTGAATCTACGATGACGAATGCAATGCAAGATGCTCCTATTCGTGCGCAGCTTAAGAACCTGAAAGAAACATGCTAAAGTGTCAACACAAGGTTGGTGAGTTTATAGGTTTTGATGAATAGAACATAACAATAACTGATGCAGTAAACAAAAATAATATCAGTAGATAGCTAGTCTACTCAACAAGTTACTAAGTGTATGAAGTTTGCAACCGACGCTGACAACGTAAAGAAATGCCTCGGCTATAAACACCGGTCACAGCAACATAAATTAGGTCAATTAAACACCCGTTTGACGAACGTTGTGCTAGCGCGACTAGCCCGGGTGGGGTTTGTCAAACCCAGTAGATCTACTCATAATTACCTCGCTAAGTACATATATTAACGGTTCGAAAGTGAGGACTTAAGTATGGTGTCACACTAGTAAACAAGTGATATTAAAGTAATACTGATCAGGTGAAAATACGTTTAGAACACACGTTTCTTTCACCCCAAAGAAAGTAAGTAAAGTGGGGCTGAGAACTCACCTTAAATGCACAGCAACAAAGTAATGCAACACAAAAGATTCGGGTCTCCGATTAACCTGAATTAATATTAATTTACACTATTAATATTAATTGTTAAATATAAATATAAGAAAGGTACGGTTTCGCGTTTCATGACTCGGTTCGGTTGATGACGGTTCCCAAAATGATATATATATATAACCCACCTACTATCATATAATTTATTACTTTTCATTTAACATGCCCACAACATAAAATTTACATACACATGCATACAATCTACACCAAAAATATACAACCCAAACATGCACATATCATAAACACTTCCCATGCATACCACATACACACATTCGCATCATCACACACATTCGCATAATCTCAATCCGTATCATCACCATTCGCATCATCACACAAACAAATTTACATGCAGAAACATACTTCATGCGCCCAACTAATGAAATCATAACGCACATACACCTTATCACATGCACACACACATTGTCATACACACAGACGCATCATCGCACACACACATCACCCATGCACGCATACATACACAAATATATACACCCAAGATACCAGCCCATCAAGGACCTCCCGACCACCAAAGTACCCAACGAAGAAACATACGCGCATACACACAAGAGTACACGAACCCACGGTCAAGAACCCCACGTATCAATGCATACAGACTCACACATAATTATGAGAATACACATATGGTTCATATGCATACATGTATGGCAATTACGCCGGAGACTCGGTTCGAACTAACACTCAAACAAGTTAATTACCACACATATACATACGTACATACACTGCCAAAACTCCAAGAACACAACACATATACAAAACAGCATACACATATGAAGAACACATATGGATTTGAACATGACAACCAAATATGAAACCGCGCGAACCGTACTTATACATGCGAGTCATCGACGATAATAATAAACCGTATAGTAAACGAACCTACGGATCGCACCTCGCGCACGTACCGCCGCTTGGAACCGTGAGAGGAGGACGATTGTCGACAATGCCGGGGAGTCGCTTGCTTACAATTGATAGGTGGGGGCTGCCGTCGAGACTAGGAGAAGTTTAGCTAAGGTTTTAGGGTTGTGAATAAGAAACCGAGGGGAAGATGATGAGGGGAGTCGGTTACGGGGGGTTGGTATATTAATAAGGCTTTGATTTGTAATTTACATATTTGGTCCTTCAAGGTTTATATCATTTAAATTTTAAGGTTTTTAATTAGTTTTAGTAGTTAGTTTTTAGGTTAACTTAAAGTTAATTAGTAATAATTATTAAAACTATCTTCATTTAGTAAATGAAATCGAATAATCATCAGATAACGATTGGATAATGGAACGGTGTTAACCCGAAAGTACGGAGTGTCACATCATCCCCTTGTTGAAGAAATTTTCGTCCCAAAAATTAGAACATCAGGTTCAGCTCAGAACGCTAGTATTAACCAGCAATAATAAGAGGGCGTAAACTCTTTCTGAAATTTCTAGTACAAGCCCAAAATAAAGAACGTAAGGTTTCGTGAGAGTTGTGACATCATCCCCTTGTTGAAGGGAATTTCGTCTCGAAATTGAAAGAAAGGGTATTGTGTGAAGGATACCTTAAGAAGTAGATGTCTGATCTTTGAACAGTTGTGGGTATTTCTTCTTCATTTGATCCTCACGTTCCAAGGTAAATTCTGGTCCACGCTTTGAATTCCACCTAACGCGCACAATGGGAATCTTGCTACGCTTTAGGGTTTTGACTTCTCGATCCATAATCTCAACTGGTTCTTCAATGAAACGAAGTTGTTCATCAATCTCTAGTTCCTCTAATGGCACGACAAGTGAGTCATCAGATAAACATTTCCTTAGATTAGACACATGGAACACGTTATGTATTCCACTGAGCTCTTCTGGTAAATTCAGTTGATAGGCTACTAGACCAACCCGTTTGACAATCTCAAACGGTCCAACGTACCTAGGGTTTAGTTTACCACGCTTTCCAAAGCGTATCACTCCTTTCCAGGGTGAGACTTTTAAGAGTACTTTATCACCAATCTGAAACTCCAACGGCTTACGACGTTTATCAACATAACTCTTCTGTCGATCACGTGTTGCTGCCATACGGTTACGTATTTGCACAATCTTCTTAGTCGTCTCGTGCACAAGTTCAGGGCCCGTAAGTTGGCTTTCTCCAACTTCTGCCCAACAGATAGGTGATCGACACTTACGCCCATATAGTGCCTCAAAGGGTGCGGCTTTTATTAATGTGTGATAACTGTTATTATAGGAGAACTCAACCAATGGTAAATGAGTTTCCCAGTTGCTACCAAAATCAATCACACAAGCACGTAACATATCATCTAGTGTCTGGATCGTACGCTCACTCTGACCATCGGTTTGCGGATGATACGTAGTGCTCATGTCCAACCGCGTTCCTAATGATCGTTGTAAAGATTGCCAGAAATGGGAAGTGAACTGAGCGTCACGATCGGATATGATAGATACTGGTACACCATGTCGGGAGACTATTTCTCTTAAATAAATTCGTGTCAACTTATCCATCCGATCAGTCTCTCGGATTGCTAGAAAGTGAGCGGATTTTTTAAGCGATCTACTATAACCTAAATGGTATTGCATCCGCTGGGAGTCCTGGGCAACTTTATGACAAAGTCCATCGAGATCTGCTCCCATTTCCACACTGGAAGTTCGGGTTGCTGAAGTAAACCAGATGGTCTCTGATATTCCACCTTAACTTTGGAGCAAGTTAAACATCTGCTTACATAGGTGGCAATCTCAACTTTCATGTTCGGCCACCAATAACACTCTTTCAGATCATGGTACATCTTATCTGAACCTGGATGAATTGAGTAACGTGACTTATGAGCTTCATCCATTATCAGCCCTCGTAAATTTCTGTATTGTGGTATCCAGATCCGTTCCATGAAATAACGAATTCCATAAGTCTTAGTCTCTAATTGTTTATCCATACCTCACATGGATTCTGCTTTTAGATTCTCAACTTTCAAGGCCTCAAACTGGGCAGCCTTGATTTGCACTGGAAGATCGGAGTGAATGGTCATTTGAAATGCGCGTACTCGATGAGGTTTTGGGGTTTCTTTTCGGCTGAGGGCATCGGCTACCACATTAGCCTTACTCGGGTGATACTTGATGGCACAATCGTAGTCGTTGAGCAGTTCTAGCCATCGCCGTTGTCACATATTCAGTTCCTTTTGATCATATATGTGCTGGAGGCTTTTGTGGTCTGTGTAGATTGTGCACTTGGTTCCACATAAGTAGTGCCTCCAGATTTTCAAGGCAAACACTACAGCTCCTAGTTCCAGATCATGCGTTGTATAGTTCTTCTCATGCACCTTGAGTTGCCTAGATGCATAAGCTATGACATTGTTGCGTTGCATCAGTACACATCCCAAACCCTGGATGGATGCATCACAATAAACAACAAAATCATAAGTTCCTTCTGGTAAAGCTAGGATCGGCGCACTGCAAATTTGTCCTTAAGTGTCTGAAATGCTGATTCCTCTAGGCTGCCCCATTTGTAGATGGTTCCCTTGTGGGTCAGGGCAGTTAGAGGTTGTGCTAATTTTGAGAATCCCTCGATAAATCGCCGGTAATAACCTGCCAAACCAAGGAATTGTCGCACCTCAGTGGGTGTTTTCGATGCCGGCCAATCCTTTATTGCTTCAATCTTTGAAGGATCTACATGTATTCCCTTTTCGTTCACCACATGACCAAGAAACTGCACTTTTCGCATCCAGAAGTCACATTTTGAGAACTTTGCATACAATTGTTCATTATTTAACAATTCCAGAATGATTCTCAGATGTTCCTCATGATCTTCCTTATTTTGAGAGTAGATTAGTACGTCATCAATAAAGACAATGACAAACTTATCCAAATAAGGTTTACAAACACGGTTCATGAGATCCATGAAAACAACTGGGGCATTAGTCATCCCAAAAGGCATTACTGCAAACTCATAGTGCTCATACCGAGTCCGAAATGCTGTCTTCGGGATGTCTTCCTCCCGAACTCGTAACTGATGATAACCTGATCTTAAATCAATCTTGGAATAGTAGCTTGACCCTTGTAACTGGTCAAACAGGTCATCAATACGTGGTAGTGGATATCTATTCTTGATCGTCACCTTGTTCAGTTCTCGGTAGTCAATACACATTCTGAAGGTTCCATCTTTCTTTTTCATGAAGAGTACTGGAGCTCCCCAGGGTGAAGAGCTGGGACGTATAAATCCCTTGTCCAGCAACTCCTGCAATTGCTTAGACAACTCTTGTAGTTCGTTCGGAGCTAAACGGTAAGGCGCCCGAGCGATTGGAGCTGCTCCAGGTGCTAACTCAATCTGAAATTCTACCTGCCTGTGTGGAAGAAGGCCAGGTAAGTCCTCAGGGAATATCTCAGGAAAATCTCTAACAACAGGAATGTCTTCTGGTCGTTTCTCCTTAGTAGTCTTTACAGTAACTAGGGCTAAAATAGCTTAATGCCCTTTCCTCAAACACTTCTGAGCCTTCATGTATGAGATGATGCCAACTACTGCACCACTCTTGTCGCCTTCCACGATGAGTATATTTCCATCAGGCAAAGGTAGCCGGATGAGTTTCTCACTACAAATGATTTCGGCTTGGTTCTTAGACAACCAATCCATGCCAACAACGACATCAAAGCTACCGAGTGTAATAGATAGGAGATCAATATCGAAATCATGCCCTGATAGACTTATTTTACAACCCTTGTATATCTGAGAAGATTCGATGATCTTACCGTCTGCTATTTCTACTGTATAATTCGTGTCTAAGGCTACAAAATTAACATCTAGCAATCGACTAAACTTATGCGAAATGAAACTCCTATCAGCACCAGAATCAAATAGCACAGAGGCAAAACAACCATTGATAAAAAAATTTACCAGTTACAATAGAGGGATCGTTACGAGCCTCACCTGAACCAATGACAAAGGCTCTTCCCTTAGCTCCACCATTACCATTTCGATTGTCGATTCCATTGTTGTTGCCATTGCGGTCATCAGCACCATTTCCACCGCCATTGTTTTTCCTCAGTTGTGGGCAGTACCTCTTGATATTCCCGGTCTGACCACACTCATAACAGCCTCTTTGTTCATTCCACTGGGTTGACTGTTTAGCTGTAATGTTCATTCGGCAATCCTTAGTAGCATGGCCAAACGTACCGCATCGCTCACATGTGTTCATTTGATCTTCCCGTTCCCATGTAAACTCTGGCCCTCGCTTTGAATTCCACCTTACGCGAACAATTGGTATTCTACTGCGCTTCAACTGTTTGACCATACGATCCATGATCTCAATGGGTTCCTTAATAAAATGAAGCTTTTCGTCGATTTTTATATCCTCAATTGGTACATGAAGTGATTCGTCAACCAAACACTTCTTGAGGTTCGACACATGGAAATTATCATGCACATCGTTGAGTTCTTGTGGTAACCTTAATCGGTAAGCCACTGGACCAATTCTTTCTGTAATCTCGAATGGTCCAACGTATCTTGGGGCTAACTTCCCTTTCTTTCCAAACCGAACAACTTCTTTCCAAGGAGAGACTTTGAGTAACACTTGGTCCCCAACGTTGAATTCTAGAGGCTTCCGACGATTGTCGGCATAGCTCTTTTGGCGATCTCTAGCGGCTTTCAGTCTATCTTTGATTTGGAAGATCTTGTCGGTTGTTTCCTGAATGATCTCTGGGCCTGTTAACTGACTTTCACCAATCTCGGCCTAACAAACGGGTGATCTACACTTCCTTCCGTACAACGCTTCGAACGGAGCACACCCAATGCTGGTATGGTAGCTGTTATTGTAAGAGAACTCAATCAATGGCAAATGAGTGTCCCAACTACCACCAAATTCGATTACGCACTCTCTCTGCATGTCTTCCAGTGTTTGTATGGTTCGTTCACTTTGGCCATCTGTTTGAGGGTGATAGGCGGTACTCATGTCTAATCAAGTGCCCATCGCTTTTTGTAGTGTCTGCCAAAATCGTGAAGTGAATCGGCCGTCACGGTCGGATATGATTGACACCGGCACTCCGTGTCTTGTCATGACCTCTTTTATGTACAATCTCGCCAACTTGTCCATTTTGTAGTCTTCTCGGATTGGCAAGAAATGTGCTGATTTCGTCATTCGATCCACTACGACCCATATCGAGTCATGCCCGTTGCTCGCTCAAGGGAGTTTGGTAATGAAATCCATGGCTATGTTTTCCCATTTCCATTCGGGAATCTCAGGTTGCTGTAACAGTCTCGATGGTTTGTGATGTTCAGCTTTAACTTTCGAGCATGTCAAGCATCTGCTGACGTATGTGGCAATGTCTTTCTTCATGCCTGGCCACCAATACAGATCTTTGAGATCGTGGTACATCTTGTTTGCGCCAGGATGAATAGAATATCGTGTCTTGTGTGCTTCATCCATGACCAAGGTACATACACCTCCCCACTTGGGTACCCATATACGGTCCACGAAGTACTGTACACTATCGTCCTTGCACCTCAGTTGTTTATCCAACCCTCAGAATTTTTCTTCCGCAAGGTTTTCTTCTTTCAACGCCTCACTTTGTGCAATTTGGATCTGAGCTTTCAAATTTGTTTGAATGGTCAATCCCAAAGCTCGAGCACGTAGTGGTTTCACGCGTTCTTTGCGGCTTAGAGCATCAGCCACCACATTAGCTTTCCCCGGATGATACCGGATTTCACAATCGTAGTCGCTAAGAAGCTCTACCCAACGTCGCTGTCATATATTGAGTTCCTTCTGATCCAGGATATGTTGAAGGCTTTTATGATCTGTGTAGATGATGCATTTGGTTCCATACAGGTAATGCCTCCATATTTTGAGTGCGAATACTATAGCGCCCAACTCAAAATCATGAGTTGTGTAGTTCTTCTCGTGCACCTTAAGTTGTCGCGAAGAGTAGGCAATCATTCTACATTAGTACACATCCCAACCCTTGATGCGAAGCATCACAGTATACCACAAAATCATCAATTCCGTTTGGGAGGGACAATATCGGTGCATTACACAGCTTATCTTTCAGCGTTTGGAACGCTTGTTCTTATGCATGTCCCCAATCAAACTTCTTGTCTTTCCGGGTCAGCAGTGTTAACGGCTGGGCGATCTTTGAAAAGTTCACAATGAAACGACGATAGTATCCGACTAATCCTAAGTATTGCCCTATCTTTGAAGGTGTCTAGGGCGCATCCTATTTCTTCACCGCTTAGATCTTGCCGGGATCTACATGAATCCTGTCCTTGTTAACCACATGACCCAAAAACTTCACCTCTCGCAGCCAGAATTCACACTTCGAGAACTTGGCGAAAAGTTTCTCTTCCCTTAACAGTTCCAGTATTGCCCAAAGGTGTTCTTCATGATCCTCTTTCGATCGGGAGTAGATAAGTATGTCGTCTTTGAATACGATCACAAACTTATCCAAGTAAGGTTTACACACCCGATTCATTAGATCCATAAACACATCTGGTGCGTTAGTCAATCTGAATGGCATGACCAAGAACTCATAGTGCCCATAACGAGTTCTAAACGCTGTCTTCGGTACGTCCTCCTCGAAAACCCTTAGTTGATGATATCCAGATCGATGGTCGATCTTGGAAAAATACGAAGCTCCTTGTAACTGATCAAACAGGTCGTCGATCCTGGGGAGAGGATACCGATTCTTCATAGTTAATTTGTTCAATTCACGGTAGTCGATGCACATCCGGAACGACCCATCCTTCTTCTTCAAATAACACCGGTGCTCCCCAAGGCGAGTGACTCGGCCGAATAAAACCCTTCTCCAGTAGTTCCTGTAATTGGCTTGATAACTCTTGCATTTCGGATGGTGCCAACCGATACGGTGTCTTTGCTACCGGTGTGGCTCCAGGAACCAACTCAATACGAAATTCCACCTGTCGTAGAGGAGGCAAACCAGACAAGTCATCAGGAAATACATCTGGGTAATCCTGCACTACAGGGATATCTACCAATTTCTGCTCCTCTTCCTTCTTTTCTACCACATGAGCCAGGAAAGCGTAGCACTGTTTTCGTAATCTCCGGCGTGCTTTCATGCAGGAGATAAGCTTTAAGTTTCTTCCCGGTCGTTCTCCTTGAATTCTGAGTACTCCTCCATCTGACATAGCGATTCGTACTACCTTGTCCCGACAGACAATCTCGGCTCCGTGTTTCAACAACCAATCCATTCCCATAATCACGTCGAAACTTCCTAACTCAAAGGGGATCAAGTCTATATCGAACGCGTGGTTCTCCAATATTATCGAGCACTTTCTAATAATCTCGTCGGCCTGAACAACCCTACCATTGGCCATTTCTACAGAGTAGCTAGTTTCTATCCTACTAGGACTCAAATCAAGTAATTGCACAAACTCAGAAGATATAAAGCTATTGTCAGCTCCAGTGTCAAATAGTACAGATGCAAAGTGATTATTGAGTAAGTGCATACCCGTGACAACATTTGGGTCCTGACGGGCATCATTGGCTCCAATGACAAAAGCGCGTCCCCGAGCCGCATTTCCTTGGTTTGCCGAGCCTTGATTTCCAGCTATAGCCTTCGTCTGATGCCGGTTGTTCCCTTGTTGGCCCGATGCCCGATTCAATTTGGGGCACATGTTCCTATAGTGATCAGGGCTTCCACACTCGGTACAGCCCCTGGCATTCCCGGCGGGGTTAACCGCGTTGACTGGTGCGACCATATTCGGCGCTGTTCTGCAGTATCTTCCTAAATGCCCCGGGCGTCGACAGTTCGCTCACACCCGACACGGCATAGCTGGGGGATGATGAAAGTTGCATCTATCACATCTGGGGTGCGGACCCACATATTCTCGCCTGCCCTGGGTCACGACGACAAAATTTCTGGTTGTCTTGGCCCTTTTCTCGAATTTCCCGGCACTCGACCGGCTCGTTTCCCCAACATCTTTCCTTTTCTCTGCTCCCCTGCCCAATACCCCTGTTCTCACCATCTCATCAGTTAGAGCGCCATCCTTCAGAATTGCGCTCTGGATAGTAGGAGGAGAAGCTGCGATTACCATTGCTAGAATTTGAGGCGCAAGTCCCCAAATATACATCTCTATCCTTTTTGATTCCGGGGTGACCAGATACGGAACCAACCTTGCTAGCTCGTGAAAACGATCGGTCTAAGCTGCATGCCCAGCCCCCACCATAGCATGATTCCAGAACTCATGCTCAAGTTTTTGCATCTCGTTAAGAGGACAGTACTCCTCGGTGATTAGGGCTTTGAACTCATCCCACGATATTTGCATCGCTGATTCTCTTCCCCTAGCCTGAATCTGAGTGTTCCACCACGTTAGTGCCTTGCCCTATAGTGAGCACGTGGCATACTTAATCCTTTGACTGTCGAGGCATTCGCTGATGTCGATCACGGCCTCCATCTTTTCAAGCCATCTGGTCAGGGCTATGGCTCCACCTTTGCCATCAAACTCTCTTGGTTTACAAGCCACAAATTCCTTGTATGAACATCCCCGTCTAGCATTCACAACCCCGGTCTCATTAACGATTCCAGTTTCATTACCGGGTGTACCCCCATTCCCGGTCTCCTGATTGCTTTCGTTCCTAGTCGGGTTCCCGTTATCCTCATTATCATTGCCACCATTCCCGTGGGGGTGAGAATTCTGAAGAGCATCGCTCACTTGGGCCACAATAGTTGGAATCAGTGCGGCCGGCTGTTGAGCAATTAAGGCTGCCATGTCAGAGTTTCCTGTTCCTTGATTGACATTGGTAGGACCATCACTTGTTCTCGCTCTACCTCTGCCTCTACTCTGCTACCTCTGCCCGGGGCTTCACTTCCGCCACTGTTGCTGCGGGTAACTCTTTGAGGCGGCATGTTCTAATCATAAGAATAGTAAATGCATAAGTTTTAACCATTGCGGGGCACATTATCCATGTCACATTAAGGTCTAACTTTCCGGGTTAAGACCATACTTATGGTTGCCACACAACGCATACAAATCGTGTAATTCTCACGCCATGTATAGGTAATGTCCAAACACTAGTCCATCATAATAATGACATATCCATGCATGAAATCAAGTTTAGTCTAGCGGAGGTTGCCTATTTCTCCTCTCTCGAGGTCTCAGACATAACTTCCTCGGGGTAAATCCCAGTGTCTATGAAGATCTCTTCGGGTTCAATACCCGGATTGATAAAACAACTCGGTGCACAGAGGGAAACGGAAGATCCAATAGAAGCATCCCGTAAAGAGCGAGCACAAGGGCTCCCTCACAGGGTGAAATGATAACGAAACAGATAGATAAACGAACAAGTAATGAGGAACACGTATGAAATATAAAATGCACACAACCCTGGCATGCAAATCTACATTAAGGTTCCTAGGTTATAGTCTAGGTCAAGTGTATTGCCTAATTCTCTATAACCAATGGCTCTGATACCAGTCTGTCACACCCCCGCTAAAAGCGGAAACACGAGGATGTAACGAGACGGGAATCGTCATAACACATGGTAAGTGATAGAGATGCAATAATAATAATGATGACAAGCGTGTCATGACGACACCCGACAACAAGGGGACTTGTGTCGTGTTTAGTCAGTAATCACGACCACATAGCCATACGCATAAACATGATATAAGATAAACATAGATAATAACGTTGTATGTAATTCCCACAACCCGGGAACAAGTTACAAAGTGTAATGTTGTTTGAAACGGATACACAATTGTTTTCAAAATGACAAGTTTAGCCGAAAAATGCATCCTAGGGTCTCCACTAAGGCAGCACACCTAGAACCTCAGCTAGCATGATCACCTGAAAAGATATGCTCAAATGGTCAACAAAATTATTGGTGAGCTTGCAGGTTTAAAAGTAAATAAGTAATGATGTTGTATAAAGTTTTTGCAGAATACCGTGCATACAGTTATAAGTAAGCAAAATCACATGACAAGAGCTTTACAACCAAGCCTAACGACGTACACAAAGAATCTTGTCGGAATATATTCACCCAAGGCCAGTTCCTGGCTTTTGTTGGTACTAACTAGTATACCAACACGAGGGTGGGGGTGTCAACCCAAGTAGTACTACCAATACCTATCCGTCGGTTCCCACACTGGAATTAAATGGTTGTAAGAAAGAACCACAAAGCAGACTCAAGCATGTATCAGATAAGTACCCACAAAACAGTAGCACATTGATTCCAAGTATGTAAATTGTATGTATGTTGTACAACATAGAAAACGGGCGAGCATACTTTTCCCCCATGTTTGTAAATGTTTGTAAAGTAGTATAAGCATAAAAAGGGGCCACGAAACTCACATGTTAAGTGGTAAGTATGAATGATCAAGATTCCCAACAGTTGTATGCAATGAACAGTCAAACACCTATTGACAGTTATTGTTAAGCATTAATGACGTGTATAAAGCATATAGTAATGTTTGGTCGGTTCGGGTTGTATCGGTTCGGTCGTGGGTAGCACACACACAAGCGGACACAAGTATCAGATCTTATGTAGATCCAAGTACTAAGAGTAGTCGTCATTGCTTATGACATCCATATAAAGATCCCATTGTTATAAAAGATAGCACTTGTTAAATATTTGTAGTTCCAAATGGGTTGTCGATAATTGCAAAATGTTAGGTTGATTTCAATTGAAATAGTATGTGCATGTTGATAGCGTTGACTTTAATCTTTGTGGTCAGCAATGACACTTTTACTGATGTTACCTTATCATCATCAGACGTTCAGAAGGAAATTCACACTCAAACATCATCAGTCACACAACAGGACCAGACGCTCAACTCAACACTCCATTCGTACGAATCAACCTTCAATCGTACAAATCAGCTTCATTGGCACGATTGAACCTTCATTCGTAGGACTGACATTCAGTCGTACCACACAACACCTAATCACACGACTTAACCTCCATACGCACGAATCAACCTTCATTCGTACGAATCAGCTTCATTCGTACGACTGAACCTTCATTCGTACGATTGGCCTTCAGTCGTGCGATACACGCACAGTCGCATCCATTCATTCGATCGTAGGACTCAATCGCACACTACATTCATCGCATTGACTCAATCGCACAAACATTCGATCACACGACTCAGTCGCATGACATCCCAGTCGCACAACCAGTCGCCCGAATGACACAGTCGCATGACTCAGTCGCACGACTCACCCAGTCGCACGGCTCAGTCGCATGACAGACCCAGTCGCCTGAACTGCAGGTTCGCGACTGCTGAAGTGCAGAGCAGCCTTCGGCTGCCCCAAGCACGGGTTTTACACAACAAGGAGTTCCAGAATCACTAACAAACATAAACGAACAAGAAGCACACACAGAAAGTCATCACATGCACCCACACGACCTCATGTGTTCGAGTTGAACCAAACACCCGAAACCCTAGAAATGGACAGCAGTAAAACGAGCAAGAAATGGACAACCAAGGTCATCTACCTGCAAGGATGAGAGTAGACTAGGTTGTAGATGAAGTCTAGACGACGAAAACGTGACCGAACGGGGCGTTTTGGTGCTAAGATGAAGATGTGAAGTGAAGAAGATGATGAAGAAGAAATGGAGAGGATGAAGAAAATGGCTGGGAATGGGGTTTTTATACCCATCCCAGGTTTGCAAAATGTCAATTTTAGTCCCTGCACTTAGCCCCCGAGTTTCCAAAGTTTGCTTCGGTTGAAAACGACTTTAGAATGTTCACTATATTAATGTTAAAAGCGTGTTTAATGGTAATTGATAGCTTAAAATGGTTTTATTAATGGGAATGGTTATAATTAAAAATGATATATTTGGTGATAATGGTGATGAAATTTATAAAAGGTTATGCTTAGCACACGTTCACGGAGGAAGTACAGGCACACGGGTAATAAAGCAAACATGATTCCTTAAAACAGGAGTTCATGAAGAAGAGGAAGAATAATTAAAATAATTCTATGGTTAATTATGTCGTTCGACGGACCTTAAGGTGACGGATGTCACAGTGACGCATTACCATTGGAAACGTTGACACGTTAAGGTAATTGACCCATTCGCCTTAGAAACTTGTGCATGTTGACCATAGTACTCATCCCAGAAATCCCCAGGTAAGCATAACTAGTCTCGTAGAATTTATGCGAAATACTACCTTAGCCCAAAGGCTTTTTGTCAGGAAATCCAGAATACAGGTGTCTATGTGTCACACAATAATTCTAGGTTATGAAATCAAAACCTTGATGAGATTTTCATAGATTAGACATAAAGTCTAAAGAATTAAAACCACGATATAAAGCGTACGATCCCACGTGTCGTCGAGAATAAGTTTAAGAAGTTTCATTCGCCGGGGAGAATCAAAGAATCAAGAATAAGTTTAGGGGAGAAAAATAACAAGGTTTAATCAATTACAAGGCAACCTAACTAAAGGTATCAAATTGCACATAAAAGGCTTCCCTAACAAGATAGCATAATGTGATACCAATCTGTCACCATTTACAAGAATATAAAGATTCTTCTATAAGATTCATGCATAAACTATAGTCTAGGTCACCATTTCTAATAGCCTAAATCTCTATAGTTATAGGCTTTGATACCAATCTGTCACACCCCAACCTTGACGACGGAATCATCGAGATGTGAGGATTAAGATTGTTCATGGCCATATAACGCTATCATTTAATCAAAATATTATTATCATTAGTTTCAAAAGTGCAAATACAATCATAAGTCTCAAAAATTAAATAAACAAAACATAAGACAAAATAATCCAAGACATTTTTATTCATTATTCTAAGTCCAAATCCAAGATTTGAGCAAACTTCAAAGATGTCATCAAACTTGAGCGTTCTCTAAAACATGTTAGAAATAAAAGTTAACTATGAAAGTTGGTGAGTTTCCAAGGATTTAATATACATAAATATATCAAAAGATTTACAAATAGCAATTCATGTCAAAGGTTATGAGTTATGCAAGTTTATAGAACACATATAGTTACAATTAAACCTTGATCAAGATTAAGATTATAAGTTATAACGATTAGCTAAATGTACTTGCTGTCATGATGAACAAGTCATACATCAACAAGAGCCGGCAATATATCAGCTTTAGCACCAAATAGGCTCGTCAGACCTATAGATTTATGACGTCGCCAGACTAGCAATAGTTAATGATTATCAACATATAATGCATCTCATATAAAGCCTATAATAACACAAATAACCATGAAAAAAATATAAATATGAATTGCAAGTGCGTTACAAGTAATAAAACATTTACAAGTGTAACTTTGATAAATTTAACATGTTTCATCCCAAAATGGTGTGAATTAATAATAAATGTAACATTTTTCATTTTCAAGTTATAAACCCGAACCCGAACTAAAATCGAACTTTCTTATGATATGAATTTATTTATTTAAATTATTTTGTTTATACTAATGAATTATATAGATTAGACGTGTAATTTAAACAACATCATGAATTGATTTATTCAATTTATCATTTAAACAACTTATAATAACTCGTTGATTTATAAATAATTCTTTTTCATAAATTTATAAAGTTTATTAATCATGTTACAACAAATAACTAAATGGAAAACACTTATTAAAACTCATAAAGTTATAAAATGAATTTTAATAAACTTATAAAGTTTTATTAGTAATTATGAATTTTAAAACTGAAAATAAATAATCAAATTATAAAGTTTATAATTTTTATGAGAATTATAAAGATTAAAAATAAATAATTTGATTGATTATTCAAATTGGTTTTATAAAGTCTATAAAGATTTAATAAAAAAATTGTTAAAATTAGAGTCTTCATAAATTTAAATTTTAAATTATAATTATTCTTTTATTTATTTAAATTATTTAATTTATTTATTTCAAATTCTAATCATAACCCCTTTTTAAAAGACTTATAAATCACTATTAACACCATTTATAACATTCTCTTAACCTGAAGTATAAAAGCAAGGCTTAGGCCTTATTTTTTATTTGCTCATTCTTTAAAAATCTCACTCTCATATCTTTCTTTCATCCATTGGTTATGATCAATTTGAATAATTTTATTTTGCAAGAAATTTAAAAAATTCTTAATACTAAGGTAATCATTTATTGATTTTATATTATATATTTCAATCATCCTAACATCCAATTGTTCTCATGACTTTATGTTCTTACTATTGTTCTTTCTTCTACCAAGTCTCTTTTATTTTAATCACTATCATTTGATCATTAATATTTTAATAATCACTAACCTTATAACAATCACTAACATTCTAAATTAAGCTAACAACACACTAACATAAACAAAGAATCTCGTTGGCATATGGACGGCTATGCCGCCGCATTCGGTTATTACACAAGATTATTGTTCTAAATGATGGCTATGCCAAAGTATTAGAATATTTTTATAACTTAAATGAAGACTAATATACCATATATTGACATAATAAAATGTTATAACTCGTTTCATGTTTTAACGATTTTAAAAGTGCACATAAGTGCCTTACTACAATTCTGACAGAATATAATCTTACTTCAAACGACCATAACTTGATCATAACAAACTAAATGAGTAAACTCAAACTTCAATGTTAAGTTAATTGAATTACCTTTTCAACCACAGTTTATACGTCTTCAAACTCAATCAGACGATCCAATAATAACCTTCACAAGATAAGTGCGCATTTCAGCACCTTTTATGTTGTGCTGCTTGTTTGACATATTTAAAGATCTTTTTATAAAAAATATTTCTGAATGAAAGTTGTCCGGGAGACTTTGAAATAGTCGAATGTAAATTTTTATAATTTTATGAAACAGTTTTCTATTTTGAAAACCTGTTCAATCACGTATGAAACATTCTATCCAGAATCTAAAATTGATACAATAATCGTTTATCAATCTACCTTTCGTTATTGGCATTCCTAAGCGTCCTAACTTCTTGTAATGAATTCCGACCTCATTTTATTGTTTTTTTATCATTTAGGACATCACCTTTGACTCTTGACATCCAAGTTTCTTATGTACTCTACAACCATCACTATACTTGTGAGTTTTCCATGTGAGTTCTCCATGCCCCTTTTTACTTTATTTCACACATTTTAGGGTGAAACATATTAACTTTATAAACTTACGCTTGTAAACATCTTGATACTTGTAAATGCACATGCAATTCATCTTTACCTTTTTGTCATGGTTATTTGTGTTATTGTAAGTTTTATATTAGATACATATTTTGTTTACAATCATTAACTATTGCTAGGCTGGCGACGTCTTAGATCTTTGGGCCTGACAAGCCTATTTAGTGCTAAAGCATATGTATTGCCAGCTCCTGATGACGTATGCTTGTTCATCATGGGAACCAAGTACATTTAGCCAATCTTATAAACTTGTAATCTAGTCGAGGTTTGGTTGTAACTATATGTGTTTTATAAACTTGCTAACTCATAACCATTGACATGAATTGCTACTTGTAAACCTTTATATATATATATGTATGCTCAACCCATGGGAACTCACCAACTTTCAAAGTTGACTCTTTATTTTAAACATGTTTCAAGTTTGATACTTGAGAAATTCTTGTTCCTCATATAGGACTTGGACTTAGATAAATTAAACATCTTATGTTGTTGTTTATATTTTTGTGTATTGTAATGACTTAACTGACTTGTATTGTTCAATGAATACTGGTATTTAAAATTATTCCAACTAATTTAGTTCCGTGTGCTATGAACAATCATTTCACATTCGTTCGCCCCGATGATTCCGTCGTCGGTCGGGGTGTGACAATAAAAGGGGCAAAGAAACTCACATGATCAATAAGTATATAATTGGAGATGAATAGGAATAATAAACGTCGTTCCAACGTAATCATTCACAAGGTACCTAAATATATATTTATTAAAAAAATTTAACGTCTAATAATAAGTTTAACGAATTAATTGAGGATTTGGGTTTCAATTTGGTATTCGGGGGTTTTATTAACTAAATTAAATAAAATGAAATAATTGATTGTGTTTTAATTCAAATGAAAAATGAAATATACTATTTGAGCATTTTAGTATAAAGAAATGCAAAAGAAATCATTGTAATAAAATTTAGTTATAAGTTTGAATAAACTTTTATAATTTTTAAAATAATCATCATTTAAAAAATAACATATATAGATAATGTTTAAATATAAAATAGTGATTTAAACCATTATTTAAAGTCTATTTTATAAGAAAATAAACTAAGTATATTATTTGTCTAAAATATTTAATAAAAATAGTAAGATATTTTAGAAATAAATTTGCAGAAAATAATACGGTGGCTTTAAAAATTAACAAGTTTATAAATTGATTTTTTTATAATTCTTTCTAAAAAAACTTGATTTAATTTGAACGCTAAAAAGCCTTAAAACAAAAACATGAGGTTCCCCGTGTTCGAACCGGGGACCTCCTATTCAAGAGGGGAGTGTGTTACCGGTGAACCAAGGGTCGTGGCCATGTTAGGTCTCAGCCCTTAATTGTTAAATATACTATAATCAAAGAAACCCCAAACCCGATAAACCCCAGATTGTTCTTGGATCAAATTGAACACCAATTTGATGTTATTAACCGAATTAAAGTTAGGGCTCTTGTTTTCCCTATGAAATCGAGTTCATATGTAGGTTTAATTACCCAGTTGTAGATTGGGTTGACAAGAATCAGTGTAGAAGAAACCGCGACTAAGGTTGAGTCGTTTGATGAGAAATCAAGGGAGATAATCAAATTAACTTCGTGGGTAGCTTGGGATGATGATCTTGATGCAAAGCCCTATCTTAATTTTGGTTTAAATCATTCGAGGAGTGGATTTCAGTAAGGTTGCAGGTTTGTGTAGAAAGGATGATTGAATTTGATGTTTGGGTTTGTTTCAGATGCAATTGGGAGTTGTATTCGATTAAGAGTAAATAGACGTTCAATCTGGTTGAATTAATTGAGTTATTATTGGTGTTCTAAGGCTCGAACGGCTATGTGTTTAATAGTATTTCGGTTATTCAATCGAATGGCACTTGTAACTGACGATTAAATGAAATTAAGATCGTATTCAAGTTCGAAACCGTTTTAGAATGATTTAAAATGATCCGGGGTTAATAAGCGGTTGATTTCGAGGGTTTCAGGGGTTCGCCGGACTCCGGCCGAAGGGTGGCCGGAGTCTGCCGGAAAAACGAGAGAAAGAGGGAAGGGTTTTGGGTTTTGTAATTCTACACCTTTAGTCCCTCTAGTTTTTACTTTATTATTTTATGCCCAAAACTTCTAGATTAAGTTTCTAAAATGACAAACTAACCCCCTAACTTAATTAATTTAAGTTTTAACATTTTTAAGTTTAATAATTTTTACAAATTATTCTTATTATTAACATTATTATTATTATTATTATTATTATTATATTATTATTATTATCATTCTTACTATTATTTTAGTTATTATTATGGTTATTATCATTTTTTGTTATAACTATTATTATTTACAATTTAATAGCTTGATTATTAACTTTTACATATTAAAGATTAAAGACAACTAAAAGATAAGGATGAATAACCCATAAGTTTCAAGATTGACAACATTGGTCCTTACAAGAATAAACGATGATAACTTTCAATTAACAGAAAAATACGAGATGTTACATGCTCATGAGAGAGGGCACTTGGATCCGATCCACCCCGTCCCCCTAAAAAATCTTTCTTTTTTGTTTTTTATTTTTTATTTTTTCAATATTTTATTGTTACTTTTTTTATAAAGTTAAATGCGTTTTACGTCCTTTTGGTTTCGTAGAAATTGTCATTTGCATCCAAATGTTTAAAATTGTTATTACATCCAAAGGTTTCACTAAAATTGCCATTTAAATCTATTTGGCTACACTTAACTAACAAGATTAACTTTTTTCGTTAAGTTTCTAACATGAGAGTTCTTTTAATTAAAAAATTACAAAATAAAAAACAACTCACGTGAGGGTTTTTTATACGATGATTGATGTTTTATGATTATTATGGTTACGATTATTAATTGTTTTTATATTTTTATCATAATCTATTTTTTATGGTTAGGGTTCAAACAATTTGTGTTATATGACTTCTTTGTTTATTTATATACATTTTTGTTATATGTTTCATAAAGTTAAAGATAAGTCACTTTTCATTAGTTATCTTTATATTTTAATTTAGAGTAAATTTACTATTTTAGTCCATGAGGTCGGATCAAAATTACAGTTACAGTAAAATAGTTTATTATTACACTAACAATCCAATAGTTTAAGGGTTTCTTTTAATTTTGGTTTATAAAATTAACACCGTTAAATTTTCTGTTATGTTATTATAAAATGTCAGCTTTACCCTTATGATTAAAAATTTAAAATAATAAAAGAAAACCTATATTTAATCCTAACCCCATTCTGCCACCACCTACACCTCCTCCCCATACTTCGGCAGCTACCACCATCGCCACCTTCGCCATCCACCGCCAAACTACAACATGCTCTCTCTCTCTCTTTATCTACCTCTCTATCCATCTCTATCATCTCAAGAACCTCTAGCGTCTCCCTTTGGCCGCCATTTCACCCCATCCTTAAAAACATCGCCTGTCACACTCTATTTCACCCCAAACCACCGCCTCCCGCACTCTATTTCACCCCAAACCACCGCCTCCCGCACTCTATTTCACCCCAAACCACCGCCTCCCGCACTCTATTTCACCCCCAAACCGGATCTACTCCTACAATTAAAATCTTATATTGTAACACCCGGATATTTATTATTTTGAAGCCGGTGACGAAAGAAAAGAAAATAAAGTCCAAAAGTCGAGGGACCAAACTCGCCAACGAAGAAAAGTTGGGAAATGTGGTGATATATGTAGGGAGAGGGCAGCCCACTCTCCCCACACCCACATTTCAGTTTCATAAAGAGAAGAAGAGAGAAAGAAGAGAAAAAGAGGAAAAGTGCCGGTTCGGGTCGCCAAAATTGTCGTGAAGCAAGCCGAATCGAAGCTCTTGTCATTGTGCTCATTTAGGTGAGTTCTAGGACCCCTCTTTTACATGTTTTTGAATGATTTTGGGGTTGTAACACATCTGAAAACCCTTTTTGCGTTTTTGGGTGAAAACCCGTATGTATGCGTGTATGTATGCGTAGGACCCGTTTGGGGCTTGATTTCTTGCTTGGTTGTGCTTGAATAATGTTATGTTATGCATCCCTAAGGTTTAGGATGGTAGATTTAGGCTTAACATGGGTTAGATGAGTTTGGAGGCCGAAAACCCTCGGCTGCAGTCGGGATGAACTGCATTCTGCATCAGTTAGGGCTAGGCGACCGACTGGAGGCCGAATGGAGGCCATACGGCCGATTAGGGTGCGATTGGGGTTCATTCGCACGATTGAACGGCCAGTCGCATGGGGGTCATGCGATTGAAGGTCCATTCGCACGACTGAAGGACCAGTCGCATAGGTGTTCATCCGCATTATCCATTCGCATGACTGGATGTTCATTCGCATAGGTGTTCATCCGCATTGGTTCATTCGCATGATGTTCAGTCGCATGGAGGCCATGCGACTGAAGGGCGTCCATATGCCCGAATAGGGTTGTTGAACCCGAGGAAGGTGTAGATTGACTTCTGACTTTCGGGGGAAAGTGCAGCACATGGTATTGGTATGGATGATGTGTCATAATGAACGAATGAAAGAATGGGGAAGATAATAATGATGTTATCTATGTGTACATACGATGTGTGATCATGTAAAAGTAACGAATGGTTTTATGTGAAAGTAAAGTATGTTTTATTTATGAAACTAGAACTCACTCAGCAACGCTGACTTTGATGTGTTTCCAGTTGGCAGGTAATGTTTGCTGAGGATGGCACGGGCGACTACTCAGCTCTTTTGGGGATGGCATTCTTTTTATTAATGTTTTTGCATTGTAATGCAAACAAGCTATTTTGTAATGAATGTTGTATTAATATGCAAAAGCATTTACATGGAAATGAAAGATTGTGTTAGTTTTCCGCTGCGATTTATGAAACACAAATGTAATTATATGTTTTATGTGCGATGAGAACCCAACTGTAAGCGTCTCGGGAACGGGGCCTTACATATATGTTAAAAACATATTTGAAAATCAAAGATGATGATGGTAAGACGATGATGGTTGTGGTCGTACGAAGTGAGAGAGACAGAAAGAGAGAGAGAGCAGCTTAGTTGTTGATGTTTCTTTTATCGATAAAACGAAAAGCTTGGTGCAATCGAGAGAGAGAGAGAGCAGTTTGGTTGTTGATGGTGGGTGGGTGTTGTCGGCTTTGGTGGTGGTCGACGAGTTGTAGGTGGTGATGAAAGGACATTCAGAGGTGTCTTTCTTGATGAAAGTACGTCTAGGGACTAAAATAGTAATGTACTCTTTATTTGATCTAATAGGACGTCCAGGGGTGTCTTTCTTAATGAAAGGAAAGAAATGCCGACCAATAATTTCTGGTAAATTAACATTGCAATGGTAAGAAGAGATAGCCCCCTTCCCGTTGTTGTCTCTAACTAAACCACCCCTGTACCAAAGAGACTAAACGCTTAAAACGTCTCACGTAGGGCTGATTTTTTATTTTGTAATTGTTTTGACTAAAATACCCCTAATGTAGGAAACTTAACGGAAAAACTTATCGGCGTTAATGAGGAGTAGTTAAGTGAATTTAAATGATAATTATTGTAAATGTTTTGGATGCAAATGACAATTTATATGAAACCTCAAGGATGTAAAATGCATTTAACCCTTTTTATATAATTCTTTTCATTAATGTTAAATAGCACCCGGGTCAGCTAGGTTTTTTAGAAAATAAAAGTTAGTTATTTTTTTTCGTCGAAACGAATAGCGATAGCCATAAGGCCCATAAAGATATGCTTTTGTATCCGTATTTTAAGATTTGACCATGTTGCGTAGAAACAAAAGATTATTATAGGGGTGTGTTATAACAACACCCTCTAAGATATCTGGACACCCTCCTTACGGCCCGTAAGGGCTCTTACGGGCCATAAGACCTGCTATACATCATATCAGTCATTCAATTATCTTACGAGCCGTGAAGTTTCTTACGACCACAATCTTCACGGCCGTAATATGTTTTACGGGCCATGAGGAATGAAGTTAACGGCCTGTGAAATGTTTCACGGGCCGTAATGTTTGTCAATATTTCTATTTCTTTGACGCGATGTAATATTTATCGATTACGGTGTAATTTTGTATTTAATACATTATTTGACGCGATGTAATATTTCTCGATTACTGTGTAATTTTGTATTTATTACATTATTTGATACGATGTAATATTTCTCAATAATTATTTGAGTCGACGTAACATTTTTTGTAAAACACTATATAAATCGTCAGATTTTAATTCATTCATATCGATAATTCAATATTTTTATACATTTTATTAACGATGTCAATTTGGGATATCAATTATTTATTTGGTTTCGATTATATCTATTACTCTGTCGAGGATTATAGTTATTACGGTGATGAGGGTGGTAACTTTGGTGAACAGTACGGTGATAATGTTGGAAGTTTCGGCGGTAACTAAAACGGTGATGACGGTGGCAACGACGGTGATGACGGCAACAATGGAGGTGATAGTAGCGGAGATGAGTATGGTGATGATTCTAAAAAAAAGGGTTATACGACACGATCAGGTTGTTACGTAATTCATATGTTTCTTAATTTATTTGATATTATATAATTATAAGTTTTTGTTATTTGATAATAACTAATTATATTATTTAAAATTATTAAATTTTTTCGTCTCGTAAAGAATTGGTTGATTGGGTTAGTAATATAAGTCGTGAAAATTGATATATTATTGTCACGAAGAGGTCAAAAAAAACATAAGTGGGTCGGTAGTTAAAATATGGTTAAATGTAATCGCGGTGGAGCAGTGGTGGATCTAGAAGAAAAGTTTAGGGGAAACATAAAAAACATTAACGTACATTTATAAAAATAAAAGAAAAAAATACGATAATAAAGGGCTCCGAATAAAGATCATTCAAAACAAATCCGAAGGAATTTAACTCGAATGAATTGAACTTGAAGGAGTTGTTGACTTGATATAAGAATTAGCTGGTTGCATATCATTATCATTGGCGACACGAAGAAAGGTGTTGGGTGATCGGTGACAAGGTGAGGTGGTGAGGGTTATGGGTATAACCATTTTTTTTTAATTTGTTTAGTTTGGGTAATGGGTATTTGAGCTTGTAAACTTGTTAGGTTTTTTAAGTTATTTAAATTTTGAGCTTATTATAATTTTGGTCATGTTATTTGGTATTTTGAGTTTGTTAGTTATTAACTTATTATATTTTTATAAAATGTTATTTGGTATTTTGTGTTTGTTAGTTGTTTAGTTATTTAAATTTTGGTCTTAGTATAATTTTGGTCATGTTATTTGCTTACTTATTAACTTATTAAGTTATTTATGTATTTGGTATTTTGGGTTTGTTAGTTGTATAGTTAGTTATTAATCAAATAACACAAATTTTTAATTCAATACAAATCTCTAATTGCCAATAAAACCTAAAAACTAAATCAAATAACCATTAACAATCTCCTACTCTTTAAATCTTGCAAATAATACTAAAATCTTGCAAAAAAAACTTAGAAAGTAAAAAAATTACCTTCAAGCAACATGTAGAAAGAATACCTTCAAACTTCAAAGATTCAAGGCTTCAAATGCGTAAAAAGACAACAGTCCTAATTTCAAATCTCTAATCTTTTTGTTCATATAATACAATTCAAATTTATAAAATCCCTAATTTCAATACAAATCCCTAGTTGTCAATAATACCTAAAAACAAAATCAAATAACAAATAATGAATCTTCTACTTTAAAAATCTTGCAAATAACACTTAAACTTACAATGTAGAAAGAATACCTTTAAACTTCAAAAATTGAAGCTTCAAATGGGTAAATGGGTAGCAGCCAGCAGCGACAGCCAGCAGCGGCAGCAAGCAGCGGCAGCAAGCGATAGTGGCGGAGTCGCATGCATGCGAACGGCCGAGCGCCCGAGCAACGGCGGACTCGCATCCGGGATCGGAGCAGCAATGCCGTAGGATCGCAGGCAGTGCATAGGGAAGGGGAGCAAGCGAGCAGCGGGATTTTTTGGGGAGGGGGTGTTTCGAGTTTGTTAATTAAAAAGAGAAAATAAGTTTTATAATGATTGGGCTAGTAATTGGTTTAAAATAAATTGGGCTTTTAAATTAAGTGGGTTTTAAATAAAGTAGTCTAATTGGGTTTTTAATAAATTGGGGTTTCAATGTTAATTGGATTTATAATGTTTTTATAAAAGGTAATATTTTTTTATAAAATATTAGACTACTTTTTATAAAATTAAAAATTTTCTATAAAGTTTTGAGTTTAAGATTTTGATAGGAGTAACGTAAAATTTTCTTAGTGGTAACGTAATATTTTTCTAGGGGTAACGTAAACCTTAAAACAAATTCTTTTACATAAAAAACATATTTTTTACACTACGCGTAAAAAGTTGAGAGGTAGCGGAGGCTACCCCTCAACCCTATGTAGGTCCGCCCTTGCGGTGGAGTATATAAAGGAGCACTCACTTTTAGAAAACACTGGCACCAAAAAAACAAATTGTCATTTTGAATTATAGAGAAAATATCAAATAAAAAATGTGGGTGAATCCTAGTTGTTATAGATGATTCTCATAATCATGAACACGATGAACACCTCGAGGGGCATGCATACGCAATGAGACTCACTGAAAAAGAGATTTGTATGGTAAAACAACTTACAGAGCAAACTATTGATCCTCGAAACATTTTAGGCACAATAAGGGAGCAAAATACTAAAAACGATCAGCCTTAAGAACGATATATAATGTCCGCACAAAAATAAAAAATTATAGTAGAATCGCCGAAAATCCGATGAATGTGTTTTTTACTATACTACAACAAAATAAATATATTTACACCCCTCACATACATGAAGCCACAAATACAGTAGACAGGGTTTTTTTATACATCTCACATCTCACACTTTATGGCGGGCCTACCCGCTTGTGTTGATGATAGACGCAACGTATAAAACGAACATCTACAAAATGTCCTTTGTCCAAATGGTTGGTGTGACATCAACACTGAAATCGCTTTTTGTTGCTTATGTATTCATCGATCTTGAACGTCAGATTAATTTCAGATGGATTTTAGAACAATTATAGGAAACTTTACAGCAAAAGTGTATAGAATTTCATGTTATACTTTCTGACAAAGAGCTTGCTTTGATGAAAGCGTGTGAAGAAGTATTTTCAAATGACGTGAGACTACTTTGTATATGGCATATATCGGAAAATATTATTAAACATTGTAAGACGAGTTTTTCAAATGATGAATGGAGCGCTTTTGAGCATTTGTGGTCGGTATTAATTAATTCTGTCACGCTTGACATATTCAAGTAGACCATCTTTATCGAAAATTGGTGCCAAAACATTCACGTAAGTTTTATATTGTTATTGTTATTCTTATTAATATTATTTTTTATAATTTAAATAATATCATTTTATTTTAATTAGGAGTTTTGATGTATCTAAAAATAACTGGTTGGACCCTTATAAAGAGAGGTTTGTGACTGCATGGATTGATAGAGATCGTAACTTCGGTCAACACACGACGAAACAAGTGGAGAGCCAACATTACTTGCTGAAAAGTTACCTAAGAAAACTAATAGCACAATGGATATATTTATTTCATTTATCAATAATATTTTAGTTACACAGGAAATCGCTATCAAAGAAAGTTTTACCAAAAGTAAAATCATGTTTATGGTTTAATACAATCATAAAGTGCTTGAATACTTATGAGGTAAAGTTTCTATTGCGGCTTTGAATCTTTTGGTTGGCGAGATCAATAGAATTCATCATTTAATGACATCAAACACATCGTGTGGGTGTCATCTTATTACGAGTTATGGTCTTTCATGTACGTGTATATTAAATCATTACTTTCAAACAGATAAAATATTTTGTTATTTAAGATTCTATTGTTTATGTTTTATTATTTTACCATGAATATTATATTTTGTTACTCATTATTTAGGTCAAAATATACCACTCGATTACATTGATATATTTTTAAGAAAGTTTGACTTTTCATCAGCGTATATTGTACTGGAGGAGAAAATAAATGTAAAAAAAGAAATGGATATGGTGGCAAAACATTTACTTTTTCAACCAGAAAGAGTGAAAATATCTGTAATGGATATGATAAAATCACTCATAAGAAACTTAGCAGCAAATGGTTCGATTTAAGGAGAAAGATATCGATATTTCACTTAATATACGATAACATTTATAACAACCGAAACATTTTATGAAATGAAGCAAACATATGGAAAGGGCTTAAGAACAATAACGGTGAAGAATCGGAATAACTTTTAATCATGTTGCCGTTTGAAACTTTTATAAAAGCCAACAAGATTAAAATTGTATTTCGAGTTACTGTTATGTTATTTTATTAGATTGTCCGAATATTATTATTAATAAAAAAATAAAACATTATTTATTAAATAATTACATTGTTCGTCTTGAATACAGTTCATCTGCCATAAATTATCGGAATCTAAGGTAAGCATCTTGTAAATTATTTTCATGGCACTCTAAAGATATATTTTGAACCAGTTTACGTAATAACAAACAAATAACAACTTCTGAATCTCGACCACTATGACCTGCATTTAAAGGCCAAACAGTTTAGCCAGACATTAACAATTGTTCAATTTCTTCTTGCCCAGATTGCTGCCAATAATGTATACGTCCAAGAAAATAAAGGAAATACGATTCAAATTATATAATAATCGCCCGAACATTACGATGAATGCACCACGAATCATCACACGTATTTGGACGGCATTCATAAGAAAAGAATATATAAACTTGAAGTGACTCCATAGAAATTTTAAAAATATATCAATTTTCATTATCATCAGTGATCGGTACGTACAATTGTAAAAAATAATATCACAATTTATAGATTTTTTATAAAATTTAATCACAACGATAACACGAAAACAATATTACCGTATCAACTTCCCATAATGCAGGATATAGATCTCTACTCCCGTCTGCATATTCATTATTATCAACGGATCCTATGTATATTAAGTTAAACCACTCAAATGAAAAAATCGTCCAACGTTCATTACCCGACAACTTTTTTGTTCTACTTATTTCTTCAAATCGCCAGATCATCAATCTATTTGTCCACGCCCGAATATGCTATAAATAACAATAAAATATATATTAAAACAATTATTTTAGAGTAAAACAAATTCTAATTTAAAATATTATATTTAAACATAAAGCTGTGTTTTCAAGAAGCCCACGCCAAAATTGCACAACACCTATGTAATATACCCTACATAATTCAGCATCTTCGTTTTGTAAAAACTGCATAATATTCCGAGATCAATTTCTGTCATTTCGCCAGTTATGGTTATCAATTGGTTCCGAAATACTTTTAACAACTATACGTAAGTTAGAACCAATTTAATTCGCACGCATTCTATTATTTCTTCGATCTGACATTTTATTTATCTCAATTGATATTGTTTTATAAAAAGAACTGAAATATATTCCTATATATATCGATGAATATAGAATATTACATCAAATTAAATAATTGATGCACGTTTTACGAGAAATAATATGTCACGTCAAATAATTATAAAAAACGAATAATCACGAAAACCGATAAATAATTAAAAAAACAAAAAATACGTTGACAGCCTTCATGACCCGTGAAGAGGTTAACAGGCCGTGAATAAATTCCTTTACAAGCCATAAACACTCTTATGGATGGAGTGTTACGGCTCGTTACAGTCTTCACGGTCGTGATTTGTTAATTCAAAATTTTAACACGTTGCAACCCTCTCACAACCCGTAAGAGTTTTCACGGGCCGTGTAGAAAAGTCAAAGGGCGTTCGGATATCCATGACAGGGTATCCGGATATGCATGCCCTTATTATATATCAATCGTGATACTGCATGCTCCGGGTACTTGATGTAGTTGTTACAGGTATACTAGCAACGCTATATGCCATGATGTTAATTTATCAACCAATTAGATATTTTGTGCCCAGACAGGTTGTTTATCATGGGCATTATTTTTTCTAGATCAACAATAATTTAATTCAAATAATGATAAGCTTTAGAAAACAAATTTAATTAAAAACGACAGAATATAAGAAAGATAGGGAATTATTTGTTTTTACTTGATTTTAATGATTTTTATTTGATCACGCTGGGAATAGATTATTACTTACGTAGGTATCTTTGCAAGCTCAAGTTCAATGATTTGGAATGTTGTTTCTTGTTACGTTGGAAAGAGAAAAAAAATTATATATACACATAAATATACATATATGGAAGCGTTACTTTTACAAAAACCAAAAACTATGTTAAAAGAATCATAAAAACGACATAAGATAAGATTATCACATATCACTTTAATAAAAAATATTGTTTTGCTAAAAATCAAGCCGTCGTTACTAGTTAATTCATTTTAAAAGAAAATTAAAGTATAACAAATGTATTATTTAGAGTTTAGGCTTATCTCATAACCACGTCTTTGTATAGAATAATAATAATTTTATAAAATTTACAAGTATTTTCGAACTCTTTGATTCCAAAACTATTTAGTAATAAGAGGTATTCGGAGTCTGGTGAATTTTATCTGGCGTTGATGGAAGAGCTTGCCATGGAACCTGTGTAGTGTGTCTATTCCTGACCGTCTTTTATGAGCATCTTAATAAATACTTTAAAGAATTAATTATCTACAAAGTTTAAGAATTTTGTAAAAATCTAGAAAAATTAGAGGATTTAATAACTTCCTTAAGAATCTAAAAAATATAGGAATTTTTTAAGAGAAAGAAGTCTTTTATAGCTTCGAGTGAACGCATGGGAGAATTCTCTTTATCTTGATTTACAGTTACGGATCGAAAATGATTTGTTTGTCAAACCATCTATATAAAACCATAATAAACCAAAAAAAACTAGAACCATATGTTGTTACTATTTCACGATGATGTTGATTTTTTAAAGAATATTAATAAAAACTTTATGAATGAAAGAGAAAATTACGCCATTGAATATCAAAGAAATGATTTAACACTAACGTTAAAAATAATAATGTAATAGAAGTTTCTAATTGACTTTATATTTGTGTTAGATGATTTACATTTATCATAGCAAGTGTCAACGTCTTGCACGAATTGAATAGACATTAAATTAAACAAACGAATGTGGGAGCACGAGGAGGAAAATGAGATAATCAGATAGATAATAAACAATTACAAGTGAAGAAGGATAATAAAAGATTAGGGTAATTTTGTAAAATAGTAATTAATTTTCAAAAATGTTTCAATTAGGTAACTTAAGCTTAAAAGAGTTCCACTTATATTACTTTTTTTTTATATTTTATACAAATTAAAAATCATAATATATTTTTAAGCATGTTATACTTTTGGATTCAGTTAAAAAATATTTTTTTTCTATCTTTTGATGCTGATAAGGAACGTTGACGTAAATTTTAGACACTTTTTTTTTATTTTTTTCATAATTAACATGTTTTCTTAATATAATTTCATATATTAAAATTTCTAACTCCCACGTCTTCTCCATCATTATTTTCTTGTCATAAGAAAATTGATAACGACTCGATTTAATCGTTTGATGGTCAAATTTGAGAAAAATATGCATGATTGACTAAATTAGAATATTTTTTAAACTTAGTTACTATTCTGTGACGTTTTTCCTAAAAGAAATACAGGTAAAAAATGTATTTTTAGTATTTACAAATATGTACTTTTAATATTTAAACTACCACGTTTTGATACATATGTATTGTCTTAATTTTCTGTTATATTATACGAATGAATTAAAATGAAACGATGATACAACAAATGTATATGGATCTCGATCTGAATCAAACAAATTTGACAATCAGATTTCATAAGACTATTCTCAATGCAAGGACCCAACGTAAAGATGGAATCATAGAAATCAAGAACTTTCACATACAAGGAACTAAGGAAGTGGTATAGAAATTCACACAAATACATTATGTAGCGATTCATATCTATTTTAAAGACTCAAACCCTACCAATAGGCATGTTGTAGATAGATTACGCTAGCTACATTTGTTTTTTACATTCTTTTGCAAAGGTTGACAAAAACTTATATCTGCTTATTTATCATCGTATGCTATCTAATCATAAATTTTATGCGAAGATTACAAATAGTTTAACTATTTTTAATCAACAAGTTATGATTATAACAAAAAGCTTAGGCTTCAATAGAGTTGAACAAAAAAACCGGGTCCATACCCGACCCGGCATACCTGAACCGGACCCGGGTCCGGGTACAACCCGATACCGGGTGTACCCGGAAAAAACCGGTGGGTTGTACCTGGTTTGGGGTGTTTGGAATTCATAAGAACCGGACCCGACCCGGAACCGGACCCGAACCGGTTGAACCCGGGTTGGACCCGGTATCGATCATTTTTTTTACTAG